>VZTY01023890.1:147872-168786 GCA_013400935.1 Turnix velox | reverse complement strand
TCTAAATCTTGCTAGGGACCGCTGTTGGTTCTCCCCTCTCCGCGGAGGGGGGGACAGAAGGAACCCGGCACCACGGAAGAAACGCGGTCGCTATTTTCCGCGCTGCTCCTCCACCACTGCCGGAGCTTTTGATGTGTCTGTAATTCACCCTTTTTATTTTGTATTATTTATTTTCCTATTCAGTCCTTAATTTTTTGCCTCCCCGTATCGCTTTTCTTCTCTTCACACGCCAGTGTTCCAGTTGGGGTGTTTTATACCGACATCAAAGGGACAACCAAGCCTTTATTATTAGAGATATTTCTGTATTGCGCACCCCCCCCTTTTTTTTTTTTTAATTAGGAAAAAAATGCTTCATTATTGCTACTGAGCGTTTAGAAAGCCGAATAAGAAATAAAGCACAGGGTTCGCACCACAACAAGCCAACGTGTGTGTGCGCGAGGAAAAGCCCTGAAATTAAATAAAGGTATATCGTAATTTCAGGAAAAAAAAAAAAAAACAAAAAAAGGAAAGGAATGCGGAGAGAGAGGAAGCCGGCTCTTTGAGTTGTTTGAGTGCGTGAGAGAAAGAAGGAAAGAGATGAGTAGCGGTAATTATTGAAATATAAGGATGAGATTAATTCAAAGGAAACAAACTATGAAAACAATTGGAGCCGAGTGAAAAGCAAAACCCAGATTAGAATTTGCTTGTGGTTTGTTGTCTGGCTGCTTTCTTTCCCTCCTCCCCACCCATTGTCACAGTGCAAGGCAATGGGATTTGCACACTTGAGGTGTAATAGCATTACTGCATTAATTAAAATTTTCATTTCACGTCCAGATTGTTTACTTATCTGCTGGAAACATATGTCGGGAGAAGTTGAGATTCTGGATTCTGCTCCGCTGCCCAAGGTGCAGTGCAGTACAGGGCGAAGGGGGGGGGATGGTGTGGGGGGAAGGATGGCTTCGGATTTTTTTTTTTCTCATTGCCTCCTCCAGCCTTATCTCCCCAGCTGTAAATTATAAGGAGACTCCATTGAGCTGAATATGAAGATTATATTTGCTAGCGGCGCGTCCTAGAGAGGCCCCGGTCCCACTTTGAAATGAAACAAACTGTCTTGCGGGCCACCAACACACCCCCCTCCCCCGGGTGGACCCCCCCTTCCTCTCTTCCCTCACGAGGGGAAAAGGAGGGAGCTGTATGGGACCATCCCGGACCCGCGGAGAGGCGAGGATGAGCGGTTCACCCGCGGGATGCCTCCTCTCTCCCAAAAACGGGAAGAACCCGGGGAGACCCCCCTCCCGACTATTCAAAACTATGTTTTCCGAAGTGTCATCCTCTCCAAAATCCACAGCAAGAAGGGTGGGGGGAGGCTGAGCTGCCGCGTCTTCGCCGTCGGGATAACGGGCCGGGGCCGCGCCGTCGGGGTGGGCGCTGCGGCGGAGCCGGGACTCTGCGAGGGCGAGGATGCTGAAGCTCTTGGTTTATCTACTCTCCTTTCCTATTTTTTTTCCCCCCTTTTTTTTTTAAATTTTATTTTGTGGCGGGAATATTTCCTTTTTTCCTCTCTTCCCCTCTCTCCTCCTTTTTTTCTTTTTAGATTTTTATTTTTAAGAGACCCCTGAGAAGGCAGCGAGGTGCCNAGGAGGAGAGGGGGGTCTTGCAATTTCATTTAAAATGTAATGGTGGATGAACCGATAAGCAAATAGGGGTAAAAATGGCTCTGCTTAAAAGAGTAAAAAAAAATGGCATGCTTTTAATATGCTTCCAGATGGGGGGAAAATGATTTACATGGGAGTTTATTTCCTCTTTGCTGATATGAAAGAATTACAGATACAAAACCCACTGATCTATAGAATAAAAAAAAAAGAAAAGAAATGTTATTTTCCTGTAAACGTATAAGTTCATTTATATTCATTTAACCATCCATCCATCNATCCTAAGAGATTCAGCTGAAGTAGGAACAGTAAAGTTTCCCTTCTCCTCCCTTCCTCCCCCCCACCCCAACTTTTATTTTATGTTACCGACTTTGAGAATAAAGTAGCAAGATGAAAAGGGAAATGTTTTAGTCTGGAGAAAAAAAAAGCCTGTAAATATTTTTAAATAATATAGATGCCATATAGATTCTATACATGTGCCTATATGTGTATATATTATATATATAATAGCAAAGTTTGTATGCTCAACTTGTATGTACTATGTTGTTGTGCTTCTGTCCCACAAACCCTTCATTCTCTCTCCAAGTGCATGCCTATAAAATAAAATATACATCTATTGTACAGATATTTACAGCATTCATATATCCTAAGTAGATTTAAACCCCTGCCTATGCTGCAGATGTGCACGATATATATGATGCCCACGTACACGTACATACAAAGGCAATGTTCTCCCTGAGTTGCAGCAGAATATTTGTATTTAAACATGAAATATTTTCCTAAATCCTCACCCTGCGTTGAGGCATGGGGACGGTGCAGTGTTGGTGTGTCATCTCTGACGCCCTGCTTCTCTACCCACACACACAGACAGCAAGGCATGGATCAGCCCCTCGATGGCCTCAAACCTCCCCTATCTAAGGGTCACTTCCAGACTTTTAATTTTTTTTTTTTTTAAATTTGGGATGGCCCCAAAATCTGCAGTTTAGGATGGTTCCCTAACCTGCACTGCAATATCCTTTGTAGAAGAGGTGACCAGAGAGCAAATGTCTCTCACTGACAGTAACACTTTCCAGTATTAAACCCAGTCTGGCCTGGGTGAGCTCTGCAGAGCATTTTGCCTCAGCCAGGGCTCTCCCCAGCAGTAGGGGACTTCTTTCTGGGCCTGATGACCCTCATTCCTTAGCAGTAGAATGAGACCAGAAAAAGGAGGCTGACCAAACCATCCCTCATTTCCCAGAGAACCTTCATCAAGGCTGGAAGCAGAGGGATGTGGAATAACTTCTATTTTTGCTCTAAAACCAGCAGAATTGCCTTTCAGTGGCTATAAACAGGTAAACACTGAGACAACTAGATGTGGAAATACCTCTAGATACAGGCACAAGTAGGCATCTTTATCTGCAGCTAGATGTGGGTATAGATCCACATCTCATTTTTGTTATGGTTGCCTGGTAAAAGAGCTTCAGCAAGGACTCAGGGGGACACCTCTTTTTTTTTTTTTTAATAGATTTTTTTTTTTTTAGGATAAAAAAAAAAATCTATGTATAAGTAAATCACCAAGGCAATTGACCTGAGATCAAACAAACCAGCTACAGCTGCCTCGCGGATCCCCTCACCACTACCACCAGCAGCCACATCAAAGGCTGGAGTTACCAGACTCCCTGTTGTAAGTGACACCTGCACACACCGTCACCGCTTCTCCTTTCCAACCCCCACCTGAATAAATACATAATCATATCACATAGCCTAATTAAGAGGAGTACCACCATGAAGGGCTCTTAAAGGAGAGGCCGTTGAAAGAGAGTCCTGAAGATAATCCTTTTAAAAGGTTTCCTTAAAATGCAACTACTAGCAGGAAGAAAGCAGGTTTAGTTCCAGCATCTTAATACCTCGGAATGGTCTGGTTTTACATCTTGCTAATGTCTTTTCTTTAGTAGAAGCATGAGTTTTGATTTGGCACTTGCACCATGCGGAGTTTCCATGGGGTCTCAACAGGGAATATCCCCAGTTGGAGATGCCCAGCCTGGTTCCTCTTCCCATTGAGCCATCAGGGATGCACAACCTCCTTTCTGCTGGAAATAGAACGTGGCAGCAGGTTTCCTGTTCCTAAGGACTGTTCCAGCCTCATCACATTGGAGCAAGACCTGCTGTCTTGTGTTTTTCTCTAAATGACCCATTTGAGTAATTTTCAGGGTGCCACTTTATTTTTTTCTGGTCCTGGATGGCCCTCCAACTCCTGGCTCATGGGAATGGGGTCTGGCTATTCCTGTACTCCCGAATTCATGGCATCTCCCCTCTCCTCCCTGATGCTCAAGGAAATCCTGCATGGCATCATCAGCCAGGCTGGGTAAGTAAATAGCTTTTTTTTTTCCTCATTTTTTTTTTATTTTATAAATGATGTCTGTGTAGAAGCAACTGCAGAGCCTGGGCATCAGCAGGGTGCAGGTCCATGCTCTCCCTGGATCTTTCCTCTTCAGGCCCCAATCCCTTGAGCTTTTCCATGATTATTTTAAATTTTTATTAGGCTGGATGGAGAGGGGCAAAGCTTGAGGAGTTTGGATCATTCAGTAGAGCAAGTCCTTCTTAGGAACCTCTGGGAGATTTGAGGTCCTTCCTTTTGCTGTTGCCGCTTATCCAGAGATTCAGTCCAGGATTTCTCCCTGATAGTCTGCAGCAGGATAAGTTTAGATTTGGGAAAAATGTCATCAAATTAGCATGGAAATAAGTGAGGGCTTTTGGAGAAAGAGGTGATGGACACACCCTCCCAACACCAATAATTAAAAAGTGTAAAAAAAAGAAGAAATTCTGTTAAAATAGATTTTCTCTTAATTTTGTTTCTTCTTTGTACAGTTGTAGACAATCCTCTGGACTGTAGGGGAAAGCAGGTTGGGGGCAAAGTAAAGAGTCTTTTGGAGCTGCTCTAGCCATTGTGCTCTCTCTTGGAGGTTGCCAGTGGTGGAGTGCCACCAAAACTCAGGCCCTTCTCACACGGACAATGGTGAAACATTTTGGGTCTTCCAGGAGAGCTTGCCGATGGCTCCAATGCTTTCAGCTCTTTGGCTGTGAAATAGGCACACAAAGTTGAAAGCCTGCCACTACCACTTGTTACCTGCAAGGCCACTAGCATGGTGGTCTTGGCACTGCTCAGCTGATGGAGAGGCAGTAGAAGAGGGCAAGGGGATCCTGAGGGGCTGCCATCTCCAGGGTTGCCCAGATGGCAGAGGGCTACAACCACTGCTGATGTCAGTGATGTGCCTCATGTCACCCAAGTATGACTTGGGATTTGCTGCTCACATCAGTGATGTGCTCTGATGTGGGTTGTGGGCTGTGTTCTCTTAGAAAGCTTTCCAAACCTGTCCTGAAGAGGGACTAGGAGGTGCTTCCTCCCTTCTTGCCCAAGTTTTAATTTTCCTGTTTCTTCTTTTGCTGGTTTCTTCATTTAAAAAAATTTTTTTTTTTTGCAAGGTTGGACACCTTTCACTTAGAGCAGATATTTCATTGTTCATGGTTTCTCTGAATTTCCATCCAGGCACTTTTAACATTTGCCTCCTTCTTTCCCTGTGGGTGAGTAATTTTGTTTCTTTTGTTCACAGACAAGGGCTCTTTCCCCCTTTCCTTCTCCATCCAGTCCTACTCCTGCCAGAACTGCCCCTCTTGACCAGACAGCCAAAGGAGAAAGGAAATGAGATCTTTATTAGGAGACCTACTTTCACTGAAGACTTCCTTAGATCAGGGGATTAAAAAGAGGCCAAAAAAAGTCAAACAGATGCTTTCTCTCCTCACCTAAAAGTAAAAAGTATTCCCTCTCCTCCTTTGAAGGCAAACAGGGAGGTGGTGTGACCACGCATCTTTCTCCCTGATGTCCCCTGTGACGATCTGATTTCGCTTCTTCTCTCATCGGCCACAGAGCACCGGGGAAGACAAGAACTGAATTTTTAGCAGGAGAAAAAATATACCTCCACAACATAAAAGCAGCAAAACAGTAAAACTGTGTTGCTTCAAATCCTTGCCAAATAAAGTCACAAAGCCATTTTGCTTCATTTTGAGGTCACCTTGCAGGGCAGATGAGTAGCTTTCCTTAGAGTTTCCTCTTTCAAGAGGATTTTAGTGAGAAAAACAGCAATGACTGAAATTTCCCATTTCCTTACAGGTCCTCAGTTTGGTATGGAGGATATGCTGGTGTTTGGACAATTCCCTTCGATGGGTTTTTGCTCTGGTGCAACAACAGAGTCTGAATTGAGGTACTACAGACGTTTGTCATGAACATGTTTTCATATAATTTTCTTATTGTGCTCTTGGGCCGACAGCCCAGGCATTCCCCTTCAAAGAGCTGCAGAGATGGAGGTCATTCCTATACAAAGGTGGGCAAGGATCCAAGCACTTGCAAGGACTGGAAGAGTTGGAGCAGTGGTTGGGTCTCATGGTATCCTGATGGTATCTCCCTTGGGGACACAGTAATAGCTGGATGTTCCTCACCTCTCATCCTGCATGAACCCATCCCCTTCAGTGTGGGAGCAAGTGGGTACAGAAACCCAGGGGTCACCTACATTGCTGGGAGATTGGGAGCAGCTGCTGCCTGGGTAGAAACCATCTGTTGGATCCCATGGTGCTTCCACGTTGGCATCCTGATGCTTTCTCCCTTGGGGACAAGATAATAGATGGATGCTCTTCACCTCTCATCCCACATGAACCCATCCTATTCAGTGTGGGGGCAAGTGGGTACAGGAACTCAGGGGTCACCTCCACTGCTGGAAGATTGGGAGCAGCTGCTGCCTGGGTAGAAACCATCCAGAAGGTCAAACTCTTCACGTTTTAGGTTGGTCAAAGTGATTTTCTCAGACTTAATTGGTAAGTGATGAAAAAACCTTCCCCTCTACACACTGGCATGCATATGTATAGCTACACACAGAGACACACACGTGTATATAAATAACTCTCTTTAAATTTAAATAGATTTATGCCCAAGGACAGGAAGGGGGATAAAAGGTCGTTACAAAGAAAGGAAATCTGACACTTTTGTATGCTCTTTGTTGGGATCAAATCTATAGTAGGTTGCATTCAGCGCTAATACTCCTATTAATTTCTGGTTTTTGTTGTTGTTTTCACATTTGTCAAGCTTAGATGAAGGGATAATGAAGTAAATGGATGTTAACTACAATTTAATCACCCCTGTCTTGATAGTGTGACACAAGTTACTATCTGCTGATCTTCTTGCCCTAGAAAAGGTAAAAAGGTGAAACCTGTTAGATGCTGTAACAAGACAAAACAAAGCAGAATGAAAAAGAGAGGAACACCTTCCCTGAGTCAGGGCAAACACTCGTTGAAGCTGCTGAGTTTGAACTGTAAAGAAGAGCTGAGGAAGTTGAGGGCATGCTGGTTTTGCAAGGAGAGAGCTTGTTGTAAATGGTGCGTTGATCATGGACAGGTTGGACTTTCAGTGGCATGTCTCTACTGGAAGGCTGGAACTTTTGAGAGTCTGTTTTTTTAAACTGGAGTTTAACTGGTGTGTCTCTTCCGGGTGTGCAGGGTGAGACGGGTGTATTGACAGATGTGTGGGGGTTTTTTTGTGAATCTCCTGGCTTTGCTCTGGAACTTGTTCCTGTGAGCTGGATTGTATTGTGCTATTGGGTGTTTGGGACGCTGGAGGGTCCCTTGTACCAGAGTGAACAGGGACAGAGTAAGAGAAATGTAAGGCTCCCCAGATCCCCCCAGAGAGAACAGAGCAGGGCTGGAGGAAGTCACAGAGCCACCAGTGGTCCATCCTCTCAAGGAACACCTCTGCTGAAGGCTTTGGATAACCTGCAAGTACTCCTAGGGCAGCCTCTCTTGCAGATGAATTACACAAGCTTTGATCACCTCCTTTCTCATAGTTTGGACTTTGAGTTGGACAAGCTTAAGACTTTCTGCCCAGATTGCTGATGGAGCAGTGATCAGTGCTGAGATAAGAGGGCAGTGGAGTTTAACCACTTGGCCTTGTTTCGTTCTTGCAATAGGAAACAAGGGTGAAGTTGGCTTTTATTGTTGATTACTCATCCTTGTGATGATCCTTTAGCATGAGACCCCATTGTCAATTTAGATTTCCTTCTATTCTTCCTCCCTACATTGCAGGCTGGACTAGACTTTTTCAGCTCCATCCACCCTTCCTGTGACACCCGAGGGAGCCACTAGCACCTGGTGATAGGCCATTGCAGAGGTAGCACCCACACTACCAGTGCCCAGGCCTGGTTCTCATACCTTGTTGATCTATTTGATGCCATGTCTGACTCTACAGCTGGCTCCCACAGCACTTCCACATTGGCATCCACAGGTCTCTTCATTTACCTTGGCAGAGAAGGAAACACTTGGGCGGATTGAGACTGCCAAGTGACAAATTCATGTAACTGTAACACTTTTTCCCCCATTTAAGGCACTCATCATTGCTCTTATCCAACTGAGAGCTCAGGTCAGCCCCATAAATACAGAAAACCTTCAGTGTTCTTTAAGATGGATCACAGACAAGTTAGTACTTTCCTGAGCAAATGGCTACTGTGGATTCGCCCCCAGGATAATAAGGGAATGTTGCATGACCTAAAGGTATCACTGCTTATTTGAGAGGAGACATTACAGACTGGACATATCTTGAAGTGATTTCTCATCTTTTCTCACTTCTGAAATACAAGGTTTTGACAATAACAAAACATTCTCTAATCATTGTCCTTCCATGCCTCTCCTGGGGTATCACCTTTCTTGTGATCTCCATCATTCAGGTGGATGTTGTGTGACATCTTTCTGCATAGCTTTTCCTGGAAAATCAGCCAAACCACCACATCTGCGCACCTCACCCTGTCTATCGTGTGTGTGAGTCAGAACAGGCAGAAAACCTATGCTCATGAGTCCGTCCTCTGCACTCAAATCATCTGGATTCAACCCAGACCTTTCTCCCTGCCTCTTCCCACCCTCTTTCCATATTCTTTTCTTTCTTTTCTCTTTCCCCTCCGGATGAATGCAGATAACACATTTTCTTTCTGGCAAGGCTGTAGCTCCATTGGTTTTACAAATTATTTCATTCCTCATTCACCGTCTCCACTACATGCTCTCCAAGCTGAAACATTCTCCATTCATTTTTGGCCATGGAAAAAACAAAGTGGTGGAGAGGGGCATAAGTATTCCAGAACTCAATTTCCCTGACGGCACAGTGAACTAAAGTTGACCCGTGGCCACTTCTGTGGCTCTTGGGTAATGCTTTACACAGAGTATCTCTTTTGTTTTGTCTCCATCCCAATAATCCATTTTTTAATAAGAAAACTCAGAAGTGTCTCTGAAGGATAGGAGCTTGGGAGCGTCACTACCGCCTCGCAGATGTGCAAAGTTGCACTTACTCATGAGGTCCCATGGTCTCCATCTATTTGGATTAATGAGAGGCCAGTGTAGTCCTTGCCTCCTGCTTGAGCAGATGCATGCAATAGAGCCTTTGCTTCTTCAGGCATCTTCTCCATGCTGTCACGTGTGCGTGGCTGCTGCTTGGAGAGCCTTGGAGAAGGGGAAGAAAAGCTTAAGCAAGCATCTGGTTTCCTTTCCTTGTTGCCCATGGCTAGAGGGGCAGAACACTTCATATGCAACTTGCCCTGCCTAATGTCTCTGGAAAGTTGGCTGTTAACCTGACTCCATCTATTTTTTCCTTTGAAAGTTATCTGTATCTTGCTGCTTGTCTTTCCCAGACTCACATCCCTGTGGTCCTTCTGGAGCATGTCCACCCAAATCGGGAGAGATCTGCCTCTCCTCCCGTGCTGCGGCTGGAGTTTGCATAAAAAGGATGCCATGGCTGTGCAAACTCAACCTTTGCTGGACTTCAGGAGCCTAAATTAGGATCCTAAATCCTAATCCTAAAAATAAAATACAGGCTCCATCAGTTCAACTCATTTTGTAGGGAGATGGGAGATATTTCTAAATGGAATCAGGAATGAAGGAAGCAGCAGAGTACATTTTAATTCTAATTTTTCCCATATATCAAGCGTTAAATTAACAAGTGAGGGAGGACTCTGCTGAAGAGCTATCTGCTGTTTAGACAGGCATATCAGGATAAAATTGCTCTGTGCTTGCCCGTGGTTTGTCTGGGTACTCCTGGAGCTGCACCAGTAAAGAGAATAATTGTGTTGCTATTTGAGGCTTCAGGTTTGGTGTTGTGAATCCTCCCCTTTGATTGCACAAAGTTTGCTCGATGACATTAGGCAACTATTCCCTGTGGGTGACTTTTAGCCAGGCAGGGTGGTGCTGAGCTCCTCAGAAGATGTATGAGCAGGAGGAAGGAGAAGTGGGCTCAGGCAAAAGATTTGTGTTTAGAACAGCGAGGATGGAACGTTTGTTGGAGAGATTTTTTTCCCACACAGCATTCGAGTAAGGGTGTCTTACAGGAAAGATTTTGGAGTCAAGAGGATGGTTTCTCCTTCTGAAGAGTTAGTGCAATGTGCAGACTATTTCTATCACACCCCTATAGATTTAATTTTTCTTCTCTATAGTGAGAAAAAGGATTGCCTTCAACTTGGAGTAATTGAGTTTAAAATCAGAACCCTCTCCAAAGTCTTTTATTTGCTGCATGATAAGGGGCACTGAGGTCTTTGGATTAGTTAACATCACCTCTGGGCCCTGCACAGCCATCCCCTACTGTACACGTGCATGTTGAGCACTCCTGTCTCCCAGAAAAATGCTGCAGATTAACTTTCACTGAAGCTCAGTTATAAGATGCCTCATTGCACAGAATATGAATTAATTTATTTATTTTCCTTCACAATCCAAACCCCAGGAGGACTCACTCCAGATATCCCCACTCAATGAAATATTGTCTCTGCAGCCAGGGAAAGCAATCTCTTGAGTATGAACCTTGAAGCCAGCCCAGGAGATGGTTATTTCTCAGCAACCTTTTGATATTGTCAAGCCTTCAATCTTTTGGGGGATTAATGGGTTTTGCTAATGCATAGGACTGACTCTGGACACTAAATGCCTCATTTTCACCAAATTAATAATTATTTCCTTTGCGCATTTCATGTCATATAGCTGTGGGGATGACGTCATCACTCACGTTTTATTGATGGGAGAGTTGTGTTGCAAAGAGATGCCTGGAAAATGTGTACAAGTCTCTGCTGTGTTGCTGACTTCCTCCTGCAGTGTCAGTATACCTAAGGGATCCTCACTTGTGTGCATTCTGGTGTGTTTGTTTTGTTCACAGGTAAATCTGTCACTCTACTTCTGGCACAGTGAATGTGAGCATTTCCAGAGGTGACCCCTTAGAGCAGAGGTGGGAAGAAGCAAGTCAGCGATGAAGCTTGAGGTTACTGAAGTCCTTTGAGGATTACGCACTCCCAGATGTCATTTGCTTTGGTAAAAGCTGGATACCTGACCTGAACATGCACAGCTTGACCACAGGAGCTGTTGGCATCCAACAGCTGTGGGTCAGCCATGCGAGACCAATGGCTCTTGGAGTTCTCCAGGAGTGCCAGGGAAACTTGCTGGGGATGAAGAAACAAGGGGTCAGAGTAAGCAGATTAGGCTGCAAGCAGATGAGATTTGAGTGAGGATGTGGTTGGACAGACAGACTTTCACCTGCAGGAATCATGGGAAAAAAGAAGAGGCCCTCTATGGAGTGAACCGACACTTTTCCACCTTGCTCTAGTTCTTGCTCAGCATTTTGTATCTACAACAGTCATGGCATATTGTAAACAGTGACATTTAGGGCTGACCCTAAGCATGCAGATAAAGAAAGAATATCATGGCAAGTAATCTCCTTATAGGCAGACAAGAAATGTCAGGATCAGTTTAAATTCCTGGCTCACTCCTCATGAGGTTACAAGGTCATTTAACATCCACCACCACCAAACACTGAATGAGCCATATGGACCACAAACTCTCTCCCCCACCTCCCCTCTTTGTTCTTCTCCAGTACACCTACACATTCTCCAGAGACTGGGAGAAGGCAGCAGCAGGAAGTTTAGATTTAATCTCCTGCTCTTTCCTACCTATAGGAATGATCTCTGCTATCAAATGTTACCATACAACACCCCTGTACTTGTTACAACACAGGGGAAACAGCAGCAGAAATTACAAATTCCTGATGAGGACATTAAAACTTTCTGATTTAGCTTGCCAAAAAATTCCTGCCATGCCAGCTGCCCTTCCCGGGAAGCTGCCATTGCAAATGCTGAACTTATTCCCACCATCCCAACCTTTTGGACAGGCATGTGTTTGGATTAAGGATATGTTCTTCATGTTTTCCCAGGTCCCTGAAGCAACAAGTGCTACTGGAGAAGATAGGGCTGAAGATGCTGCTGAGAGTCATGAGTGAAAATAGCCTCCTCACACTGGACTTTGGGGAGGCTCCGGTCTTCACTGGATTTGTACCCTTGAGGCAGTGTCTGGTTGTGAGGAAGCACAAGGATCTCTGTGTTGCCCCAGATTTGATCTCCTGGGAGCTTCTGAGGTATTAATTGGTCTCTCAGTTTAGGCATAAGAGCAAGTCCTTTTGCTGTGCTTGTCATCGATGTGTGTTGAAGTGCTCCATAAAGTGCTGCCTGTGGCACTGATGAGGGCCATGGGTGAGCCAAAAGGCTTGTCCAGTATTCCCCAGGGAGCCAGAGCCAGAGCTCATTTTCTGTGTCTTGGACCACGATCTTTGATCTCTGTGTTGAACAGTTCATCTGTTTGTGGAGAGAGGTAGGAGTCCAGGTTGGAAAATATCAAAACATCACTAGCTCTTGCAGCCCCAAAGGGGGAGGAAAATAATACGTGATGATAACCAGTGTCTCAGATGTTACCTGGAGGATAGTTTCAGGCACTGCTATTGTCTCTGTTGCTTGTACCCACTGTTCCTGGGGTCTTGGAGGTCAGACTCTCATTGCCTTCACCCTGGGGCAGTTTGCTCTGTGAGAATCCCCATCTTCCAATTGCCTGCTGCTTCTTTTTGCTGCTGTTCCCAGCTCTGGACCTCCAACTCAATTCACTTATACTCTGGTTCCCCTGTGGGTCACAGCAACCCTTCCAGCTCATCAGATCATCTGTCCTGGTCCTCTTCCCATTAAGAGGTACTGAAACATCAGCTGCTCCCTCCTGCCAGAGGGGCCAGCATGTTCCAGGGGATTCCCTTGGGATCCTGTCTATTGGATAGATGTCTATTGGATCCTGGATAGGATAGGTGTCTATTGGCAAACAGACCTTACATTCTTTGTCAAGGCCATCAGTTTCTGGGTGTTTGTGGTCTTAAGGTCACATTGTCCAAGTGGCAAGCAGGAACCTACATGCAAGAGCTGGAAGATATAAAAGCCAAAGATGTAAATCAGTGAAAAAAGCAAAAATTACATTTCACTGTAAAGAAATCCTGCTGGCTACTTCTCTGTATCCATACCACTGGTTTCCAATGTCCATTCTTTCCTATGTCCATTGTGTTCCTGCAGCAGTTCCAGTTTGTCCTGAAAATCAGCAACAAATGACTATTCCCTTGGATGATCCTCAGTGATGGAGGACAGGATACGAGAGACACCGTCACACGAGCCACAGAGAAGCAAAACATCTCCTTGGGGTTCATGTGACTGTGTTCATCTGAGTGACCATCCATGTCTTCTGCCTGCCACTGAGGTCCTCCATCTTGGGCATCTAGCAAACAGAAGTTGCTCCAGCATCATCATAAAGCTCAGCAGGGGCCATTGGGACAGACTTGGTGTTTGGGAGCTTTGTGAGCAGTCAGGGCAATGATGTTCATGGCTTTATCTGCTGTCCCTTGTGTCTTGAAAAGATGAAAGGATTCAAAATTCTAGCCCATCCTGTTAGTTTGCAGCATGTGGGGGATAGAGGCTGAGGGAAAACAGATGAGAAAATATTTACCAGCCTAACTACTATGTGAATTCTCTCTAAAGGAGAATTTAATCTCCAAGACATTGTTATCTGGGTTAGGTTTTCTGTATCTTAGGTACCCAATAAATGGTTGTTAAAGCAGTTCAGCATTCTCCTCTCACTCAGAAAACACAGTACCCTGTCAGCTAACCAATTGTGCTCTTGTTCAGTAAACAAAACCCTGGCATAATATGTACTTGGGTGAAAAAATGCTGAAAACAGGTCTGAAATACAATCCTGCATCTACCCAAGATTCCAAATTGAAAGAGGGGAGATTCAGGCTAGATATAAGAAAGAAGTTCTTTAAGGTGAGAGTGGTGAGACACTGGAACAGGTTGCCCAGAGAGGCTGTGGATGCCCCCTCTCTGGAGGTGTTCAAGGCCAAGATTGATGGGGCAACAAGCAACCTGATCTAGTGGGAGGTGTCCCTGCCTATGGCAGGGGAGATGGAACTAGGTGATCTTTAAGGTCTCTCTCAACCCAAACTATTCTATGAAACAGTCTGTGGGCAGTGGTTGTGAAATGAGGTAAGCAAGAGTTGCAGGGAGACATCCAAGGAGAAATGAGATCAAAATCAAGCAAGAGATGGCAACCAGGTGTTAAGTTCAGCTATGTCTCTGAAACATCCGTCTGACTCCCCACCACTGAATAAAGCATGGGCTGCCTGTCTCTCGATGCCCTGATGCTCTTACGCATGTCTCGTCTTCTCCATGGAGAAATGTGGAGCCCCAGCTTTCACAGTGATACTTTTCCATTGTCTCCATTCCTTCCTTGGTGACCTCTCTGGGACAGATCCACTGGATTCTCCTTTGGCTTGCCCTCTCCTAGGCAGGTGCCACATTCTGTGCACCATTCTCATTCTTTCCAGCCCAATGTGAAAACTGTGTGGGTCTGTCCCCCCCTCTCCAGAGGGTGCAGCCACAAATAATGATGTCCTCTTCTAAGTTTTTTCAGCTTTGCTGTATCACAGGTGAGTGAGTGAGTCTGAGCACTAGAATTGGAGGTCCCTGCTGCAACTGTGGTCCCACGGGGTTTGGATGCAGCTTTGTCCTCTCATCCCTGTAAGATGTAATTCATCCCTGTGTATACAGAGCTTTCATTCTACCTCTTCAGACTCAGGACAGATTTAATACAGTCTGGGAGAAAGGCATAAAACAGCAAGGTATGAGATTGAATTATGGTCTAATCTGCCACTAATAGAACCTGACCAGCTCCATTATTCAGTGTCAAATCACTACATTTGCTATTAAAACACAGTGTGAACTTCCCTAATTTCTGTCAGGTTGGACCATATCCATCATCCTTGCCTGAACCAGCAGTGGGGCAATGCAGATAAAACAGAGAAATTTCATGTGGTAAATTCACCTTAGGAAGCTTGCTCTAACGGGACTGGGAATGGAGGGGCTGGGCAGTCCTAGGAGGAAAAGGATGGATAATGGCAAGTGGTTTGAAATTGCAGGGGGTAATGAAATTACACAGTGCCTCTTTAGGATGGGAATGCCTAACATGCCACCGTGTTCTGACAGTCTGGTCTAAAACAGTGCTCTGAGGTGACAGAAGAGGGAGCATTCCCATGTCCTCATGCAAAAGAAAAGGAGTGGGACACACAGCCACAATTTCCAGATGTGCAGATAACAACTATTCTTATAGCAACCATCACATCAAAAGGCCACATTGCCTTTTTCATGGGCTGTGAGTGTGTTAGAAACCAGCTCGTGCCTTCTCTCCAGTGATATTGTACCTAAGAAGGCAAAAATGCTGTAAGATCACAGAATGATTTGTGTTGGAATGGATCTCATAGCTCAACTAGTTCCAAACCCACCTCCCTGGGCAGGGGCATCTCCCACCAGCCCAGATTGCTCCAAGCCCTGGTCAACCTGGCCTCAAACTCCTCCAGAGATGGGGCAGCCACAGCTTTTCAGGGCAGTCTGGTCCAGGGACTCACCAACACTGTCACCAAAAGAGTCATATCAAATTCTTCATCTTGCTCACCAGTACCTGCCCTCCCATGTGTAGGTAGAAATTCTCGTTCTTTGATCCAGGAAGTCACCAGTAGGTACCTGGAGAGTTAAATGAAGACTGCCTAACCTGGTTCAATTGTGACACATTCCAGGATTTTAGTTCTTATTGGCAGAAGTGGAAAGCAAGGCAATTAACTAAAAAAAGAAAACATTTAAACCATTTTCTAAGGTAAGAAGTGTCTGCTGGAACTGGACATTGACAGAATTCATTAGGGGAAAAAAGGAATTGGCATTGCCAAGTCTAATGAATAGACACTGGTGAAAAGGGACTTGTCACCATGGAAATGACAAATATTAAGAAAGGAAGACAAACGGTGCTTGCTGGATGGTGAAGACCCTATAGGGCCACTTTCTTGTCCTCATTACTGATATGAGTTGAACTAGAAGGACTGTCTTTGGGGAAGTCTAATCTTTGCCTCCAGCACAGCGCATCTGTTGTAAGAACGTGGGAGAAGGCTTTGAGGACTCAGTAAGTGTATGGAGATGTGAACTTTGCTCCTTCCAAAGGCAGGCAACTCAGGAATGCTGAAATGCAGTGCAATGTTTCTGGCCCTTCTCAGTTGTTAAAGTTTCCTATATCTTTATCAGACCTTGTCTGGGAGGATCCAGAACTGCAAAAGCTTTATCCCTCCTCTTCCTTTCCTGTCTTTATTCAGGATGCCTCAATTTGACATGATGACTTCTTGGTTTCCCAGGTTTTTCATCTGAGACAAGTATTCATGGACAAGACCAGGCTGGATGAGGCCCTGGGCAACCTCATCTAGTAGATGTGTTTGTTAGGTGGCCCTGCTAGACAGGGGGGTTGGAGTTACATGATCCTTGGGGTCCCTTCCAACCCGGGTCATTCTGTGATTCTGTGATCTGTGTGACAAGAAGGAATACTTTTGCCTTCATCAAAACTAGATTCTTTCCTGTTATTGATCTTTTCAGTGTTGCCATTTACACATTCATCAGAGAAGACAGTTGTTTAGGAATTTGTCATGTCCACATCCTAGATTAGGACTCTCATCCCACTTTTAGGACCCTCTAAACATCAGACAGAGAATTTGGTGGTCCCTATCAGCATTCATGTGTGTTTGTGAACAGTAGTGGATATCCTGGGCTGCATTAAGAG
Organism: Turnix velox; assembly: GCA_013400935.1. Classification (NCBI taxonomy): domain Eukaryota; kingdom Metazoa; phylum Chordata; class Aves; order Charadriiformes; family Turnicidae; genus Turnix; species Turnix velox. The sequence goes on along the minus strand of VZTY01023890.1, from coordinate 152,167 downwards.
AAGTGTAACCAGCAGGTAAAGAGAGGTGATTTTGCCCCTCTACTTGTGAGGCCCCTCTGGTGAGGCCCTAACTGGAGTATTGTGTCCAGTTCTGGAGCCCTCAACATAAGAAGGACATTAAGCTGTTGGAGCAGGTCCAGAGGAGGGCCAAGAAGATGATGAGAGGGCTGGATTACCTCCCTTATGAAGACAGGCTGAAGGAGTTTGGGCTGTTCAGCCTGGAGAAGAAAAGGCTCAGGGGGGACCTCATAGTGTCTTCTCAATATCTGTGGGGGACCTGCACAAAGGTGGGAGTAGGACTTTTGAATAGGATCCAGGATGGCAGGACTAGGAGTAATGGGTGTAAATTGGAAGAAGGGAGATTTAGGCTGGAGATAAGAAAGAAGTTCTTCACTGTGAGGGTGGTGAGACACTGGAACAAGTTAGCCAGAGAGACTGTTGATGCCCCCTCTCTGGAGGCGTTTAAGGCGAGGGTGGATGAGGCATTGAGCAACCTGATCTAGTTGGAGGTGTCCCTGTCCATGGCAGAGGGGCTGGAGCTAGATGATCCCAACCTTCCAACCCAAACTCTTCTATGATTCTATATACCATGGCTGATGCATTTGTTGCTGTGTGGTTCTTTGTTGACAGAGTCATACTGGCTGCACGCAGTGCTGGCCACACCACCAGGTACAGTGAGATGAGCAATGCTCATTGCCCCTCGCTTCCCTTCCTCTATACATCTCAATTAAAACGTGCCATTGAAGTGGGTTTTGTAAAGTGAGCCACGGAGTGTGAGCAGCACAGCATGTGGGACAGGGAATGCTGCGATGTCTGTGGGCTGCTCAATTATTCATTTCCCATTCTGCATATACAAAAGGTTAATCCATGAGGCGTCTGACACACAGGGAAAGCAGCTCTGTGGAGACAGCTCCATATTAGTTTTCTTTTTTTTTTTTTTTTTTCTAGTGGTTTTTCAAGCCTTATCTCTCCTCTGTTTCTTCTCTTGTGGGGTGTTAGGGGGGAAGTGAGCACGTAGGATAATGAAGAGCTTCCTCTTCCCAGGCAGATAGCTCAGGAAGAGGCTTGATGTGGCCAGTGCAGCCAGAAGGGATGATGGGTTATTGCAACATTGGAGTTTTGGCATGGGAGTCATACAACACTCTAGTCCCCACTTTCACCAAACTTTATACACAAAGAGAAAACCAACCAACACTGGAAGTTGTAAACTCGTCACACACTTGGGGAGGCTGCTAGCAAAACTCACAAAAGCCCCCATATTCAGAGGTGTAGAGTAGTTTTGTTGTCTTGTTGAGAAAGATGTCAGGCAGCCAATCCCTTGGGAAAGCTCTGGGGCATGTCCTTCTGTTCATGCTGAGGAATTTTAGGCTGGGAGGATCTGGCCCCATCCCCTGATATTCAACACATCAGTGCTTACACAGGATCAGGAAGCAGAAATTGCCACTTTTACAGTGGGACAAAGCAACAGAACAAGGGAGGAGGCAGCATGGCATGCACAGTGGTGCTAGCACAGGAGGAAAGATTTTGGGATTGTCTTCTCAGCATGTGTTGCCACAGAAAGCCCATCAGAGTGGTTTGTAAGAGAGCATTGCAGAGCTCTTCCTGAAACGTGGTTTTAATTGACATCCAGGTGCTCTGTCTGACTTTCTGTCCAAGAACTCTAGCAGAAACCTCTGTAGAAGCCTTAGGGAATTTCCTCATGCCTGCCCTCTACTATGATGAAGCATTTGGGACCAAGGATGAGTTTCTTGTGCTGTTCTGAGTTGCCAAGAGGGGCAGGTAAGCAGAGACCTAGAGTGGAGGCTAATCTCTCTGACAGCTCCAGGAAAGATTGTGTTTGCTTGTGCTTCACCTCTGTGGCAATGGAGAGATGAAGGGACACAGCCAGACCTCTGAGCTAGCCACTGCAGTCAACTGGGTAACCCTTGGGCTCCTCCGTTATTCATCCTGTTGGGCTGATCACATGGAGATGGCTTCAAAGGTCAGCTGGATATTAACATGCTGAATGGGAAGACGCTATAGGCTGGAAATTGAGCTTGTCACACCAGAGTGACTCTCATTGATGGGGTTTGATTTGCCATTAATATTAATTGCAGGTTTTGAGGGATAGCCACAAAGACTTGCCACAGGTTTACTCTCTTGGCAGTGTTTGCCACTGGAGAAAGATAAATGCCATCCAGAAGCTGCTCTTAAAAAGCTCAACTTCCTTCTGCAAGAAAGCTCAGAGATGAACAGAGAGGATAAGGCTAGAAGACACAAGTGCAGTACATGAAATGAAGCCTGTGAGAATGAAGAGTGCTACCCTCATTTCAGAAGCCATCCTGTAGCTCCTGGGATGGAAAGGGAAAGAAAAAGAAGAATTTCCTGAGAACCACCCGGGTGATCAGTCAGATGCATGAGGCACAGAGCTATACTAATGCTATGCAGACCAGGTGAAAAATATGTTGGTAATTCCCCTATGAAGCCACCATATGTCTTCTCCTGAGCACAGAAAGTTAGGCCACACTAAAAGACACATTGAAGAGGGGTCCTCCATTCCCAAAGAGCCCAACCACTTTTGTGTGGGTCTGTGCTTTCCATGGAGCCTTTCTGCCTGTCTGACAAGAGGAAACTTCATGGCTGGATGCCACCTCTGCCTTTTTTTTTCAGTTACAGGATGGTGCTGCTCACAGAAATTGGGGATGGATTTAACAGCATCTGTGGGCTGGCTGATGAAAACAGCATCATGGTGTTCCTCTGTGGATTGAACCACAGAGGGATGCTCTTCTTCACCTGCAGTTATTGAAAAGTAAGGTGAGTTGCCACTGGTCATCTAGGTTTCTTCTTCACTGAAGAGCAGCACCAGCACCTGGGGCACTGGTGTTAATAGGGACAAACCATCCCTTGGTGGAGCCAGTTGTTCAAGGAAGAAGTGCAGATGAGTTGTTGGATCAGGCATCTAATTTTAGATTGCTAGCAGTTGTGAAAGGAATTGCAAGTTCTTAAGTCATTTGGTTGACCAGAAATGCTTGTAAGTTTTCATTGGTATTTCTAGAAAAGTCTGAGAGGAAACACCCAGGAAGAGTAGATGTTTCCTTTTGGTCTTTACAGAATGGAAAGTTTTTCATTTGCATTACCAAAGGTAAGTGAGGATCAAGTGAAACCTCAATGAAACTACCAACAAAAGTAAAGAAAATCCATCTCTACTAATGGGAAACTTTGATGAAAACTGTGCTATCCTTTTTGTAGGAATATGGAACTTCCGTGATTTGAAGCTGTCCAAAAGAAACCTCAGGTAGACCAAAAAAGAAGTGTTTCCTACCAGTCTGCAACAAGCTGAGTCTGGGAGTTGTTTGGGATGCAGGTGATACATCAATCAGTTTGTGTTTTGTTAACGAAGAAATACTGTTCAAGAAAGATTTTTACATCTTGCTCGGGGACTTTGAGAAAAATCCACAGTTAGGCTTCAAAGCGTGCCTGGAGGGGACCATTTGTTCTGTCATTGTCCCAGACAAGGTCTGGTTCTCAAGTGAGTGCTATTTGTTTTAGTAAAGCTTTTAATCTACATGCAATGGAAGAGATGCAACAGCTGATGGAAAGAGACTTGAAGTTACAAGGTCTGGAAACCTTGATTTGGGGCTGGAGACAAACCCCATCGTACCATTCCTGAATCATCTCCTCATATCCCTGTCTCTCTTTGTCATCATTCCTTTAACGAAGGGTAGGAGAAGACTAATCCTTCTCTCATGCACAGGTGAGAGCTGAGAGGGGAAACACAAAGGCGAACCACCAGCAAGTCACAGCTCTCTCCTGTCCCCTCAGCATGCATGCACCCACACATATTTGAATGATGGATTTTCTGCAGGTATTAAGTTCCTCTGGGTTTATCTGGGAGCAGGCTGCTCTCATTAAAATAACACTGTGCAGCAGAACAGAAAATAAGATGTCACAGCAAACTAAACATCTTCACTTTCTCAACATACTAAAAAGCTCTGGGGCCAGCAGGGGCAGGTGGGTGGCCAAGGGACCGCACAGCCCTTCCTCGCTCCTCTGTGGGTGGGTTGTACCGGTCACACGATTCTATCTTGTCAGTCATTCCCAGGAAGGATCTGGATGAGATGGGCAGGAGCCAATCCTATCTCCAAAGGCATCTTTAATTTTTGCTGCTAAAGAATACATTCTGTTTGCAAGTAACTTCTTATTTTCTGTTCCACTGCACAATTTTATTCTAACTAAGGTGGTTTTTCTCCTGGATAGACTCTAAAGAATGCTCCAGCTTTCTTTCTTTTTTTTTTTTTTTTTTTTTTTTCTTTCCC
>VZTY01023890.1:67333-147805 GCA_013400935.1 Turnix velox | reverse complement strand
ATTCCCCCCGTTTTTTTTTTTTTTTTTTTTTTTTTTTTTTTTTCCCTTCCCAGAGCTTTGGAAACCCTGCCTTTATTTATTGGCTCATTTTATTTCCTGTTCTTTTTCTGCCATGTTTAGTATGACTGAGTGACCAATTCAATAAAAAATGGAAAACTTGTGTGGATTGTGTAATAAAGCAGAGCAGATTACTGAAGGCTCTGTATTACTGAAGGCTTTCAATATTCTTTACAAAATAGAGATTTGAAATAGAGATATGCTGAATGAGATGGGCTGCTGATATTTCATTTCAGTTCATATTATTGCTGTGAAAAGAAACAGTTACCAGTATTTATCTTCTGAGACATCCACAGGGAATACATTTCTGGGAACAGACCAGGTGTTCCTTATAAATACAAACCAAGGTCCTGGACAGCCCCAGGAGATTAGATTGTAAGATCTTTGGGGCAGGAGAGAGCATTGTGTGAAGCTGCATGGTGTGAAGGCATCATGCCTCCTGCTCCTAGGATGGAGTAACAATGACAACAGCTACAGCTCATCTTCCCTTCTTGAGTGAGGTTCACTCTCACAGCACCCCACTACTTCACTTCCACTGCCATGGGGGCTGCTCATCCTGGAGTAGAGATGGTTCCAGGGAGATCTTCTAATGGCCCTGGAGCCTGGGGAAGGATTGTTTTCCAGGGCATGGGACAGTAGGATGAGGGGCAAACTAGAGTAGGGCACATTTAGATTGGACACAAGGAAAAAGTTCTTCACCATGAGGATGATGAGGCACTGGCCCAGGTTGTCCAGAAAGGTGATGGAAGCCTCATACCTGGAGATATTAAAGGTCAGGCTTGATGATGGTCTGAGCAACCTGATATAGTACAAGATATCCCTGCTCACTGCAGGGGCCTGGACTAGGGGGACTTTGAAGGTCCCTGTCAACACATTCTATGATTGTATAAAGAGGATGTGATTTTCTCCTTGGGAGGAATGCTGTAGACATGGAAGAGATGGTGCAGACATGGCACCATGTTGGTGGGAAAGCACCAGTGATATTTAAGATAGTGAGAAGCTTATTTTCATGGGGTTTTTGTGCAGGTTGTTTAAGACAGAGTGTTACTAGAGGGGATTCTTCTGCTCAGTGGGGTCATTTCCAAATGTTTTCTGCCCTATTCCCATACTAGCACAATGGCAGCACTGCTCCATGCAGGTAAAAAGTTCAGCAGCTTGCGGAGAAAATGTTATCCCCCAGCAGCTGCTCATGAATTCTTATGTGCCAGCAGCAGTGCATGAACCATTCTTTGTTGTAAGATAAAATCTGACAGAAAAGCATAGATCCTGACAGAAAAATCTGATGCAATTAAATTTCTCTGCACAGCTCATAAACTTTGATATGGCAAATAATGGCTAAAATTGATCTTAAATCCAACATTAAAAAATGAAGTTTCTTCACCCCCCTCCATATTTCCCCAAATCAACTTCAGGTATGTATCTACACCAACTTTGTGTGGGCAGGTCAAGTATTTCTTTTTCAGACAAATATTTGTCAGTACAGAAAAAAATAGACACTTTGGATAAATTCCAGGAAAAGTTAAATTTCTTGCACTGCATATTAACAAAAGTAATTCTGGGGGGAAACTGAAATGACACAGACTGGACCAGAGGAATTTATCTTCCTGGGTCAGATACTTAAGCAAAATGAAGCCCATGTGCTCAATTTTATTACCACTTTAGACCACAGCTTTGACTGAAAGAATGCTACCTGACATCTTCATGTCTCCACCATGTTGGTGTCTCTGATGAACATCCAGCTTTGGATGCAAAGTAGGATTTCTTGCTTGTGCCACCTGGGCCAGGGGAGCAGATAGGAGATCGGACATTGCCACCAGAGGCTGTGATGTGGTCTGTGGAGGAGGAGATGGGTACAAAGCACGAGATGAAGACCACGTGTGGCCTCCATGAAACGAACCACATGAGCTACTAGAGTATTAAATGACAATCCAGGGAAGGAAAAGGATGTTGTGAACAGTAAAATTATGAAACCACTGCTCTGAGAAAAGCTTGTAATTGCTTTAGGATAATGTTATTTCCTGTTTTCAGTGTTCAGGGAGGGTTCTGGTGCCACTGGTGCTGCTGATGCCTGGTGCACTCCATTGATCCCAACTTGTAGCAAAGCCCAGGTCAAATGAAGTGCAGCATTTGAAGAATAAGCTACTTCGGTGTGAGTAAAGGCATCCTAAGTTGAGCAAAAAGCAGTGAAATTAACTATATTGCTAATAAAACAAGAGAGAGATTAACAAAAAATACTAAAGCAATTCTTGGAAACCATCTCAGCGAAAGCACAGGATTCCCTGGATGCAAAAAAGGGGAATTTTATTCTGAGAAGTGGGTGCTCAGAGCCCAATAGGCACCATATCTAGTGGGAGATGTCCCTTCCCATAACAGGGAGGTTGAAAAAAGATGATCTTTAAGGTCCCTTCCAATCCAAAACATTCTATGATTGATTCTGTATTGCCCCACCACTGAGCGGTGAAATGGGACACCTGGGCAAAAACCTGCCTGCAAAGATGAATTTCCTCAGACACCACTCTTTGTAGATGCCAAATGATCCTATTACAGACTAATCAAAGCAGTGGGGATTAGCAGAGATAAAACAACTTTCAGCACTGGTCTCTGCCTTTCTTTTCTCTTTTGTTTGTCTAAATAGCTGTTTTGGTGAGTGCAGAGAAATAATAGGAGGCAATTATTGCTTCATGTACTGTTCCATGTTTGGGTTTGTAATCCTTCAGTTCCATTTATTTTCATTTTCAGCAAAAAAAGTTCCCCCTGGAATATTGTAATCGCTTTTTAGATTCACCACCGCTCTTCTCCTGCAGAAGGACTCCTGCCTTTGTGTGCACCTGATGGCAAGGCAAGTTTAGCAGCATCCCAAGGCTCAGGGCATTGAATGCCCGTTGTCTGCTGAAATCCAGGCAAAAAAACAGAGGGAACGAATCCAAGCAGTGGCCCAGAGCAGAGAGCTCCTTCCCTGGCATTCCTCTGCAGCATCTCCCTCTCGGCTCCTTTCATCTTTAGGAACCCAGGGAGGGATTTTGAATGGTGTAGAAGAAGCAGAGGAAACCAAGAGGGCTTTTCAAAAGCAGCTTTTTGACACCTTTGAAAAAAATCTGACCTTATCTGAGCTTTTAATCTGTTTTTATACCCTGAAAATTTATATCCAGCCTCTCCTTAGTAGGTGATCTCTCATAAAATCTCCTTAGGAAGACCTAGTAGGGGGTTTGCTAATGCTTTCCTCCATTTCCCTGCCTTGTCCCTCCAGCCTTTCCTTGGGAGGAACAAGGAGATCCCTGGAAAGCACCACTGAGGGTCATTAAGGGGAGGCTACTGGGATCTGGAGAGATGGGATTTTTCGGAATGGGAGATGTTGCTCCAGCAAATCTCTCCTACGTAGTTCTGCAGTAGCACAGGCATTAAAACTCTGAAGACATCAGCTTTTTCCATGGAAGGAAAGCCTTCCCTGTAGGCTGAATCTGTCCCCTGTCCTGGAACCCCCAGCAGTAGGGGTGCAAGAGATGTCATTCTAGTAGATTTAAGAGCTGGTCCTGCCACGTGTATTGTGTATCTGCTGACTGAGACACTCCAGGAGTGGGTCTGCTTATTTGGTGTGACCATCAGGATCAAGAAGTCTCATCTTCATAATGTGCCTGCTTCCTCCTGGAAGTCTGTAGGTTGTGTTTACGAGGGCAGGCAGGGAAGTAGCTTTTTCTGAAGTAACTTTGCCTTCTGTGAAACTGTCACTTGTCCCCAAAAAAGGACCTGTTTTGGCCTTCCACTTTGCAAGTCCGAAAAGGTGGAATGTAAGGTTGCAGAGCTGCCTGAAGATCTGGTACTCTATAATTAGAATTACCAAATGGTGAGGTGTAAGCATATTTAACTCTTGCTCATATTGCACAGATAACTAGAAACAATCAGAGGAACATTTGTGGTTGCCAGGCTACAAACATAAGCCTGTGAGGAGTTGTGCAGAAGCTGCAAAGGAAGGTGTTTAAGTACTTTGCTGGTTCATAGTCTTATATGGTGGACAGGGAGTGGATGAAGGTATCAGAATCATAGAATAGTTCAGGTTGGAAGGGTCCTTAAAGATGGATGATCAGCCCATGTCAACTAGGAAGCAGAGAGCTGGTGCATATCCAAGGCAGAAGGTGATTCTGCAGACCCCTCTTGTTGGCTGGTCTGGAGCATCACCAAACCCAAAAGGTACACCCGAGTAATCCAATATCTTCTCTGACACAAAGGCGCCTCAAATACTTGTTTACTGTGAGGGTGGTGACTCTGGAACAGGTTACTCAAAGAAGCTGTGGATGCCCGTCTCTAGAAGTGTTAAATCCAGGCTGTATGAGGCACTGAGCAACCTGGTCTAGTCCCTGCCCATGACAGGGTGGTTGGAACTAGATGATCTTTAAGATCCCTTCCAACCCAAATTATTAGATGATTCTATGGTTTCTGACATCTTTTGAGGAAAGTGCCACTTCCTATGGCAATAACCCTGCAGACTGTTAACTCCAGCACAGGGATTCCCTATGGGCATTAAAAGCTCTTGTGTTCCACTGAGCTGAAAGGGCTCTTCCACTTAGGATTTTAAAGAGGAAGAGCAGCTTGCTTATTATGCCAAGAACCTCTTTGTTTCATCAGTGCAAATGAGTTTTGTGCCTGTCTCCCTAAATCCTGCAGTGGGTCCCAGTAAATTACTGGTGCCAGAAATGGGTGTTGGCTTTGGTGGGTTTTCCTCTCCTTGCTCAAGTGCTGGCCACTATAAACAACAAACTTAGGGATGTCTGGACAAAGTGTTCACAGAGAATTAAACATCAAGTCTTAACCAATGTTTACTGAGAGGACAGGTGACAATATTCAAGAAATATACATAATAAAGCTTGGGAGAAGTGTGCTTGGGAGATGGGGGAGGAGGAAGGAGACAGGGGAAAAATAAAGTATAATTCGCAAGGCAAATTAATCAGTTTTCTTTCCCCTGCCTGTTGAAGGCAAGTAATTACCAGATTACTTTTTTCTTCTTTTTTTTTTTTCCTCCACTAAACAGTGGGGTGGTATTATGTGAGCGAGGATGAGCTGGAAGCTGCAGTCACATTTAGACTAGTGTCTCACCAAGATTTCTATCTAGTTGTGCTTTCATTGTGGAAAGGGTCTTTTAATTTTTTGCCCTCCTTTTTTTTTTTTTTTTTAAATTCTTTCCCCTTTGGATTGGTGGGGAGCTGTGAAAAAAAAGAAAGGCTGGGGGGTTGATGTGCGTTAGAGCAGAGAGATTGGGCAAAATTATTTTCCTTCATGCTTGGCTAGGTCTCAGTGTGAAAAAAGGGCACCCAGCTTAGGGTTGGTGGGAGATCGCAGATAAAAGCAGTTTCATTTCTAACTGACCTTCCATGCATTCAACCCCAGCTGGGAGAAAGAGCGGGGGAGGGAACAATGAGAGCCACCTCCAGGGAAACCAACCCTGAATACCTGAACCAGACTTCTCCTGTGAAATAAGGTGGGGGAAAAGCAGAAGCAAGAGGCAGGGCTTTGCTTTGGTCAGGCATGGAGTGGGAAGCAGAAGGCTTCAGCACTGGTGAGACTAGGGATTCACCAGGACCATCATTTAGAGGCTTCCTATGCATCCTAAAGAAGTAAGATCTCAAAGCTACATGACCTATATGCATCAAATCCAACTTCTGTTCCAGCAACTTCCAACACTCAACATTCCTGAACAGGAACAGGTGCAAGCTTGAAACACATTCATATCCTTCATAGAATAGTTTGGGATGGGAGGGACCTTAAAGATCATCTAGTTCCAACCCCACTGCCACGGGCAGGACACCTCCCACTAGGCAAGGTTGCTCAATGCCTCATCAAGCCTGGCCTTAAACACCTCCAGGGAAGGGGCATCCACAGCCTCTCTGAGTAACCTGTTCCAGTGTCTCACCACCCACCTCAGTCTCCCCTCTTCCAATTTTCACCTTTACATTTCAAGATCCGTTGAAAACTCATGCATTTTATATTTCAGGGGAAAAAACCCCACCCTGTGCACCACATTAAGTGCGATGTAAGACTAAGCAGCCCTATAATGAAGGATGCAGAGTACAGCAGGTTCTTGTTGACACTGGTGGAGGGAGCTCACGATCAGTCTGATGGCCTTAAGCAGGACCTCAGCAAGGCTTTTATTTATTTCTTTAGTCTGACAGTTGATGTGGACTGGATCCCTCCTGGAATTAAGGTGCTATCTGCTGTGTGCCCTGGCTAGGAGGTGTTTATCATACAGAGCTGCTGTAGTCACTCCTTTTTTCTGTCTAGCTGTCAAGCATCCGATTTTCTCTTCTCCTTTCTGCAGTATAAGGCTAAGGTGGGAGACTGATAGCAAAAGAGTGTCTTAGTGGGTTGAATAGTCTCTGGCTAAATTACTTGAGATGAGCTGGTCCTTCTAGTCAGGATGGGCAAAGCTGTCTGCAGTAAAAGTAGACTTGGGGTTTTTTTGGGGGTGGAAGCTGCTGCAATCCTGCTCTGATCAGCTGAGCAGCCTGGTTGCTTTGCAGGGTCAAATCCTAGTGCTGTGGATTGGTCTGTACCCCTTTTACCTATCCCTGAGTAGCTGGGGTACCTATAGAGGGAAGAGATGTTTTGTACCGAGCAGGCAAGATTAGAAAGACATAGCTGTTAGAGTGGGTCCAAATTAGGGCCGCAAAGATGATCAAGGGGCTTGAGTGCCTCCCTTCTGAGAACAGGCTGAAGGAGCTGGGGTTGTTCAGCCTGGAGAAGAGAAGGCTCAGGGGGGACCTCATAGTAGCTTATAAATATCTGTAGGGGGCCTATAGAAAGGCTGGGGTAGGTCCTATTGCTTGCAACACATCTGCAAGCCCAGTTAATTCTTCTGGAGCTGCTGAAGGTCTGAATCTCTTTTGCACCTTTCTCTATAAGCTGTTTGTGTTTGCAGTTATTCAAACAATTCAAAGATCTAGAAAAGAACTCTTTAATTTCTATTTAAAGCTCAAAAGCTAGACACGAAACATGCTAGCAGAGTAACTATCCTTGCCTAAAGACTGGATCAAAAAAGCAGATCCAAGACAGACAGTGTCTCTGAAGATGCTTCCTCAATTTCTTGCCTGTATTTGTGAAATCAAAAGGGGAAATAACCCCTTTTTAAAAACAAACCTTGTATTTCCTCTGACACCTGAAGCTCACTAGACTGTTCTCTGAAGTGCCTGTGCTGAGATGACTGATTTCTGAGATGCTGCAGATGCCTTCCATCTTCCTTTGAGGCAGTCCCGGAGGATGCTCCCAGGGACATCTGCCCCACGATAGTCTTGTCAAGGGTACTGGCTGGTGGAACAAGAACAAGGCACTTTTGTGGGTGATGCTACATTATGGGTGTGGAGGAAAAGCGTGTTTGCTTCGCTTGTTTGTAAATTGTGCAGGTAATTAGGAGCCATTTCCAGAAGTTTCCTTAGAGATGCTGTCGAGCATCTCACAACCTCCCCCCCGGGGGAAAGGTCAGGCTGTTACTTTCATAAGACTTCAAATGTAGTAACTTTAAGCATAAACATCAGGTAGATTTCATCCAGCTTCCAGCTGGGGTCTTCCAGCTGGGGTCATCCCAAGGAACTTCATTGTGTCTCCTTCAAAAGGCTGGTGTATGAGAGGAGTGAGGAGAGGCGAGCTCGGTCACAAAGCCTAGCAGACAATGGGGTCTGTCTATGAAATGTCTTCTCTACCTAAATGCTTTTCCAGCAAGAACCAGCCTCCTGCCATCAGAGCAAATTTAAGAGGAGACCTCATTAATGTTTATAAATATGTAAAGTTTAAGAGTCAGGAGGACTTGGGGCAATGGGTGCAAGCTGGAACACAGGAGGTTCCTCAGAAATATGAGAATAAGCTTTTTCACAATGAGGTTAACAGAACAGTTGAAAAGGTTGGCCAGAGAGGGTGTGGAGTCCCCTTCTTTGGAGACATTCAAAAGCCCACCTGGACCTGGGATCTGATCTAGGTGTTCCTGCTCCTGCAGAGGGATTGAACTAGATAATCTCTTTGAGGTCCCTTCCAATCCCTGACATTTTCTGATTCTGTGATGTGGGCTCAGCTGTAGGCATCTTTGCTGAGCTTTCCAGGTGCTTGTGCTTGACCTGGCTGAAAGTAGGTTTTGGGGGGAGTTCTAAGCAATCTGCCCCACTGCCTGAGGTTCAGGGGTATGGATGGGTCATCTTGCCATGCTGCTCCATGCTGCTGAGCTGGGAAGTCCTGCTGTGGATGTTTCTTGGTTTCTGGTAGTTCTTGGACTTTTTCAGACTTGCAGAATTCAAGGAAATTGCAGGATGGGGCTTGGAGAAACCTGGTCTAGTGGAAGATATCTCAGCCCATGGCAGGGGCTTGGAACCAGATGATATTTGAGGTCACTTCCAACAGATTCCATGATTACATTTCCTTCCCCAAAACAGCCCCTGACACTACTACAAGGGACTTGTTCAGTGAGTCCTTCACAGAGAAAAAGATGTGAAAAGTACTTTCTTTCCTGTAAAAAAATAAAATAAAGGGAGCTTTATAATTTCTACAGAGTGCAAATTGCACCTGCCAATTTGTTTTTTTGAGGCCTTGACTGCCTGAAGTGCTGCATCAACAATTCTAACTAGAATTGCACAAGTTCTTCTGCCTGCCTTCAGTGAGATGACTCATGGTTTTCTAAGCTGGCCCCATCCTTCACGGTCCTGGTGGATTGAATGGAGCCTTTCCTTCCCTCCAGCTGAAGATGAGGAATCAGATCTGGTGTCAAACAGGTGGCTGGTCCTTCAGCATCTCACCAGCCTGCCTTCTGCCTAAGTTTGTGACAAAACCCTCTGCCTTGGAAACTGCATTAGAGTTTTGTTTGACAAGTAGGAATATTGGAGATATGTTGGGTAGGTACTTCATCATGTTTCAATTGGGAAAAAAAATGTAAGAACTTCTTAGTTTAAGAAAAGAAAAGTGTTTTCTCATTGTCTTGTTAACCTCTTGCTGCCCAGCTGGAGTAACTATTCCCACACAGCCGAGTTTGCCTGAAACTTTATTTCCAGACTTTGAAAGGAACTAGATGTAGTGTTACAAGAGTTGTGGTTTTGAGTTAGGTTAGGGAGGCTTTCCATTGTGTGCTAAACCTGGTTGATATCACCAACAGAGCCTGAGGATAATTCTGAGGTGGGGTCCAGTGCTGAGAGGAGCCTGAATTCCCTTCTACAGCACCAGAGACATGTCAAGAGGACTTGCAGAACCCCAAGTATTCCACTCGGCTGTAAACTCAAATCTGAGCCCTCACCATATTGCCTCCCTTTATAAGGTTTGTGAGGCAAGTGTTTTCAGCATTGCAGTTTAGATCCTGAACATATTTTAGGAAGCCCAGTGAGCTTCTTTGTCATGTTCCTTGCAAATACAGGGTTTATTCTCTTGCTCCTATTGGACTTGCTTTGATGAAGGTGTCTGCTCAAGCCTGCACACAGCCTCCTGCTGTCTTTGCCCAGGGAAATGATGCTTAATGTCACCTTTCACTGAAGGGGGAGAATGCTGAAGCCTAGCTGTGTTTTGGGAAGGATTTTTAACTCTGTAACGTTCTGGTTCCTCTTTTAGATCCTGAAGACAAATGGGAGCAGTTGTTTTCTTCATCCCACATGTAACTTGAGCACATCACAAGGAACACGGGGACACTGCCCCCTCTCTGGAGGTGTTTAAGGACACCTAGGCAAGGCACTGAGCAACCTCATCTAGTGGGAGGTGTCCCTGTCTGTGGCAGGGGGGTTAGAACTAGATGATCTTTAAGGTCCCTTCCAAACCATTCTATGACTCTAAGATAAGGTCAGTGGGGCAAACACTCCTGTTTTTTTCCCTTCTTGTTCCCTCTTAAATCGCATCTATCTGCCCTTTTCCTCTACCCCACAATTCACATCTAATGTCAAGAAAACCTTCCACCTAATAAAGTTTACAAATGAATGAAAACTAGTTGTTATCCATCCAATATCTATGAGAGGAAATTCAATTTAATTCCCCAGAGAAAGTGCATTGTAGCTGTACATTCAGAAGCAGACCCTTGAATAAACTTTTTTAGTTATTTCACATAATTTCTATTATGACTGTCATTATGAAGCAGATGAACATTTTCCTGAACAATTAGATGTGGGTGCATGGAATAAAGAGTGTAGTTTGCCTGAGATCTTTGAAACATATCTGTTGGGGTGATTCATTTTTTTCCAACTAGGCTGCGCATAATAAGCTTCTCTTCTCTGGCTTTGTCTTGTTTCCCATTTCAGTCAGCCACAATGCCCAAAGAATTGAAAGAATGTCTTTCCCCATGTCCTTGTGCTGTGACTGAGCTTGGCAAAAAAAAAAAAATTAAAAGAAGGAAAAAAAGAAGAAAAAACAAACCAAGAGAAGGAGGAGGCAGAACAGATTAAAAATAAAACAAGCTTTTTCCTTATGGTGGTGGTGGTACTTGGGGCATGAGGGCCTTGAGAAATGTTGATGAATAAAGGATGGGAAATGAAAATGCATCCAAATACGTAAAAGAAGGCAACATTTCTCTGGTATTGGACAAGTGCATGGGAGATGTGGAGAAGATTTCGTCCCCTGCTTCCATGGTTTGAATAAGGTCAGTACCTCAGCAATGTACTCCAGGTGGAAAAATCAAATTCAGCTCTCTAGCATAGATGTGTATTACAGAGGTTTAACACTCATGCAGGGCTGAGGTCAAGGCAAGGAAATGGTCTGTATTTCCTCTGTGTCCATTCCATGGTCTTGGGTAGCTCATGGGGAGCAATGAGTTTAATGTACAGCTCAGATCAGCATTTCCTATACAGCTTTTTCTGGAGATAATCAGAATGCACTGTGACTGACAACCAGGCTGTGCAACTGTGGTATCTTGCAGCAAGGAGCCCCAGCACATCCTAGTGTCTGTACTTGAAAAGGCATCTCCTCCTCAGCGCAACTCCCTCTCCCAGAGGGTGACAGCTCTATCCTGCATTTAAAAGTGAAGCTTATTCCTCCCAAACTGCTTTAATGACTCTGATTTCAAGTGGACCAGCCTGACTTTTCCTGTTTTCTTTTTAAAGAATATGTGAAATCAGGACAGCAGCTCAGGCTCACAGGAGTGGGTGTCTCAAGTCTCCTCCTTGGAGAGCTCAGAAAGCAGTTGGGTATGCTTTCCTTCACAAACAATGTATATAAATAGACTCAGGAATGATGGATGGCTGGCAACACATTTGTTGAGGATGCTGTCGCTCAACAAGCAAGTAGATTTGTAGTTGGCTAAAACTACATTTCCATTGTTCACCCCAAATTAAACATCAGTCTGCTAGACCATGCCTTGATGGTCGGTTTTTTTTACTTCTCATTGCAAGCAAGACAACAGCAGCACCAGCTAAAATTCGTGTCCACTGGCAAGTGTTGGAAGCAGCAGCTTGATATTTAGTCAGCAATGCTGCGCACATGTTATGAAAATCTCTTGGTCACCTATAAGAATGCTTTCTGCATCAGTTTGCAACTCAAGAAATTTCTGGAGAGTCTAAGTAAATAAAGAGCTTTCTTTGGTTCTTTTTAAAACAGCAAAAGCAGCTGACTAGGGTCTGCCCTGGGCTTCTCGTGGATATATATTAGCAGGGATTGAATTGAATAGAAGCTACTGGAGAATGTGAGTCAAGGGAAAAATCTCTTTATAAGAAAAAGAAATGGCAAAACTTCAGGGAAAAAGCTGAGAATGTGAGACCTTGAACCAAACCTCTTTGGGGAAGAGGGAATAAAAAAGGGGGGAAAAAGTGCCCACTTGAATAATAGTCTAACTGGCGACCTTGAACATATATGGTGTGCATAATAAGAATGAAACAAAGGAGGTGCTGAATATCAGGCATTCTTAGACAGGAGAATAATAATCACAGGTGGCAATTTTTTTAAAATGAAGGCATATAACATAACAGAAGTAATGGGGACTTGAACCAACCTGAGATGAGAGAAATGACTGGAGGGATTTAGTGATGGGATGGTGAATGGCCTAATTACTGCTTGCAGCAGAGCTGAGCCTGCCTTTCTGTTCCAGGAGGACTTTATTGATGTTTTATTACATTTTCCTGTATGCAAACTCTATTTCCTTCTCAGACTGCTGGCCAAATTTGGGGGGGGAGTCTTTAAGCTCAGTTCTCCGAGCCTCCCATGGTCCTTGCGCCACTGGCGGGGGATGTCATGGAGTGTAATCACTTTGGGCTCTTGAGGGATGTGGATTAGTGCCCATCACTGGGCACCATGGGTACCACCCATCGTGGATGGATCTGGCAGGGTCAGTGAGTCTAAGGGTTCCCACCTAGAAGTGATAATGTACCCAGTTTGCTGGGAAGCCCATGACCACCAAATAGCAAGTGCATCTGTGCTGTTTTCCCAGTTTATTACAGTAATAAACTGTATCCAGCTTGACAGGATCACCTTGTTTTTTTTGCTTTCTTTGCTTGTGGTTTGTCTTCTCATTGATATCCTACTCAGCTGTGAGTGCAGATTTGTCAGGGTGTTCACCTGAAGGCAAAATGCCTGCCCATACTTAGCCCCAGGATCTTTTGCACATCAGAAGTGCGTTGTAGGATATTTAACCTGACAGTGACGTTCTCTGCACTTTTCCTAACCAAATTCCATATGCTGTACTCCTTCGCAGCTGTCATTCACAGCCGCTTCTGATCTGAATAGTTCCAGTGGAAACGTCTTAAATGCCCTCTCCAGCTCTTCAGTGAAGATGTGAAGCTGTCTTCTGGAGTGCTCCATCGCATTTAAGTCTAGTCTGGTTTCTTCTAGACAATCAGAGTGAGTTAGTGTTGGTGACATTGTCCAGTCTGAGACCTGTTTGCAGCATATCCTAGGACTCCCCTCAGTTTGTTTTGTTGTTTATCAGAAGTCATGGAAGATGTTTCACTATAGCTCAGCTCTACATCCCTTCTGTGCTCAGAACCTGTGAATTTTCCAGCCACAATGTCCTTCCGCTGCTCCTTGTGCAGTGGATGCATATGGTCACTATCCAGCATCCCCAGGGGTGAACTGGCCTCTTGCCTTTCCAAAATGTGACCACATGGGAAAAGATGGTTCTTTTGATCACAGATGGGATATGTCTGGACCTCTGTGCCACGGAGGTAGATCTCACTGCTTATTTCCATGTGGCTACCATTATGGGAATAATCGTTTCTGCATCTATGCCTAAACCTTAGCTCTGCAAACTCGCACAGGGATTTGGTGTGCATATAACCGTCTATCAGACGACTGACTCTATCATCATAGAATGGATTGAATTTGGAAGGAACTTAAAGTTCGTCTAGTTCCAACCTCTGCCCATGTCAGGAACACTTCTGTCTAGACCAGGTTGCCCAATGCCTCATCCAGCCTGGCCTACAGAAACCTCTGCTGTGGGTACAACCAAGCTTTAAGAAGTCCACGAGGATTTTTTGGGTGCGTTCCCATCCTACAAGGATGAGAGCTGGCTGCCACATACTTCCAATGGAGAACCCATTCCTTCACGCAACCTACCGGGCTCTGCTAGGCTCCTTTCTGCCTGGCTCCTGCTGCTTTGTGTGGACCCTTGTGTTGTCCCTCATGCTTCACACCACAACAGATTAAAGATCATACTAATAATATAAAAACGCCCTTCTGAGAATGGCCTGCCAGCTGGTATTATGCCATATAAAGACTCTGTGAAATAGCTTGGGTAATTTACACTCATTAGGAGGAGAATGCAGTAGATTAAAGGTAGCAAGGGTGAATAGCTTCCCATTTGTGTCAAACTTGCCTAACCTATTATTCACCTGCTGAAGCCATTATTTTATTATAATAAAAAAAAAGAGGAGAAAGAGCCTTGCATGGACTTGTGGAGAAAGGGAGAGAGTGCAAGCTAGGAGCTATTTTCTCAAGAGAGAGAAATGCAGCATTATAGATTAAAGGTGAAAACACAGCCCTCATTTAAATCAATCCACCTCTCCGAAGCATGTTTATTCACAGATTAATTAGAGTTGCAAATTAAAATGATCTGGTTGGTGGGAACATTACTGAGGCCTTTAAAGTGCTGGAGTGAAGATTAAAAGGAAGCACACTTACCCTTTCCTTATGATCTAAAAAGGAGATCAAAAGAGCTGGTGTCAAATTAACAGCCCAGATGATTTCTCTCTTCTTCTCGCCCCCCATTTATTTTCTAAGGCTCGTGTTGATACACACAAGATGAAGACCTGCTTCCCTTAGCATCTGGTGCATGAAGTGTGTCGGGACTCTTCAGTTTGGAAGTTCTGCTGCTACCTGACACGGGGAATGTGTGTGTTCTAGGGAGAGAAAGCTTCAAATTTTACCTGTCAGAAGGCATGGAAGGGAGGTGATTTTAATGGTGGGTGTTGCAGGGTATTGTTCAAGCTGTGGTGACATAGTACAGCCAGACTGAGGAGTAGTTTGTCTGTTCTATGGTTAAAACATGTTAAATGGAGTGCCCATCTGGGGGAGTTCAGCCTGAAGAAGAACCAGGAAAGCTGAGGAGAGACTGGATCAGGGAGAGGAGTCATGGAACAAGGGCGATGCTTTGGCACTAAAAGAGGGAAGATTTAGATGAGATCTCAAAAAGAAATTCTTTGCTGTGAAGGGGGGAGCCCCTGGTCCAGGTTCCCCAGGGAAGCTGTGGCTGCCCCATCCCTAGAGGGGTTCAAGGCCAGGTTGAAATAAGCTTGGAGCAACCTGGGCTGGTGGGAGGTGTCTCTGACCAAGGTAGGGGATGGTAGTGGATGATCTCCAAGGCCCCTTCTAATTTAAACCATTCTGTGAGTTGCAAACTCTGGTGCAGGCAGGCTGGAAGCAGAGAGAGGCTGGTGAAGAGCAGAAAGAGAATATCCCAAAGAGGTCTGTCACACTGAATCTTCTCACCTGCTGGATCACAGGTGCTTGCTGTATGTGAAGGCAAAAGTGCTTTACTGAAGACTTGACACCACGTTAGATACATAGGGAATGAGATGCATTACTGAGTTTGATACCATAATGGGAAGAAGCTCGCTGGCTTGAGAGGTTGACTGGATTGTGAGTAATTTAGTAGACATTTATCAGGACAATTCTGTAGCCCTCCAGGAAAGTCATGTAGGAAGTATTCTTTGTTTTTCAATAAGCTTCCAGTCTCAAACTAGGCTAGCACATATAGGCTAGTAGCAAAGCACCAAGCCCTGTGCCACTCAGCAACCTAAGAGAAAGACAAATTAATAGTTTCCAAGAGAAATTAATATTTCTCTTGGAAAAAAAATCCTTAATGCTCCTCATCTTACTCCATGGAGCATGTTATCAAGTTGAAAAAACAAACTGTCAATAGGAGAGAAAGCAAGTTCAAGTCTAGCTCTCTGCAACCTCCAACTTGAGAAAGCTCTTCTCAAAGAATAATAATTTCAAAAGAACCAGATGTAAATTGCACTTGCTAAAATTTTTTTCTGAGTGTGGAACATGTATTTAAATGCACTAAGAGGGAGTATTTTGCAAAAGCACATTCATTCCAATATCTTTACAAAAGAAAACAGATTAAAAATAAAACAACACACTTTGGATTGTTCTATATTTAACTTCTAAAAATTGAACGGTGGAAAAAAAGAATATTTTCCCTAAGCATGTCTCATCTGTTTTTAAAAATACGAAAGCTGGGTAGTGTTTATTTTTTACATGCTTCACCTGTACAATTAGTGCTGTATAAGCTGATTTCCCTCATCAAATGCTCTCTGCTCTGTTTTTTTTTTTGGTTTTGTCCCTGCATGTGTGGTGAGGGCAGTGGCAACAGCAGTGTAGACAAGGCTCATGTGGTTCTCCAACTGGATTGCCTCAAATTAACTAAGGTCTCTCTCCCATGGCAAGTGTGCCAAAATATTATAGATGCTGTAGAAAGAACATAAATGCACTTACTGCAATAGTTAATTTTTTTCCCTTTTTTTTCTGAACCTTATTAGTAAGAAGAAATGAGGAAGGGAAAACCAGCTGAATCCTCTGTTTGTCTGCTATCAGCATGGGCAATGCAGAATGGCCCTTAAGCATTTATAGGAAAGAGGAGAAGCAGTAGCCAGATGTATTTACTGTCTTTTTCTGAAGCCAGACAAAAGCTTTCATTAAGGACAGCTGTTTGGGCAGCTTCCCTGTGCTCAGTTTCTGATAAAAGGGCTGCCCATTGTTCCAGAGGAGGTTTTGTAGAGGATGGAGGGGCAGTTCAGTGGAGCTGTGGCAGAGGATTGTCTCAGCATCAGGACCTGCTTTGGGGGGTTCAAATGGTTGTGCCCATCCTAAGCTGTGAAGGAGGAAAGTGATCCTGTGAGAATCTGAGCTGGTACTATCTACATGTGTTGGCAGCAGAATTGTGTCACTAGGTGAATGCAAATACACTCAGATAATCTTATTTTATGGTCCTGCTTTGTATCAAGAGGAAATGTGCTGTCTTTGTGTTCCTGCTTACCTGAACCCACATCCCCAAGGGGCATTTAGTGACCACTCAGTCATAGAACTATAGATTAGTTTGGGATGGAAGTGAGGGCTTCGGATATCTGCTCCAGACTTTGTGTGCTCAGTCCAGCTCCCTTCTCTGTGTTCCAAGGTGGACCAGCACAGTAATATCTGTGAAGTTGGACTGAAGACCTTTAAAGGTCTATTTCAAATCAACATATTGAGTTTATGATTGCACTGGTGAAGCCAGTTCCTTCTCAAAACCTTCTGTACATTCAGAAAAGCCCAACCATTAATATTACAAGGGAAGAGGTCAGCTCTGGCTTGTGTTTAGCTACGTGTCTGAAATAATATTTTCAATTTAAAACATCCACTTTCTCCTTTGAAACCAAGTTTGCATTTGGTTGAAGGTGCAAATAGGAAATCTTAAGGGTTTTTTACTCTAAATATTTTTGTTTCTCATTGGAGAAAACAAAGCACCAGTGCTCATAGCCGTGGTCCGTGCTGTTTGCTGTCACAGAATCACACAGAATCACAGAATGACCCGGGTTGGAAGGGACCCCAAGGATCATGTAACTCCAACCCCCCTGTCTAGCAGGGCCACCTAACAAACACATCTACTAGATGAGGTTGCCCAGGGCCTCGTCCAGCCTGCTGTCCTTACTGTAGTTTTGATTTTGACCTGTCCACATAGGACAAACGTTTTGCATCTGAAAGATTTAAATGAGCCATCAGACTTCTTCCTCTCCCAGCTCTGCTGATGGGCTGCAGAGCATTTTCAGATGCTTTCCTGAATTGATGATTTCTAGGTCAAGGAGAGTGCTACATTTTTTTGACCATTTGTCTTCCACTAATCGCTGTCAGCCTGGAGATGTATTGATAGTGACAGCAGATGGGGTCGCATTCAATAGGAATTCACACACCAAGTAGCAGAATGCATGTTGGGGTGTGTGGCACAGGTTTTTTTTACTGGGTAGGCTACACATTCCCAGGGACTATGCTGTACTGAAAACACTTCTGGTTTTATTGGAAGTCCACAAACTGGAGTGCTATTTTTTCATATAATAAAAGCATCTACATGCTTTTGTTTTTCTTTTCTTCAATTGATTTTAGAGGAGATAGTCCCTTTCCTTTCTCAGATTTTGTAGCTGCCTGCACTGAGTGGTGAATGTGATCCAATGGGGTGGCCAACTATACTCAAATGAGGTGATAACTTCCTGCAATATATAACTCTAAAACCAAAGAGCAAACATTCTAATTGCATCTTCGTAACTTCTTCCTGTTGAAAAAAAAAATCTGCAGTGAGTCTGAAGTTGTCAAAACTGCCAGAAGAATTCACTGCACCCAAGTAGCATCAGGTACAGAGTGGGAGGTGGTGAATCCCTACATTTTTGCACCACTACTCTGCTTTACAAAAATCTACAGTTCCTAGGAAATCAGATGTCTAAATTTCATTTGACTTTGTCAGGGGCATATAAGCAAAACAGTTTTCTGAGTAGGAAATGTGGTGATTTCAAGGGGTGTGTCATACTTAGAAGTGAGTCCTTGTGAACCCTATGAGTTTCAACAAGTCCAAACACAAAAGATCTCAAGAAAGCAAAGAAGGATCCACTCTTCTTGACAATGACATCTCTGGAAGAACTTGTGAAGGTGACAAGACCTCGTCCCAGGTTGTCCGAAGAGATGGTGAAAACTTCCATTAAACCATTTCGAGTCAGGCTGGACAGGGCGCAGAGCAACCTGATCCAGCATAAGATGT
Organism: Turnix velox; assembly: GCA_013400935.1. Taxonomy (NCBI): domain Eukaryota; kingdom Metazoa; phylum Chordata; class Aves; order Charadriiformes; family Turnicidae; genus Turnix; species Turnix velox. Next base: position 129,597 of record VZTY01023890.1, on the reverse strand, counting down.
GCCTGCCCACGGCATGGGTGTTGTATTAGGTAGCTTTTAAAGTCTCTTTCCAACTAAGCCTTTCCTACTATACACTCAAGTCATCCAAGTCTCTTTTCTAACCTTTCACTTGACCAGGCAATCTAATGGGGCTCAGATCTTGTTACTCTCTTTTCTTTCTCTCTTGTAATGTTGTACTGTATGGATGTATGGAGACCACAGCAGTAACTCTGCAAGGTCTTTAAAAATGTTAGAACAAATCACTTTTGACCAAAGTATTCTTTTAGGACATATTCCCAAAGGTTTTAGGAGTGGTGAATTTTAACATTGAGTCCTTTAGCAACCCAAAAATTTGTCATATAGGACTATAAAGCTGTATTCTTCTAGTTCCCTAATGAAAACTCCATGCTATGCGTCAGCTGGCTGAGCTACATGCAAGGTTAGGGTTTTGTCTCTGAGGATGTGAACCTACAGCTTTGCTTCATGACTAGAGTGGTGTCTTTGTTTTTAGTAGTATTAACCTGATGCAGAGCATTGCCAGCTTTAACAAGTGAAAAGGCATAGGAAAAAGATTCTTGAATGGTGCAGCCTCAGGTCCTAGAGGGTCAGAAATACTCAGGGTGAGTTTTCCCATGATGTCTTCAATGTTTGCTTCTCCAGTAGCTGTGTGTGCATGGGCCTGATAAGCACAGATGCATTTTGCTGACTTCTGGTTTCGGCCAACCACTTGGTGAGGTTAGGACAGTATATGTTCACAGAATCACAAAATACCAGGGACTGAAAGTTGCCTCATGAGATCATCAAGTCATATACCTCTGCAGGAGCAGGAACACTTAGATGAGGTCAAATAGGAAGGCATCCAGGCAGGCTTTGAATGTCTCCACAGGAGACTCCACACCTTCTCTGGGCATCCTGTTCCGCTGTTCTGTTACCCTCACTGAGAAAAAGTTTTTTCTGATGTTTCTATGGAGCCTCCTGTGTTCAAGCTTGCACCCCTTGTCCCTCGTCCTATCATTGGAGATCACTGAGAAGAGCCGGACTCCATCCTCTCGACACTCAACTTTTACATATTTATGGACATTAATGAGGTAACTACACAGTATGTTGAAAGAGTTAAAACAGCTGTGATTATGTCATAGCTGATTGTGGTTGTCACAGCTGATATATCATAAAAATATGTGCCAACTATTAGATATAGCAGCGGATCATCCAATGGTAAGTTGGGTAAACTAACTAAACCAGCCTGTGGTTGTGCAGCCACAAGCTGCCATTGTTGTGTGACAACTGGAAAGTATCCCAACCCAGCCTGTTGGGACAGAGAGGTGACAGAGGATGGACATCAAATGTCCCATCCAGAAAACACATCCTGAGAAGAGGAGCTAGGATACTCTCATTCTACTTTAAGCCACAAGGTGAAACATCCAAACATTTTGTGAATACACATTAAAAAGAAGAGTGACAAAAAAATACCAAAAAACCCACCCTCCAAGCACCTTCTGAAAGCTCCTAAGCAGGAGGAGTGATGCAGAGCACTGTTTAATGAACACTTCCTAAGGTTACCCCTCCCTCCCCCACCATGTACCACAATTGATTGCAGTGAGATTACGATGCCATTAAAATTCACTCTGCTCATAAACTAAGTCTGTGGAAAATGCTGACGTTTATGGCAACTCCTATAAGGGACATATTTCAGCATGAAAGTGAGTCCTAATGTGAGAACTTTATTTAGGTAAAACAACATCTAGGAGGGGGGGAGAGAAGGAGGAGAGGTGGCGGCATTTGCAGAGAATTTTATTTCTTTCAACTAAAGGGTATACGGATGCTAAATTTAAAGGACATTTTTAATAAATCTATTGGCCTTTGACAAAATCAATCCAAACCGCATAAACCAAGAAGTCACCCACTTGGTATTAATGAGGCTACATTTGCATTTATTTTTCCTTTACACTAGACAAACCATTAATTTCTTGTTTATGCTTCCTTTGAAGTCTGAATGCTTGTAGATAGATGGCCACATCAAGTCTCCTGCTGCTACATTAATATTTTCCTATAAATTATAAATCTGACCATTTTCTACAACACCCCTTTTTTCTTTAAGTAAGCTGAGAAAATGTGAGCAATAAGTCTTAAGCCCATGAAAGCTGAGCTGCTTTTTTAAATACTCTTCAGTCATTGATTATTACAGCAGTCATAGCTTTAACTCTGTGTTGCATTAGATGGCAACCAGCATTTTGCTATGGTAAATTGAGATGTTCATTAACCAATCGGGGTCTCTTCCTTTACGGATCATCTTTCATTTGACCGATCCACAAAAAAAAATGGACCCAGCCAGTCACCTCTGCTTCACCCTGTCTCTGGCCTTGGAAGTTCTCTCATCTGGTTGCTTCTGTGCAAGTGGAGCACATCCTTGTGTTCCATGAGGACAGCAAATCTGCCTTTTGCAAGTTTTCCAGTAATTCACACTTATTTTAGAACCATAGAATCATAGAATAGTTTGGGTGGGATAGGACTTTAAAGTTCATCTAGTTCCAACCCCCCTGCCAGCGGCAGGGACACCTACTAGACCAGGTTGCTCAGTGCCTCATCCAGCCTGGTCTTAAACACCTCCAGAGATGGGGCAACCTCTTCCTGTGTCTCACCCCCTTCACTGTAAAGAATTTCTTTCTTATATCTAGCCTGAATCTTCCCTCTACCGATTCGCATCCATTCCTCCCAGTCCTGCCATCACGTATCCTATTAAAAAAATCCTACCCTAACCTTTCTGTAGACACCCTTATCCTGAGACTCTCTGAGAAATTTCCCCAGAACCTGCACCTTGGAGAATATGTGGCATCCCCAATTGGCCAGCCCTTGCATGAGGGCAATGTATCCACCAGTGTGCTGTAGCAGGGATTCAAATGCCAGCAGACAGCTGTTAAAAAGAGAGATTTTGTGGTCAATGATTCTTGATATCAGCACTTTAACTCTTCCTTGACCATTCCTTGGGGGTTTTCAGATCTACCTTCTGCCTGCTTTTTCTTGCCTTTCAAGGAAGGCACAGATATAAAATCATTCAAGATGATCCCAAGGTGCTTTGACAGAGGAGCTGATGCATTTTGGTCCTTTTTTTGTCTGGCAGATTGGAGCCCAGTGCTGCAGGAAGGCCTGCTGCCTTCACCCATAGGTTGAGCATCATCTAAATCCCAGCTGTGGCAGCAGTGAGCAACAGTGCAGCAAACTAGGTCTCTAACCCATTCTCATTTTCACCTCTGCCATTGTGCCCCCTGTGATTTGGGGATGCAAGAAATGTGTGAGATGTGAGAATGTCTAATGGTCTGCAACATGATTATGTCTTTAGGGCATCCTCAGCATCTCCCTCTTCCTTTTCCCACTAGATCTCTGATCTGTTCTCAGGCAGGTCTCCCAGCAACTTCTGTGGTGGAGTATATCAGCTGCATTTTTCCCCCTCTGCCCTGATCAGAATCATTCTATACACACAGTTCATTAACAAGCAGCAAGGACCTGAGCAGATTAAACAACTTCTTTTCGGTGTAGTGGGGGTTTTTCTTCATGAAGCATTTTATATAGGTATGCTGGGGTTAGATTTCATGTAACCCTTGTTTATTTTCTTTGCCAGATGGAGTTTATGGAAGAGGGAAGGGATGTTATATCAGTAGGGGAGTGGCTATTGACACTTGCTGCTATGAAATGCCTTTATGTGCTTTCAAATGGCAGGATTATCCCCCCAAAGGCTCTGTGCCTGAGTTGTCTCTTGCTCTACTAACAGCATGTATATGGAGGCATGACCCAATCTTGGGGGTCTGACATGAAAGAGGATTGAGTGTTGAATGTTCAAATTGCACCTACACTAGTTTTTATTAAAAAAAATTTTGAAAAAACATTCCTTCTTCTGTAGATATTATGAAATTCAGCCCTCTGAGATGCACATCTCCCTCCCAGCATCTAAGGGAAGAAACTCCTGCAGCATCCAGCAACCTGCTTCCTTTGCTACAAGTTAGAGTGCCTAATTCAGGAGGCTGGCACGAGGCTTGTTTTCAATGATTGTATCATAATTTCTTATTCAACTGTTTCTCATTCAGCTCCTACTGTCTCGACTTGAGAACTTGAAGCACGTCTGAGCTTCATGCCAAACTGGTTGAATGAGAGCCATGCTTGCAGTAATGCCACGATTGAAGTTGGTAAAGGATGTGATGTCTCAGAAATAACAATGGTCTCCCAAGACTCCTTGTTAAGTTCCCATAAACAAAGTACTGAGGCAGGTTTTGTGCCAATGAATCTCTCTCAGCATCAAAGATTTGTTCTCAGCAGATGCCTTCCTCCTTTTGCACCTGCTGTCCTGCCAACTGCTTACATTCTGAAGACAGGGAAAATCTTCTAGATATATCCAAGGGTTTATTATTTCTTTCTCTTCCCCTTCAAGCAGGAACATGCTAAAGAATGTGGTACGTGCTACCTGTCAATAATTAGAAATGAAAGCAAGCATGAAACTACTAATTTTGAGATATTCCCGTAAAAAGGTGAACCTCAAATAGGGATTACCAGTCTCCTGCCTTTAATTTCATATTTTGAGTTTCTTTTCTTCTTTTTTTTTTTAATTTGGAAAAAAGAAAAATACATGTTTAGTGTTTACAACCTGGGAACCACTACTTCTCACCATTGCTAAAGCCTCTTCTCAGACTCAGAAAGTGGATGAGTCTGATGGACATCCTGGGATTTGGTGATTTTCCCCACCTGCCCTGCAAGAGCTGTACTCGAAAGCAAAGGGAGTGGACAAGGAGACATTTCCCTGCAGCTCTCAAAATCTGCCTTTTTGGAGCACTGGGTTTGTAGCCACAAGCCAGAGGAAGCCTCCTGAGCCACAAAAACAAATGTAAACACAAAAGGTCAGACAGTTTTAATGGTGGTGGTTATTAAGGGTTTTACCACACCTTGGACCTGTCAGCTTGAAATGCTTAGGGGCAATGCTTGAAATAACCAACCTGATGCAAGCAGGTTGCTCATTTTCACCTCTGCCCATCCTCTCCTCTTCTGATGTTCCAGTGTGTGTGCATAAAAAATACAGTTTACAGCTTTCAGCCTCTGACAAAACCACCCACACTGTTGGCTACTATCAGTCCTGATTCTACTCATTGAGGAAAATTAACCAGAACCTCCTCCAGACATGTTACACTGTGACATAAAGGCCATCAGCTGTAGCAAACACAGAGGCATCACCATGACTAGGCAACTGAAGATCACTCACTGTCTCACTGATATTTCCATGGAGTGGGCATCATCGATAACTTCATCATCATGTGATGCACTACCAGCTCTTGGGGCCTGGACTTTAACTACTTTATTGGCCAGAGTCATCATTCATTTAGTCTTTGATAGATCAGTAGCAGATCTTGTTACTCCCATTGATCTGCAGCACTTACTGATGGGAACTCGGAATTAGGAGAGCATTAAAGTAATAAAGGGGGCAATATCTTTAGCTGACTTGTACTGCAGGTCACAAAGTGAGAGGAATATAACAGAGACTCCCCGTGCTGCAGAGCTGCTTTGTCCTTATCTTCAGTTGGATTGCTGCAAAAGGAGAGCTTACTTGAGGACTATGGTGCCTCAAAGTTTTCTCATCTCACAGACTTTACTTCCCACTGTCCAGCCCAGGTGAGTCATGATCATGAAAAAATTGGTGCCACAGTGTCCTCCAGATACTTCTGCTGGAAAGATTGCTGGGTTCATCTTGTCCTTTCAAACCAGACTTAAGAGATGGAAAAGGAGGAAAAGAGGGAAAAAGAGGAAGCAGAGACACAAAAACCAGTGGATTAATAGAAAGGGAAAACAGTGCTCCTTGGTCTAATATTTGCCCTTTATTCTGAGTTACAATATGTTGAGACATTCAGACTGGACACGGTGTTACTGGAATCAAGGTTGAAATTAGTTTCAGCCATTCATTCGTAACTGTTCTTTCAAAGAGAGAAAAAAAAAAAAAAGAAAGCGGAGAGAGAAGGTAGGGGGGAACATAAGTAAATACAAAAGGAGAAATGTTAACACGTGTGGCGCAGAATGAATACAACAGACAAAGCTCTGCTTGTTCTTCCACAATGGCTTTGAAAAGCAGGTGTCATAGCAGCTGTACAAGGTTAAAGCACAGGGACCATTATGTACAAAATGAGTGAGTCTTTATCCGGAGTCTGCTTCAGCTCTTAAGAATGTGCTTCCTATTGTGCCAGTGTTTGCTGGAAGGACTCCATCTATACAATGGAGAAATTTTTCATTCTCACCGTCCCTCAACCTCCGTTCTACCATCCACATCTACAGTTATGGATATAATACAGACCTCTGGCATTCAAGGTCCTCATTGCCCTATACTTCTGAAACAAATGTTATTGTGCTGCACCATGAAAGCCTGCCTGTGGTAGAATAAAGCCCATCAACAGTGGACCCTAAGAGAGTATTTGTGAGATGTTCTCTAAAGTTTAAATCAGTGTGAAAACAAAACACTTCCAATTAAAAATGTTGTCTCATTTTGTTTTGTGTTTTTTAGTTCTCTTTTCCCACTCTTCCCCTCTTGGAGATGTTCAGAGAGATGCTCATATAAAAAGGCAAGTGACCTGTCCTTGCTTTCATTCTCAAAGGGAGAGGATGGAAAAAGGAAGCCAGAATGCACGGCTTGGGAGACAAGCAGTGTTATTTATTAAAAAAAATAAAAATAAAAATCAAAGTTAGAGACCAGATCAGGATATATTTTCTTCCCAGTAGACAGTGGGATAGGCTGAGGTGATCTGAAATAGATGATATAAGATAGAGGGTTCTGATCTTGATGACCTTTAAGGTCCCTAAAAACTCAACTTATTCTATGATAAGGCTCTTCTATCATCTTACCTTATATATTCAAAGATACGTCTTTTGACGATAATAAAAATGTGTAATAGGAGGAACACCCCATTCCCAGGTCTTTCACCTTGATAGTTCTCATTTCCTGCACTTAACCCAGATCAACTTTGCTGGAAACAAGCCACAAGAGTATGGACAATCAAATATTCACTGAAGCTGCAAAAGAGATCAGTGAGCCTTCTGCTGTCCCAGCTGTGAGAAACTCAACCTCATCTTTCAGAGATACTGTCTCTGTAGGGCACTTATTGGACAAAGTCTTAAATATTTATTAATGGGCTTTGTTCATGTATGGCATTAGGTAGCATCTATTTGAATGAGAATTACTTTTATATGCTATACTGTATGTTAGTCTCTAGGTTAAACTAAAGGCATTGAGGAAAAGGGTGGTGAAACGGGGAAAGTAAGGATGATTCAAAATTTGTCGGCGATCACTTTCAGCAAGATTTACAAAGTGATAAGGAGTTTCAATATTCACGAGCACAAGGTCCTGAGGATAAGAAGTGCGTGGGGTGTTGGGGTAAAGATGTTGTCAGAGCAGTCCCTAGGCGTCCATATGAGAAGTTACAAGGGTGCAAGTGAAGGCAAATGTCAAAACAGTCTGTGAGAGAAGTGTTTAGTGCAGTATTTTTTGCTGTCTCTCACCCTCCTCGCTCATGGCATGAGTAAAGCATGGTATCTCTGGATTTCTTATATTTTTACCTCAGCAGCACCACATTGGACTGGTCTACATGAAACTGTCCATCCTCGTGTTGCAACTTCCCAAAGTAGAGCCTGGTTTGAGTTTTGGGTTTGTGCTTCAGAAGTGATTTAATCACTAATCAACATTTTTTTCTGTGCAAATGCATTAAAAAAACTAATGAAGAACTTTGTATCCAAATTGTGAAGACTTGACCTATCAGCTGAATGTTCCTGAATGCCTTTGTTTCTATTGCACTGCAATCACCTGAGTGCTTATTAAATACTGCAGCGAGGAAAAAATTGTGTTGACTGCAACTTTATATGCTGCCTTATGCCATGTCAATTCCCAGATTGACTTTGCCTTTGTATAAGTATTTGCACCCACCCTTTGTAATGCTGGGTCTTCTCTCTGCTCAATTTGCTCATGCTGTGATCCACGAGGAGCTAATTCCAGCTTGCAAATCACACCTGGTCAAGTTTGTTTCTCCACTGCCCTTTCCCACAGTGTAAGCTCAAGAATGAATCTGTGATAGGTGTGTAAAGAGGATGGACATCATGGTTTGGCACTGGGATGCAGAAGTCATAGAATATAATCATATAATAGTTTGGGCTGGAAGGGATCGTCTACTTCCAACACCTCTACTGTATGCAGGGCCATGTCCTGCTAGACCAGTTTGCTTAGCGCTTTGTCCAGCCTGGCCTTAAGCACCTCCAGAGTGTGGGCATGCACAACCTCTCTGGGCTACCTGTTCCAGTGTCTCCCCACCCTCACAGTAAAGTCTTCTGAGAGTTAGAGCCAATGTTTTTCACCACCAAAGTAGAGGGACATCTGTATTGTTATTTCTTTCTTCCTGAGACACTTACTCCAAACATTACTTGTTCAAGGTGAACAAGTCTTCCAAAATGAAACTCCTGTGCAAAATGGCTTTTCCTTCTTCTCCTGAAATAGTTGCTGGGTAGCACCACCTTTCCCACATGAGTCTCAGTGGACTCTCATCTCTTGTGTGTTCTTAAGGCAAAGGGAGAAATGGAGCTAGAAAAGCAAGCTAATGTAAAGAAATAAGATAATGACGTGAGATCACCAAGTGTGCAACCCCAGCCAGTAGTATCTTACTTGCAGTTACCTTGGTAACTGTGTAGTGATACAATGTTGCTTGGTTTTGAATATTTCAAGTGAAAGAAGCTTACTGGCAAAATTATTGGAAAGATATTGCCTTCACTGCAATACATTACAATTAAGTTATGGGCTTGTTAGATACTGTACTGGTAGGGGAGAATATATCTCCCACAGAGCTTGGATAAAATGACTTCTATTTTTCTATGAGCCAGCAATTTAGTGCATCTTTTGATGGGATTTCTTAGGTCCAAATGAAAGGAACCAAAACAAGACCACTTTTTCAATGACATGGTTCATTAAATCTCTACACTCTTTTGGTCTTAGGTCTTTCTACTGGTGGTAATTTTCATGAAAGAGAAATATGGACTCCTGTTCAATCAAGCTCTTAAGAAGAACGTGGAAAAACTCAAAATGGAGTAGAAACCTCTCTGACAGATGACAGACATTGATTCACACCACTAGTGAGTCTGGATGGACTTGGATACACCATCCCACTTTGCTTGCTATTGCCAAAGGGTTGCCATGGACAGACCAGTGGGATATTTAGCCAGATGTCTCCTGTTGGCTAACTCTTTCCTTTCCAGTGGTAAAATCACCAAAGGGTGGCAGGTGATTTCAGTTACTTTGCCTATCACTCCCCTGACTCGAAAGCAAAACAATAACATGAGTAAAATGATTTAGGGTGGTCAGCATAAGGGATTGGACTTTATCTAGACACCTTACCCAGTCAACCAGCAACTCTTGTTTCTATATCCTTCTCTTCCCGCCTCTTGCCTTTGTAGGGGTGAATTCTGAGGTTGTGATGTCCTACAGCCTGGAGAAAACCATGATCTGCTTCAGGCCTCCTTGATCCAATTGGCCCAAGATTTAACTTGAGCTTTTTACAAAACCAGAGGTAAACTATGAAAATGAAAAGTGCTTCTCAAATGGAGGACTTGAATAGGAAAAAGAGATCAAAAAACAGTACAGTGGTGAAAAATTCAGCATGAAGGAGCTGAAACAGCAACCCTTCACTAAGAGAAGGGGGAAAATGCCCAAATAACTTATTAAATAGTGGGTGTCATCTACTTCCCAGCATTTGCAAGCATTAGAACAGCATGAGTAAAGTGAAGCTGGAAGTATTGTCCACTCTGAATTCAAAACCTGAAAGGCCATACTTTTTCAGGTAATCCCAGAACTTTTCTGAGAGAAATATGGATTTCATCTTTGCACTACCTTCTTTTTATGTGCTGTTTCCTGGGCAAAGTCTTGGAAGTGAGACCTGGAGATCAAGTTGCCCTGTTGGGAATGATAAAGTTTAAAAGCAAATTTTTTTTAGAAAATCAGGGCTGGATACAGCCTCTGTGCATCCAGGTAAAATGTCAGAGCCTCCAGCAGGGCTGTCAAAGTTCTTAACCAAAGCTGGCCTCAGAAAATGCTTACGGCTTGTCTCTGCAGACACTATGAAGAAGTTAAAAAAAAAAATTAATCCAACTCTCTGGCTGGATATTAGTCTAGGAGCTGATCTTGGTAGATCTGTATACATTATTTATTTCTTAGTGCACTGGCTGCACAGCTGGCAATTTAAAAAAAACCAAAACTACTGACCTTGTCCTTCCAGACTTACCTGTCTGCATAAACATAGGAGCATAGAATGGTTCGGGTTGGAAGCACCTTAAAGATCATCTAGGTCCAACCCCCTTGCCATGGGCAGGGAACCAAACATCTTGCTTTTTAAAGGAAAAAAATACAGATGTATTATTACAGAGAGAACAGGTAGAAAGATCAGGTCAGAGGCAGTGACACTGATTTGAAGTTTGCAACATCCTGGGACCCAGCACTCCCTGTGGGGTGAAGCACATAGAGAGGAGGAAAGGTTCATCATACTTGGATAAGATGCTGTAGGTAAAAGCTGATGCTGGCCTCTGAGGAGTAAAAAACTGAAGAGGGACAGTGAGGCAGAAGGAATGGGAGGGAACTTCGCTCTTCCAGTGCCCTGAGCAGGTTTGCCAGTACTCCCATACGCCTTCAGGGATGGACAACCAAATGGTTGCTATTGACAGAGCAGCCCCAATAGTCGATAAGAAGGGAAGGCAAAGAAGAGCAACAACGCATCTGAAATGGGTTGGAAAGACTGAAAAGCTCAAGAATGTGAAGGCTGGTTGGTTAACCAGTGTCCTGAAGGAAGGGAGCAGCAAGGAAAACTGAGACAGACAAGGCAAACAAATAGCCTTTATATGTATTTCCAGAAGAGGGCCATGAAGACGATTAAAGGGCTGGAAAGCTCCTTTCCAAGGACAGGTTGAAAGAGTTGCGGTTGTTCAGCCTGGAGAAGAGAAGGCTCAGGGGGTCCTCATAGTAGCTTATCAATACCTCAATGGGGCCCACAGAAGGGCAGGGACAGGACTTTTTAATGGGATACAAGATGGCAGGACTGGGAGTAAAGGATGTAAATTGAATAAGGGGAGATTCAGGCTGGAGACAAGAAAGAAGTTGTTTCCTGTGAGGGAGGTGAGACAGTGGAACAGGTTGCCCAGAGAGATGGTGGATGCTTCTTCTCTATGTGTTTAAGGCCTGACTGGATGAAGCACTGAGCAACCTGTTCTGGCAGGAGGTGTCTCTGCCCATGGCAGGGGGGTTGGAACAAGATGATCCTTTAAGTCCCTTCCAATCCAAACCATTCTATGATTCTATAACTCTGTATATTTAATCAATGTGAACATGTGAACAATGTGCTTCTGAAATGTCTCAGATTAAATAGAAGAGCTGTCCCACCAATTAACCCAATAGCCCTTTCAGTTGTGCCCCACAGGGGTTCATTTTTCCTGCTGGGGGAATCCTTTGTATTGTAGGGTACAGGATGCTTCTGTGGATGCCCTTGTCCTTTATCGCTGTAGCATCTCCTTGAAGCACCAAATTGGGTCTCTGGGTGGCAAACTGCAAAAATTTCTCCAGACAATGAAATGATTCAATTTACTACATATGATAGAGGAAGCTCATCATTAACAGGGCAGAATAATTCAGGCCAGCGCTGGATTGACGAGTTTCTGCTGCCATCCTGTGGCCATTGTCCACTTTGCTTTGCCTGAGCCCGATGTCTGTCTCTTTTTGAGAGATAGTGGAAGCAGGTGCCCCTCCTGTTCCCTGTCCACTGTCCATATCTATACTGCTGCTAGCATCTCTGTGAAACGTACTTGCAAAGCCTCCGTGCCCTTCCCCCTCCAGCCTGGCATTTTTTCCAAAAAATACTTTGTTGTGAAAGTGTCCTTCAGCAGGTTGATATGAATGCCCTTCTGCACTGTGAATTCTTCAAGGTCAGGAAGGTTTTGCGTTCCTGTCAGTCCTGCAACAGAAAAATTGCAGAGACTGCACTACACTTGATAGGAAAAAGCAATTCTAAATCTTTGGGTATTCTAGTCACAGCCCAGATACAGCTTTTATTCAGCTCAATAGGCCTAGCAACACATTGAAAGACAGTAGCAGCCAGGCACCCTTTGAGGGGTGAGGATACACTTTGGGTGACATAAGGATGAAGTGAGAGGTTCTGGTGCTTGCCACGTGCTTTAGGATCTCCTCCTAAAGCCCAAGATTATAGTAGGAAATAAAATCTTTGTGAGCTGTTTTAAATACACAGATCCCTGGAAGCAATCTTGTTATAGCTCATGACAGTATTTATAATCAAAGGATGTTTTCCTTTGGAATGGAACTTCAAAGGTCACTCCCTGCACTAAGCAGTGACATCTTGAGGTATATCAGGATGCTCATCAAGCCTGGCCTTGAATGTCACCTGGGATGGGGCCTCCACTATCTCTCTGGCCAAGCTCTTGCTGTTCCACTTATAAGGCTTTTTTTGTTCAACATAACATGTGCAACTCAAAGTAAAACTTTATCATTGCTTTGGAAATTATCACTTTTAACTACTTCAGTATTTGCTTATCAGAAAGTAATACAGATGAAAAAGAGGACAGGGAATAGGGACAAAAAGCTACACACAAGAATGGGAGAATTTCATGGGGGAATGTGGTGTTTTTCTCTACTCTTCCTGAAAGCAGGCAATGGTAGAAAGATAACTTGGAAGAGAGCAGGCTGATGCTTCTCATGAAACTTGGAGTTCTCACCACAGAAGGGAGGCTTGTACCAATGACACTTCCCTCATCTAATTAGTTTTTTCTTTTCCTGAAAAATCAGCCCAGGATAATCATTCGACCACCCATGATTCTGAAATGGAAGTATCAGCAGCCTTCTGTAAAGGCATTGCACAGAAATTTCTACACTCTGTGCACCAGGATTAAGTGGCCCTGTGGCTGGAGCCAGATGATCTTTAAGGTCCCTTCCTACCCAAACCATTCTATGATTCTATTTCACTTGATTTTCCAACAAATTTTCCCACCAAAAAAACTGACCTGAAGTAATTAAATAATATCCGAGTTATTAAATAGGAAATAGAGTCTTTTACTTAAAAAAGAAAAAATCTGCTTTCCTTGCAAAATCAAGAGAGGGAGCACAGGATGCAGACATGACAGAAGTAAGTAGAGGGAAAAAAAAGTGATTTTCTGGAGCGAAACTCCACTTTTCTATGTGACTTTCACCTTCATGTGAGAGTGTATTGAAAGGTTTTGAGTATAAAAGAAATTTAAAATTAAGGCTGAATTCAAAGTACAAACATACTAAATGTAGGATATTCAGGCACATCCCCTGCTGGGGGGGAGATTTCTTCTGTCTTACCAAGGACATTCCAGTGCAGCTCTAGGACTGGCTAGTGGCACCAACAGACCTATAGAATTCCTGGACTGTATAAAATGCTGCCCTAGCTGGGAGAAATCAATCATAGCACTTAACAGCTATGCAAGAGAGTGTGGGAGAATTTATTCTTCATCACTTGTGCTCAGTGGACATTGTTGGAGCTTTGCAGGACATCTGTCATTATTTTTTACATGCAGCATCTTCCTTCTTTCATTCATCTTAAACGCAGTTTTCTAAAACAGGGTTGAAATGTACCTTGAGAGGTTGTCTGTTCTGGTCTATACAGGCTTTCTTGGAACTAAAAAATTAACCAAACCACAAAAAAGGATCATTTTAGAAACATGTCCAGGGCACTCTATTCCCACTGATGCAGAAGAGCCCTGCCAAAGTCAATTATGTCTTTCCAAAGAAACCAGAGAGAGACATGATTGTTCTAAACAATGCTGGGCTTTAGGTCTTGAGAAAGCTGTGACTGTATTATTTGCAAGCCCAATTCTGGAATTTCCAGGGGGAATCTGTTTGGTGTGAAAGGAATGAGAAGGAAACAAAGGCTTGGAGGAAAAATACTGGAAATGGTGTTTGTGACAGATGCATCTGAGCCTTTCGATTCTGGCCACAAACCCTGATCCAGGAATTTACCATCTGTTCAGGCTTTAGAACTTAAAAATCACCCTCCTTCCAGTCCAAAATTAATTCCTGCTGGTGTAAGAGATTTAATTCTGTTTTCCTGTGAATGAGAATGTTGTGGCTGGCACATGCACTGGTGGTACATCAGTAAGTCGCTTACTAGTGTCCGGGAGACCTCTCTGCTGTGGCTGCAACATCCTGGTGAATGGGATGAGACATGGAAGTGCACAAAGGTGCTGCTCTTGGCTGGTTTCCCTCCAGTTCCCTTTGGTCAACTCCCAGGTGACCTCCCCACCTTTCCAGCCTTCATGCTTTGGCATCCATGGGATGATGTGGGGATAAAGAGGTCTTTCAACGGGAGATGTAGAGATAAGAAAGTTTGCCATGAAGGCTTGGAGTTGGGATTTGAGCCTGAGATGTAAAGAAGTTTAGTGTGGGGCTGAAGAGGAGCTTTCCTGGTGTTGATGATGAAGAGGTTAAAAAACCACTTTGCTTTCCACAGGGTAACAGGACACGCCAATAAGAACTGATATCAAAAAACACTAAGCTGTGCCTTCTTTGTGTGGCGGGAAATAAAGCTTTGTATCATGCACCCACCAAGGGAGAGCAACAATACTCAGCGATGGCTCTAATCATACCCTGGACTTGGTAAGCAGATGGTCCTATCGCCCCACTTGCTCAGTAGAAGTGTGACATCAACTACTCCAGTAGGCTGTTGAGAAATCATGAATGAGTTCTTAAACACAGAGAAGCTGAAAAATCTATTCCTCTGTGAACAGAAGTCATTTGGATTGGTCAGGTAATGGAAGTTAACTATTGCACATCTATTTCTTACACCTTAACTTGCACAGATTCTTTCTCTTTTTTCAAGCAGAAAATTTTCCCATGAATTGCTTTGCTTCCAGTATAGAAATCAGCACTGAAGTCCTTCTGCCCATCAAATATGCTGATCTTTCAGGCAATTGAAGCACTTCGTGGAGTCTGTGTGTGATAACACACTGACAAGATACCATGGTTTTTAGTTTTTTCCACTAAAAAGTCAATGGTAGAAAAGTGGCTACAGAGGTAAATTGAGGTGGGTGGGAACAGGGGTTTCCCCACATCTTTGAGCACTGTCTCTTGCTTGCTGCTATTTTAGGGTATTTTCTTATTACAAAACAGCAATTAATGAGTTGTCCTGAGCCTCTTTTGCTGGACAAAAAAAACTCTCCTGCCTCCTCTCCTCCTGGGAGCAGGCAGGAATGTAGATGTTGAACGACATTGCACCAGGGTGGCAAAGAGAAGTGGTGGAAGATATCCTGGAGATATCCAAGGACAGGCTTGATGAGGCTCTGAGCAACCTGATCTAGTGTGAGATGTCTCAGTGCACGGGGTCAGCCTAGATGGCCTTTAAAGGTCCTTCCAGCTCAAATATTTTATTATTCATCTTTATGTAGAAAGTCATTATGCTGGAGCATTGTCAAAGAGGTGTGTTATGGATGAGTTAATGAGTCAGAAAATGCTTCTTCTTGCTTTCTCCCTGAATCCTGATACCATGAAGCTTGGCTGTTGCTCTGTCAGGGGAATGCAGAGCTCTTCTCCTGTCTGTGCCCTCCTGGGCTACAAGCATTTGGTTCTAAAGCTATTGTGAGTCACCCCCTCCACCCAGCCCTCCCTGGCTAATTGCAAAATGTATTCTGTAGGAAGTTTCTTGGTGTGACCAGTATTTCTGGGGCAAAGCTCACAGCGCTCTTCCATGTGAAGAGACCATGTGATGGAAGGAGTGACTCCTTGGTGTGGCAACGCCCTTCTGGTGGTAGCTGTTTTTCCTGTTGACTAACACTCCCAAAACAAACCTGGCAATAGAAGTCACAGCCAAATAACAGAATTGTGTGTCTCTAACTTCCTATAACTAGTGAAAAATGAAAAAAATATTTTGGATATTTTGTAAAAGTCTCAGGAGAATACATTTTGGCTGAACTGACACTTTTCTGAAACATATTTTATCCTTTCCTCTTTCAAATATCTATATGGTTTTGTAAGCAAAGTTGGAAACAGAAATGTCATTTCAAAATTATAAGTAAAAAAAATTTTCACTTAGTAAAATTTGTTTCTTGGCTTTTCTCTCCTCAGGTGAGAAAAGGTCATAGTCAGACCAGGAAGAAACCCATTCCTGAGATCCTCTGCAGCCACACTGTCTCCAGTTCTGTTTCTCAGAACGTTCACTCTTCTTTCCAATAAACCCACAGCAAAATTTGGTCCCCCAGCTCCACAAACCCCCTTGGAAATAACAGAGTTCCTCAGAGCCTTGAGTTTGGTTAATCCACTGCTTCTCTTTACCACCTCTTGTTTCAGAGCAGCAGCCAAGGACATCTCTCTTCCTAAGCTCATTGTTACTAAACTCTGGCAGGCACCACAAGTGCTGCTTCCTGGCAGTTTATCTCCTTCTCCATGAAGGAGTTCATAGAGGCCAGGAAGGAGGGACACAAACAAAAGCATTATTAGCATATTTGGCTCTTAATGGCTAGAAAAGATGCAGGATTCTTTTTGGCACAGTGGTACTTTTTTCCCTTCCAAAAAAAAAAAAAAGACACAAGGGTGGGGAAGGAAAAAGGACTTTAATTGAAGCCTGCAATGTTGTATAAATGAGAGATCTAAGTTTTAATTGAAAAATAATTATAACCACTTAATCATTTTAAATGAGGGCTGTAATTGCAGTCAGTTCATAATAGCCAAATACAGACACTTAGATTCCTGAAATAAAGCAGGGATGGTAAAGCTTGATTTGCTAATAGCTCTTCCACTTCTCTCCTCTTTTGTCTCAAAGATTAATTCAGGCAAGGGTTATTAGTGCCGTTAATTGGTTCTGCAATTTAGACCTTGTGCTTGAGAATAAGTGACTGATGCAGCCCTATCAGCCAATAATTTTAACACTTTGTCAATGTGTTTCTCATTGTCCAGCTCCACATAACTCCCCCAGCAGTTCCTCTGCCACCCAACCCAGGCTCGACAGAGGAACCAAGAAGAGCAGGTCCCCTCCAGAGTGAGGGATTCAATTAGCTTTAGATAGGTCACCCAGATGCCTTTGAAATGATGGCTGGTTTATGAATAAAATAATTAGGCAGCCTAGGCGTCCTCCTTGACAGTGACAAATTCTGTATTCTGCTGGAAGAAGAAGGCTCAGTGGGATTGTGGAGGGGGTGAAAAGTTGTTTTAGATGGAGAGCAGGCATTGGGGGTGGTAAGAGAGTGAAGGACTTACTTTAAGCAGAAATTCTTCATCAGGTGGGTGGTGAGCCAACAGGACAGGTTGCCCAGAGAGGTCTTGGAGGCCCTATCCCTGAAGACATTTGAGGCCAGGCTTGATGAGACTCTGAGCAACCTGGTCGAATGCAAAATGTCCCTGTTCACTGCAGGGGGGTTGGGCTAGACTACCTTTGAAGGTCCCATTGAACTTCATGATTCTATGGCTCCACTGATGTCTGTTGTACCTCATTACGATGCTTTACTTCATTGTACCCCGTAATGATGATTAAAGTCAGCCTAAAGTCACTAAAGTCACAAAGAACAACACAAACTCTATTCTCAATCAGGTACTATTTTTCTCTGAAGTCTTTATAGCATCAGTGATGGGCATCAAGATGGCAGGAAGAGCTAGAGGGAGCTGGGTTAAAAGGAGCACCTCCCTCATGTTCTTCCAATTTTTAGGAATAAAAGAAACTAACGGATTTACAACAGGTAATTAACAGACCTAGTAGGAGATTGGGACAGGCATAATTTTTCCATTTCAGTAAAGCTACTCTTTCATTCTTTTTTTTTTTTCCTTTTTACTTTATTTTTAATTTTAGTTCTTTAAATCTACTTTCTTACAGTGAAGAAATCCTGCCGACTGAAAATACCTGCATTTCCTACTAAACATTACTCTGATGCTGTTCACCATAGTCCTTGCTGTGGCAAAACCCATAGCCTACAAAGAAGATTTTAGAGGAAGCTTGAGATGCCTTTTATCTCAGTGCTGGGAAATGAAGAATGAATTGCATGGACAAGAGGTGCCACGAAATGTGGGCAGATGAGAGGAAACAGCAAAGTTAAGAGCCCAGGATGGTGGCTGATCCTCCCAGATGACCTTGGAGTAAGTTGTGGATTTCACTGCAACAGCACAAACAGTTGTTCTGGTGAGCTTTGAACAAGGGAAACAAGTGTCACTCTCACTTCTGGGTGGTAAGTTTAGGTGGATGAAGGAGCTTTGCTCTTGATTTTTTTCACTGTCAAATGCTGTCAGAAGATAAAAGTGCCCTTTTGATTACATCTATGAATTTTCCACTGGTGGAAGATGCATCTCACACAGCCCCACACTACTCTTCTGCCTGCTACAACTTGGCACAGCCATTGAAATAAACAGTTACAACTTAGCCAGCATCTGCCTCTTTGCATGGATATGGTGCTTACCACCCAGGGGTCATGAGTACCAAAATGGCAACTTCAAGATTGGTGAAATGAATTTACTTCATGGAAAACAATCCCTGGCTGCCATGAGTCTTTCCTGTCACCAGGTGATCCCAGCTGTGAAAAATACAGGGACTGTATTTGCGCTCTGGTCTTGGGCTCTATATTTAGTTATGTGATACCGGAGAAAGCTTTCTGTGATTAAGCCAGTGTTGACCGAAACCAAACACAGTTACAGCCCCAAAGTGCAGCAGGTGAGGTGTGTCACCAGGAGAGGAAAGCCAAGAAAGTGACTGGGAGACCAAAGGAATTGTGAATATGAACATGAATTACCAATGCTGTTCTTCTGGGGAAACCAAGTAAAGCAGGGAATGTTTAAAATGGAGGACTGTAGGGGAGAGATGTGGGCTTAACTTTTTCCTCTTTTATGTCTACTTTCAGGCACTACTCTCCATGAAACATATTGAATTTTAGTTTGACAATCTGAGGTGAGTTGTATTGGGTTAGAGCAATATCTCCCTCATGGATGACCTCTGATGAGGAAAGATCGCTCTGCTTGGGTGTGGGAAAGGACAGGATAAGTTTCCAATGTATCTTCCAAGTTGTTTGATTCTCTTAAAAAAATGCAGAAACCAAAAAATCTCTAGAACCAACCACTGTGTTCATGTGTCAACTGGATCATCTTAAGAAGAAGACTCACAGAGAAGTGCATGTGTACACAATACCAAGTGTCGAGGACCAGTGGTCCTTGAGGCAGGGTAGGTAGCTTGCTGGTAGTGGTCCAGTTCTTCATGCATACTGATGGCCTTCCACTTCCACCACCTAAATCTCAGCTTACAAGAATCCACTTCTTATAAAGGTCTCTTCCAGAACCTTCCACATTCTTTGTGTGAATTTAGCATCACAGGAAAACAGCTCAGCACCTCCACTATCCCATGGGAAGTGCTAACATTCCCCTTTACTCTCCAGCTACTCCTCAACCACAGACAATTTGGCATTAGAGGGAAATTGATCTAGGAAGAAAGTGGTGAGGGATGATGAAGCAGGATTGACCAGACATTATCCAACAAAGTGATTTTTTCTTTTGGGATAGGGTTAGATCTCTCATATGCTCTTGACTTATAGTGATATGTCTGCCTTGCTTTAGCTCTTTGTCAACCTCAACGAGTCCAAATTGGACTCAAATTTGGATGAAGGTGAAAATTGAACAGTACGTCTCAATATAACTTTGTTTCTGTCAGTTGTTTTGTTTGATTTTTTTTTCTCTTGGTGTGTCAGCCAGACATGGTTCTCCTACTGCAAACTGCAGGTTCCCACCTTTTCCTCATCAAGCAACTGCAGCCTTTCTCAAGCATCACGCTCCACCCCAGCATCTGCTGCAGTGGTGCTAATAAATGCCCTTCTTCTTGGCTCAGAAGCATCATCGCAGCAAGGAAAG
The DNA here is from genome assembly GCA_013400935.1 of Turnix velox. Lineage (NCBI taxonomy): Eukaryota > Metazoa > Chordata > Aves > Charadriiformes > Turnicidae > Turnix > Turnix velox. Next base: position 109,733 of record VZTY01023890.1, on the reverse strand, counting down.
GATTTGGTTCCTCATAATTTTTGTCTCTTTCATCTCATTTAATCATCTCTGTGATTGGTGTCCTGAAGCAGGCAGTTGCTTCTGCAGAAGTTCACCCCTAGCTGGTTCAAAAGGATCTGCCGGTCTCCATCTGCACCTCTGGCTGGAGGGAGAAGGTAAACAGAGAATGAGGTGTTCACAGTGTGCCTAACAAATGGCTCTTGGTACAGAGAGAGGAAAATTATCTCACCGAAACAAATAAAGGGAAATGGGTAGGTTTGTATGGTGTAGACCAGACCTCTCCTGACTCCTGTGACGTTGGGCTGTGCCTCCAGCTAAAAGTCCCTTCAGCCCTGGCTGCCTGCTTCAGACCCAGCTTGTGGAGGCTTGTACTCACCAAGGACCTGCCAAACGAGCAGCCAGCACCATGTCTGTGACCATATGCCAGTCCATGGGCTTTGTGGTGTCTGCTTTAGGAATAGGAGGCATCATCGCATCAGCATGCATGGACCAGTGGAGCACCCAAGACCTGTACAACAACCCAGTGACAGCGGTGTTCAACTACCAGGGCCTCTGGCGCACATGTGTCCGGGAAAGCTCTGGCTTCACGGAATGTCGTGGCTACTTTACCATCCTGGGGCTGCCAGGTAGGGCTTGGGGGCTGTGAGGGTAGGGAGGGTGGGCAGGCAGAGCCATGGCCTTGTCACATCAGACTTGAGTTGCCTGAGTCCTTATGTGCACAGTGGTGATGGGGAACCCAAGCTGTAGCCATTAGGGACCTCAGATGCACAGCCTGGTTAGTTAGCAGATCTTGTGGAGTTATCTCAGCCCAACTCACTGCCCATGGCCAAGCAGATATATGGAAAAAATTATAATAGATTCCTTCATTATAAGCTGAGGTGTTGCCCAGGCAGTAGATTGAAGTCAGGGGCTGTTCCATGGGGCAACTTAAGTGATTGCTTCCACCCTGGCTGTGTGGCTTCCCTCCCTCTTGGCATCGGAGAATATCGTTTCCTAAGAGGATATGTCGCAGCTCAGCTCACTGTATTTCTCTGCGGTTCAACATCACCAGGCTGGATGTCTTCCTAATTCTCCTTTGGTTTCAAGTTTTTTCTATTGCGGGTATCGCTCCTCTCCCTGTTGCTCCCAGAGTATCTAGGGATGCAAACAATTAGGTTACAACAGGATTACCTGGGGTTTTCTTCTTGCCTTAATACAGTGAGAAAAAAGGCACTTAGATTGTTATATCCATTAAGCATTCCAAAACACCAGGAAAGGAGCACTGTGCCCAGAAATTTCTTTTTTCATGAGCTATCTCTACACAAATCAAGGTGGTACAACCCAGTGCAGCCAGGGCCTCAGACACCCCATAGGGGAGGAGGTTTTCTTCCCTTTGTCTGTGTTTCTGTGTCATTTGTCCCTAGATCCTCCTTCCCAAATGGTGCCCAGCATTAGCTGGGCTGCAGCATCCCCATCCAGGTACCTCAAATGCCTGTGAGCATCTATCTCTTGCTGGATCCATCATGGCTTTGAGCACCTTTATTTGTTCACACAGATTTTTGGGGTGTATTTTCCCAGAGTTGGGGATTGGCAATTGGATGCCCAGCCCCAAGCTGGGAATGGATGTCCAGCCCAAGCCCCAAGTTGGGAATGGATGCAGGGTGGCATCTAAAGAGGGATGGATCGTGGTGCAGGGCTGTCACATTCAGCAAAACCTGAATTCATTCCCTCCTAAGGGCATTTCTTCCACTCACCTCCAGCTGTCTCCCAGTCAGAGGTGGTGGGGAGGGAAATTGAATCCTGCAAGGAACAGGACAGGTTGGGAAACTCCAGCAGGCTAATTGCTTATGGGTAAAGAGATGAAAGTTGCCATACAAGGAGCAAATTGAGGTGTAAAAAGCAAATCCTCCTCCCCGCATACATGCTCCCATCACAGCCTCCTCAGTTCGTCAGCTCTGAATGCTTGAAATTGCAGAAAATATGACTCCAGAGGAAAAGCAAATAACTTTTCAAGTGTTCAGCTCTGGGACCTACTTTAATCTTTGAAGAAACCAGAATACTTGAGATTTGTTCTTTCAAAATGCCTGCTTTGCTAAACGCAGCATTAGAGTGAAAGGAGCATTATTTTTTGCAGTTTCCAAGCTTTCTGGACTGAGTGAGGTCTGTCAGGTGGGCAAAAATTTCCCAAAACAGGGTTGTTGGGGAGGTGGATAGGCTCCATTTAGCAAATATGTCGTGTGCGATCAACCTGTCTCCCCCAGATATCTCTGCAGTTCCCTTCCTTCCAGATGCTGATGGAAAAGAGAATCTTCTCCTCAGGGTCAGGGTTTTAAATGAACTGATCATCTCAGAGCAGAATTACTGTGTGTAATTTGCTGAGTTTGCCTACAAAAAGGGATTTAAAAAAAATTAATTTTTTAAAAATTTAAATAAATTTCACTTTTAATTAAAATTTAATTTTGAATTTAAAAACAATTTCTTATGCCTCAAGAATATTGCACAAGCTTTAAAAAAATAAAGGTGGGTGAAACCTCTGAAGATGCCATCCCCATCCTGCGTGGGGATGAGGATTTATCCTTGGGTACGTGGATATATGTCTCAAGGAGATGATCTAGAAATAATGGATGTAAATTGGAAGAAGGGAATTTCTTCACAACGAGAGTGGTGAAACACTGAGACAGGTTGTCCAGAGAGGTTGTGGATGCCTACTCTCTGGTGGTTTTTAAGGCCAGGCTGCATGCAGCAACCTGCATTAGTGGGAGGTGTCCCTGGCTATGGCAGGGGGTTTGGAACTAGATGATCTTTAAAGTTCTTTCCAACCCAAACTATGATCTATGCCCTGCCCTACAAAAAGTGAGGTGGAATTTTCTCCCCTTCCTTTCTTGCTTTGTTTTCTAAAGTCACTTCTCTGCTTCCCCCCACCCTCCCCTTTCCCTCCTGTTTTATATTGTCTTACACTTCAGTCTCTGAATGAGATGGTGCAGGCTTCCCACTACAATATTTTATATATTCAATTCAGGGCTCCTTCTCCTGAATTCATTCCCTCCTAAGGGCATTTCTTCCACTCACCTCCAGCTGTCTCCCAGTCAGAGGTGGTGGGGAGGGAAAGAATGCCAAAATCCAAATTATTACTGTGCAAAAATAATCCTTTAAGTGCATCATCCCAGTTTTTATTTTAACAGTGCTGCAGCTTGATCTCTATTAAATGTCCCTCGCTAACCACACCATGGTTAATGGTTTGTCAGCATATCCATTATAAACGCCTATTTATTATTCTGACAATGGCAATTTATATTGGGAACAATAGTGCCAGAGTGAACATAAGTAATAGGACTCCAGCAAAGCTGCGAGGTGACCTGAGTACACCAGGGAAGTTTGGGTTTCTGAGTTGTTTTTTTTTTTTCCCCTTCAATCCCTCATTCCCATAGCAAAGATTAAACCTGTTTCCCCCATCATCTATTTTAAATTTAGTTGGGAATTTCAATTTCAAATAGATTGAGGGAAAAATCAAGATAATAGATGGAAATGAGAAATAATCCAGGTAGCATATGGCGCTAACCCTTGCTGCTCCGCTACAGTCTGTCTCTGGTGACAGATGTCATTGGAGAACTTTGCCTGTTTAGTCTCCTTTTGCTTTCGCTTATTATTTCTTTGCCTCTTGCTGTGGTGTGACAGCAGAAACTTACAATGTCTGGGAGGTGATTTCACTCCTCTACTTGGCTTTGGTGAGACCTGCAACTGGAGCTACTTTGTCCAGTTCTGGAGCCCTCAACACAAGAAGGACATTGAGCTGCTGGAGCAGGTCCAGTGGAAAGCCATGAAGAGGATCAGAGGCCTGAAGCAACTCCCCTGTGAGAAAAGGCTGAAGGAGTTGGGATTTTTGTGTCTGAAGAAGAAAAGGCTCAGGGTAGACCCCATAGTAACTTATCAGTACCTGAAGGGGATACAGAAAGGCTGGGGTAGGACTATTTAGTAGGGTCCAAGATGGCAGGACTAGGAGTAATGGATGCAAATTGGAAGAGGGGAGATTTAGGCTGGAGATAAGTAAGAAGTTATTTCCTGTGAGTGTGGTGAGACACTGGAACAAGTTGCCCAGAGAGGCTGTGGATGGCCCCTCCCTGGAGGTGTTTAAGGACAGACTGGATGAAACATTGAGCAATCTAGTCTAGTGGGAAGTGTCCCTCCTTATAGAAGGGGGGTTGGAACTAGATGATCTTTAAAGTTACTTCCAACTCAAACCATTCTACGATTCTGTTCTATGATTCTATGTGTCTAGAGGACACGGTATGAATTGGTTCTCACAAATAATAGTAAAGTATCAATAGCTGAGCGCTGGTGAGAGTGGTAGGTTCACCCAATGTTGAATTCAACATTTTCTACTCTACATTTTCTACATTCAAAGAAGTACTTTTCAGTTTCCTCCAAGTTTGCTAAACTGCAATAACAGAGGCGATAATTTCCCTGCTATCGATATTGGTCTCTTTATTTAGACCTTTGTAGCTAGGCGGGATCAGCTTCTTTCATTCACAAGTAAAACCCCCCTTTGGAAACTCTAATGAATAGAAGGCTGGTGACATGGAAAACAGTACTATTTTTGCTTTTTCATTAGCAAACCTTGAAAGTCCAAGAGCACCGTGGTGAAGCTCTGCAACTGGTAAAAGGGTATGTGTTGCTAGAGAGTCAAACACCCCATGAATGCAATCACGAATGTGAAGATTTTTTATAAAATCTTTCCGTTTGGCTGGTGCAAGTAGGCAAGGATTGTAGGTGTTAAAGGGAATTCTGGATTTTTCTGGAATTCTAGGTATCTCTGGATTTTTTTTCTTCTATAGAGAAGGTTTTCTATCAAGGCAGGTTTTCTTTTTTTTTTTTCCCACACCACCCACACAGTTATGGCAAAACTCTAGTAAAATCCCTGCTCTTGGGATTTTTGGACAAAGGAACAAACAAATATCATCTCTGCTTCCTGGAAATGCTTTATGACCAAAGATTGTAAGGATGGGGACTGCTAATTGTCATGTCATGATCCTCCACTGGCTATGGCTGTGACAAAATTTCATCCAAGCTCTGCTTAAAATTCCTTAACCCAGTCAATTCAGTTCCAAATTTTGAACTGTCTGCACGTAACTGCTTTGTGTCTTTAGAGACCAAGTTTCATGCATGGAATGGTTTAGGTGGCCCAGGTATTGTGGCAATTTCATAGAAACTGTGAAGGACACCTGGAAGGCTGTGGTGGGTTTACACTCACACTAGAAGCTAAGGAAATGTGGAGATGGGAAATGAGGTACTATGGGACCCTCAGAGAGGTCTTGAGCATGCTGATCTCCACTCACAGTCAGAGTGAGGAGAGGTGGCAGAGAATTTGATGAGGGATATCANGAATTCTGGATTTTTCTGGAATTCTAGGTATCTCTGGATTTTTTTTCTTCTATAGAGAAGGTTTTCTATCAAGGCAGGTTTTCTTTTTTTTTTTTCCCCACGCAACCAACACAGTTATGGCAAAACTCTAGTAAAATCCCTGCTCTGGGGATTTTTGGACAAAGGAACAAACAAATATCATCTCTGCTTCCTGGAAATGCTTTATGACCAAAGATTGTAAGGATGGGGACTGCTAATTGTCATGTCATGATCCTCCACTGGCTATGGCTGTGACAAAATTTCATCCAAGCTCTGCTTAAAATTCCTTAACCCAGTCAATTCAGTTCCAAATTTTGAACTGTCTGCACGTAACTGCTTTGTGTCTTTAGAGACCAAGTTTCATGCATGGAATGGTTTAGGTGGCCCAGGTATTGTGGCAATTTCATAGAAACTGTGAAGGACACCTGGAAGGCTGTGGTGGGTTTACACTCACACTAGAAGCTAAGGAAATGTGGAGATGGGAAATGAGGTACTATGGGACCCTCAGAGAGGTCTTGAGCATGCTGATCTCCACTCACAGTCAGAGTGAGGAGAGGTGGCAGAGAGTTTGATGAGGGATATCAGGAAGCCAGACACATGCATCACATCCTTGCTGCTGAATCATAGAATAGTTGGGGTTGGAAGGAACCTTAGAGATCATCTAGTTCCAACTCCCCTCCCACTAGATCACATTGCTTAATGCCTCATCCAGCCTGGCCTGAAAAACCTCCATAGAAGGGGCATCTACAACATCTCTGGACAATCCTCACCGTAGAGAATTTCTTTCTTATCTCCACCCTGAATCTCCCCTCTTAGAGTTTTCATCCATTACTGTTAGTCCTGCCATCCTGGACCCTATTAAAAAGTCCTCCCCCAACCTTTCTGTAGCCCTCTTCAGGTACTGAGAAGCTGCTATGAAGTCCCCCCTGAGACTTCTCTTCTCCAGGCTGAACAACCACAACTCGTTCAGCCTGTCCTCAGAAGAGAGGTGATCCAGAATCAAGCCTTCACACTACAAAAGGACAAGAAAAAACAATCCTAAATGATCTGGGATGAGGGCTAGAAGAGAAATAATGCAAGGGAAATGGCAAGAGGCTATGAAGATACGGAACTGGGTTACAGTTCGTTGTGTAGAGAAGGATTCAGTTTCATGATCCCTAGCTCTGCTGAGGGATCTCCAAACCTCCTCTGGAACACCTGAAGACCACTGGAAGGTCTGAGTAATGATGAGGGGTCTTCCAAGACCACCTTTCCCCATGGAGCTTTAGAAAAGCCAGTCAGACCTTCTCATACTGTGAGAAGTCCATACTGTGGACTGGTGAACCACACATTCCTGAAAGTTGCGTTCATCACAGAAATGGAGGGGCAGAAAGAGAAGGGTGGGTTTTCTTTTTTTCAGTCTGTAAAAGCCGGGAAGGACTGCCAGGGTGTGAGCTGTATTTACAAATTTTAAAGTAAACATGAGCTGTAGGTAGCTTTTCTGGGAGAGGAGGTGATAACATTCAGGAGTTGCAATGGGGCCAGTGAAGTGTTGTGAGATAATGTATAGAGTCAACGCCTGGGCAGATAAAGCAAGTATGAGCTGAAATAAAGGTTGCAGAGGGGAGTGGTCACAAAGGACCCTCCCTTTTCCTACTTTGGGCAAACTGCTGCAGATGTCCCAAAACTCAGAGTGGGAGCCCTGTTCTCTTCCCCTTGGTGAGGAAGCCTTTGTAAGAGCTGTCTCCCTATCATACCCCTTCATTAGAAGTGTTATCATGTGGCCTGGCAAGACCTTTGGCCCCAGTATTTATAGAATCATAGAACAAGCTGGGTTGGAAGATGTCTTCAAAAGCCATCCAGTCCGAGCAGGGACATACTCAATGACCTCGGTGACCGCTAATGATAGTATCAGGGAAAATGGGTGCTACCTGGAACATAGAAGGTTCCAGAGAAATGTAAGAACAAACTTTTGCTCAGTGAGGGTAACAGAACACTGGAACAGACTGCCCAGAGAGGTTGTGGAGTCTCCTTCTCTGAAGACATTCAAAACCCATCTGGATGAGTTCCTGTGTGACCTGGTCTAGGTGTTGCAGCTCTGGCAGGGCGATTGAACTAGATGAGCTCTTGAGGTCCCTTCCAATCCCTGACATTCTGTGGTTCTGTGATTCTGTAATCCTGCACTAGACCAGGTTGCTCAAGACCTCATTAAACCTGACCTTCAAGTCTCCAGGGATAGGCCTTCCACCACTTCTCTGGACATCCTCTTTAAGCGTCTCAGCACCCTCCTGGTGAAGAACTCTTTCCTAATGTCTTATCTAAACTTGCCCTGCTCCAGTTTAGAACCATTGCTCCTCCTCCTATAGCTCCATTTTCTGGCAAGCAGTGCCTGATCAGTTCTCCTATAAGCTTCCTCATTCATACGTGAATGCTGCTGTGAGGTCACCCCTTTGCCTTCTCTTTTCCAGGCTGAATAGCCCCAGCTCTCTCAGCCTGTCTTTGTAGGAGTAGTTCTCCAGTCCCTTGATCATTCTCATGTCCTCCTCTGAACACACTTAAACAGATTCATTCAACCTCCTTGCTGTATACTGAGTAATAGGCTAGTGCTTAGAGATCCCCATCCTTCAGGGACTCCAGGCTGCAGATATCTCCCAGGAGTGGCTGGAGATAAATGTCAGGTTGTCATAAAGCTGTTTAGACATGCTCTTACTGCTATCCTATCAACCAGCTACTTTTCAGGTTGTGTCCTGAGCTTCAATTTAGGCTAAAACTCGCTACAAATCTTCTGTTATTCATCTGGATGCTGGAAAAAAAATGGAGTTATGAGATTTTTTGTGAAGAGAAACATATTTTTTCCCTATCATGAGCAGCTCAGAAACAACTATGAACAATAAGATTAAAGTAAGAATATTTCAGAAAGGCTGAGAGAGTGGGTGAGGGGAAAGGTTAGGATGGAAAAAAGTTTGTTGGGTTTTTTTGTCTCCAGAATTTTGCTTCAACCAACCACTGAGAAAGGTGATTTTTGGGAGCTTCAGGCTCCCATCCTATGCAAGCATGATGTTCATCAAAGAAATAGTGAGTAGCTAAAGCTGGGATTGCTGGATAGCAACTCAGTCAACAAGCTTAGGGATGAGTAAACAGAAATCCCCTCATAAATCAAAAGTTCTTCAATGACAACAAGTATCTGGAGGGCTAAGCATGACTGGATGACTGTTTGCCTCTTGACTAAGGACTGTTGCATGACCCTTGTCACCCAGCTTGCTTGCTCAGCCCCTCAGTTTTGGAGGGAGCATGTGTAAAGTTTCAGGACGGAATCCTGTGCTGGTTAATCCTCTTCAGAGACAGCATTTAATTTAACCTTCAAAAAATCACAGATAAACCAGTTCATCTTGGAAACTTTTGATGACATTTGATTCCTCCACCATTGCTCTGGGATTTGAATGCTGTCTGGTAGTGTTTAAGGCTAGGCTGGATGAGGCATTGAGCAACCTTGTTTAGTGGGAGATATCCTTGCCCAAGGCAGGGGGGTTGGAACTAGATGCTCTTTAAGGTCCCATCCATCTCAAACTATTCTAGGATTCTATGATGAGAAGTGACATCCCCCATTAGTAAGAGAAAACCATATCCCTAAGGAAAAGTGATGGGATGAGGGTACATCTAGGGACTATATAGGGGATGGTGTTCTGGGAGGAGAAAGAGGCCTGGTGGAGGAGGGCAGAAGGTTCCTAGTGGCTTAAGCTGCTGCTCCAGCTGCATACAGCCAAAATCAGTAGAAAAGGTTAGAGGAAGGGAAGGAGTGGTGGCCAAGCAAACACACTGGCATTGTGCATGGAAGCACCACCTCCACTGGTGCTCCTGCATTCCTCCAGATGTCTAATTGAGCAGAAGGAAAACCAGTAGTTTGAAAAGTGGTAGAAATCTTTGGAAAGAAATCAGGGGAGGAAAAAGAAAAGTCTTCCATTTGCCTTTTTCCTCCTTTTCTTTTTCCTCTCCAGGGGTTAATATTAGCTGTGGCCAGTCCGTGGGCTCCTTTTCTCTGCAGACCTGTGAGCTGCCCGGTGATACCACCCTGAAGAACAGGTGTTAAGTCTCAGAGGAAGATCTGTTTTACTCCTGATGAATGCTCTGAAGTGGTCCAGTCTAGCAAAAGAGCGATGTTGCCTCTTACCACTAGATGGCAAGAGGGCGGCAATTCCCGGGTCAGGGACAAGAAATGTTGTGGAATAGCTGAGGAGCATCAGGGTTGGGGAACAACCAGTTTTTGAGACTTGGGACAAAATTCTGGCTGTGGGGCAATGAAGGATGGAGAAGACAGCTGTTTTAGTGCTGTTTGTCTCCCTAGATTTTCCAAATCAATATCTAAGATAAGATGTTCCCTCGGAATGACCAGCTCTCCTTATCTCTTGTTCTTGAGGTTTTGTTCAGACTATTATTTTTGCTGGCCCCTTCCATTCTTTAGATATTCTGGACCCATCCTTTCTCCTGATACGAACTTGCCAAGTCAGGGGAAAGAACTAAATTTGATTAAAATTTCTGTAAGCAAAGACATCTTGGGCTTGACCCAGGAGGCTTTTGGTGGCTGTGATTTGTAGCCACTGCAAAAACGTTTCTGTCTGCTGCCTAACAACTACTGCCACAGCCACAGAAACAAAGGGGGTGTTTCAACTGTTTCCTGGTGGAGAGCAGGGTTGCAGGAACTTTTCTGGATCAGTCTGGGGCTTGGTGTTCAGGGTTATGACATGGTCAACAATCCTGGTGATGCTTGAAGTGCCTATAAGGAGCAGTAATGTCCATGTCTCAACCCTGAGTTGACCTGGTGGCCTTGCATCTTAGAGTTGGAGGCATCTCACCATGCCTCTTCTGCAGCTGCTTGGATGGCTGTAGAGATGGCCACATAGCAGATCTACTCTTCCTTTACATAAGCAGAAGACCAGGGAGATGACCTGCTCTAGGTGTTGACTTCACTTGGGAACACTCTCATCAGGTTTGCACCATGCCAAGTGAGAAGTGCAATGGGCAGCAAAGGGTTTCAGTGCGGGGGGGACGGTATGTGTTCCAAGTGGGTTGCCCAACACTTGAAGGAACGTGGCTGCTCAGCTGGGGAAGGACAAGCACTTCTAAAGGACAAAAGCTCATATCTCTGGCCCTGCTAATACAAACTTACCCTGTGAGAGTGAAACTGGACTATCTTGCAAAAACATTTTGAGCAAACACAGAGCTCAATGGAAAGCATCTGATAAGAGCTGCTGCATTTCTGGTGGCTCAGTCAAGAGGACCTCACTGCTCCCCTGTAGGTCCACAGCTTCATCAGAGGTAGTATCACCTCCTCACTCTTAGGGGAGACACCATGTCCACCACCATCTGTCAGGTGATGGGGTTCATTGTTTCATCGCTGGGTGTTGCGGGGTGCATGGTGTCCACTGCCATGGATATGTGGAGCACTCAGGACCTGTATGACAACCCAGTCACGGCCGTCTTCCAGTATCAGGGATTGTGGAGGAGCTGCGTGAGGCAGAGCTCTGGCTTTACGGAGTGTCGGCCATATTTCACCATTCTTGGGCTGCCAGGTAGGGACAAAAGATACACCAGATTTAACCTAGGAGGTTAAACTACCGAGGGCAGTAACTCTGCACAGTTTCCACCCTAAGCTGGAGCAGATATCTTAACACACCTTGAGAGGAATAAAACTCCCAGGTGTAAAGATAGGGGTCTGTTTTTCTTACCAAAAAGAATGCCTTTTCTCAGTGGAGGTTGAAACTGGGAGCATGCGTAGCTGCTTTCTGGATAGGTGCTGCAGGTTCAGCTCCAAAGATGTGAGGGAGAGGGGGGACATTGAAGATGGTTGGTATTCTCTTTGCCTTTAGATGGAAACAAAAGGAAAAAGGATGCATGGAATCCTTGTGCTGATGTCAGAGAAATGGTTTCTGCAGAAGAGAAATGAAGCAGTATTCTTTTCCTAAGGGAAAACCAGACTTGAAGACATGTGTCTGTTAGCAGCGTGTGTGGGAAGGGAAGGGTGTGCTTGCCCCTCTCCCTACCCACCTCCCCCCATCCGACTCCCCACATTACCTGGGAAGCTCTGGCTGTTGCATTAGTAGATTACAGAGAGATAGGACTTTCTCCTTCCCTTCCTTGCTTTACAAAAAGAAATGGCATTTTTTTTCACCCCACTGCAGGAGAGGGTATTCCCATGCTCATGAGCCAGGAGTAGTGGAGAGTCCAGCCTGGCTCCCTGTGCCTCCCCATGACCTGCCCCACCTCAGCCCTGCCAGCTGGCCATGAATACAGCCCTTTTTCACTCTTGACACCTGTGAACTGGCACAAGCAAGCAGGGCTGTGCATAGGCCTTTTGCATCAACTGATGGGTGTAGAAGCTCTGAATGCTGTCTCCTCAGGGATTCTAACTGTGAGAGGCAGAAGGGAGTTTTTCCTCTGCAGAGCACTGCGCTGGATGAAGTGTTTGCTCTTGCACCCCATGGCCATCCCAAGGGGTGGAATAGGATGAAGCTGCTCCTGTGTACCTAGCTCAAGGATCACTTGGAAACTTCTCTTTCCTTCGGGAGATCAAAATTGACGTGTGGGGTCACTCCTCCCACGGGACCATTTGTTTGAAAGAATAAAAAGTATATTTATTAAAATATACATACAAATGGTGATCAATAATATCTACAGATTCTTCTAACGATGTGTGTTTTAAAAGAGCAGAGAGGCAACAGTAACAATCACTTTGATGCCAGTTTACCATAATGAAGTTTTTACTTTTCATTCAATTTTTAGGTAGTACAGCAATAAGGAACTGTGCAAAGCAGTCACAGGTTGTCTTAGATATACTCTCTCAGTTTTCTTCTCTTAATGTTTCCATTTCTGTTGTGTCTTAGAGATATTCTGTCGTTTTTGTTCTCTTCATATGTCCATTTTGCTGATGATACCTTAAAACATAAAGAGGAAACACCTCTGCTTGAATGTAGTTAACATAAAACCTCATATTTGAGGATTGACAAGCTGAAAGAGTAGGGGTTATTCAGCCTGGAATAGAGAAGCCTCAGAGGGAACCTCATAGTAGCTTGTCAATACCTGAAGGGAGCTACAGAAAGTCCTGTGGGATAGGACTTATTAATAGGATGTGTGATGAAAAGTCAGGGAATACAGATGTAAATTGAAAGAGGGAAGATTCAGGCTGGAGATAGGAAGGATATTCCCTATGGTAAGAGTGGTGGAACACTGAAACGGGTTGCCCAGAAAGACTGTGGATGCCCCATCTCTGAAGGTGTTTAAGGCCAGGCTGGGAAAGGCACTGAGCAGCCCGGTCTAGTAGAAGGTGTCCCTGCCCATGGCAGGGAATTTGGAACTAGACGATCTTTAAAGTTCCTTGTAACCCAAACTATTCTATGATTCCATGGTTAGCAACAGATGATGGGAGTTTTGATGAGTTTAAGTGCTTCACTCACCTCCCACCTCCCACTACTCACAGAAACTCTGGGGAAAAGGATGACTCTCCACTTTTACTTATGTTTGAGTGGTGAAACCATGTTTTGGATTTATTACGGTGAATAAGCTTGCATTTTTGTCATTTTATGTGCACACCCTCCCTTCATATGAAAATCAGGTATGCAAAATGTGCAACCATAGATGTGTAGGTGTGTGCAGAAAAGTTGCCCTCCCTTGTGTATATGCAAAATTTCAGGCAGTTTCTGTGCTCAGCTTTAATTACAGGGCTTCTTGCTCCCTAGCACTCCAAATACAATTCTTTGGGGTTTTTTTATTAGTCTTCTGTTTTGTTTGTCAAAACCCTTTCACTTCCTTCTAGAAGAGGTCGTTCAACTCTGGAGAACAGCTTGGTTAAGAGAACTTCTGATGGATGCCAGAATTCACTTGAAACTGCCTATCTCCCTCCTCAAACAGCTCCCACTTTCAGTCCCATGAGCCAAGTGAAGAGGCCTTCATGGTGCAGCAAACCTGGGAGCACTTCCTCCTTTTGTGGAGCTCTCAGCGTCATGGGGAAAGGAACCTGCTTTGATGATGCTCTGAGGAACTGCTGATGGCTACTTTGCATTTTTTCTGCTGTACTCTGCTGTGTTCCTCTCTTTCTCCTCTTCAGCAGCTGCAGGTTACTCGGTTTCAATGGGGATCCACGAGCTTGGGCATCAGTGCTCCAGCAGAAATGCAATGTCCCAGTTGCTGCTTGGGTTGGGCCACATTTGCTGTGGACACACAAGGCCCTGGGAACCTCACTCCTGAAAGCCCACAACATCTCTGTGAGGTCTAAGCTTAGGGTCGGTTCTTGAAGGCCATGATAGCACCTGGGAACCATAAGGTCTGCAAGAAGCACCCCTAGAATGAAGAGTTACAATAAGTTAGCAAGAGAGGTTGTGGATGCCCTTGGATCCTTGGAGGGGAATCAAGGTTGAGTTGGACAGGGGCTTGAGCAACCTGGGCTGGTGGGGGGACTGGAACTAGATGATCTTTTTATCTGTGTTGTGCTCCACTAGAGAATCTCCCTCTCCTGTCTCTCCTGCCTTCCCTGGAACAAGAGCAATTACAAAGAAATTTAACTAACTGTAAAGATAAATGAGTATTGTGATTTTCTTCTCTTTGCAGCTTTCTAACTTTGCATTAGGTGCTGTGTGAGCAACGTTTGAGAGCTGATAAGCATATCCGCCAGCTTCTTGTTCTCTGATGAATAGTAACAAATGAGCTCGCACCTGGGGGCTGATGGATGTGAGATTGAAAATCCCAGGCTTGTTAGCACTTGTTATCAGCTGATAAGGGCAAATTGAGTCATAAGAGCAGCAGCCCCAGTGGGGGTGCCAGATGGGAGAAGTTGGTGTACTCCCAGCCTGCAGGATGGCTTCCCTGTGTCTTGTGGTGCCAGGTTCCTAGAGCCACAGAATGGCTGAGTTGCAGGGGACCTCTGGAGATCATTCAATCCAATCCCAGCCAGATCATGTCCAGGCAGGTTTGAGTGTCTCCAGAGATGGAGATTCCACTACTTCTCTGACAGCTTGTGCCAGGGCTCTACCACCCTCACAGTAAAGTTTTTCATGATGCTCTACGAGCAGCCCAGCACCCACCCTTGCCCTACTGCAGAGTATTTATAAACATTTATCTTCTCCATACCTACAGAAAACCAGTAGAGTCTACTCCCTTCTCTCCTACACCAATGCCTTTTGCTCCATTTGAGCGATAGGGGACACATGGACACTGTGGCCATCCTGGCCTCCTCAGCAAAAAAGGGTAACAAGGAAGCTGAGTGAAGTAACTCAGGCTACAGAATAATGTCACCTACCCCTCTCAGTTGGCAACAACCTTATATCATCTTCCCTGAAGATGAGATGGACAATCACGTGCTGGGGAGCATCAAAGCCAAAGTCAGGGCAACAGGAACTCATGGAAAGGCAAGAAGAGGATGCCATTCTTTGTAGCCAAATCACAACAGCTCTTGAAATATTTTCTACCCTCACCATCCTGGAGCTCTGCCAGCCTTGCTGCCTTTCTGTCTCTGCTGGGAACTTGAGCACTGATGGGGAGAAGTGCCAGCACTCAATTGCAGACAAGATAGGATTTGTGCCACCTTATTAGAAAATCACTTTGGTAGTCAAATATCTGGCCTTTTCCCTTCACTTCCCCATCTGAAAATATGCAACTTTGCTTTCCCCTTGCTTTTCTATTCTGGCCACAGGAGACGGTAGGGTTTTTGGTGCCTTCATGTGGTTGACAGCAGCCCTCAGCATCCACTGGCGTGATCCAACAGCATCACAACCTGTCTCCATCCAGGCTTTCCCACATTGACAGCAGGCTGCTAAAAAAACAGGAACAGGATGCCCAGAGAAGCTGTGAATGCCCCCTTTCTAGAGGTGTTTAAGGCCGGGCTGGATGAGGCATTGAGCAACCGCGTCTAGTGGGAGGTACCCCTCCCCATGGCTGGTGGGTTGGAACTAGATGATCTTGAAGGTCCCTTCCAACCCAAACCATTCTATGATACTATGAAACTATGATACTATTGGTCTCTTGTATTAATGAATGCATATGGAGCTGGTGTTACAAATAACTACAGAAGGGACATGATGGGGAGGTCATAGCTGAAGCTTTGCTGCTCTCCCTTGGTGCATGTTGTACTTGTTGAGGTGATTGTTCCTCTAGTCCCATGCCAGCCATCTTCCTGTGAAGCAGGAACACACAGAATTTGTCATCTCATGCAGAGGACGCTGGAGATTCAAGCCCATGTAGAGCTGAGAATGACTCTTGGAACATGGGAGCAATCACTGTTAGTGCTCAGAACTCNGTAGGGTTTTTGGTGCCTTCATGTGGTTGACAGCAGCCCTCAGCATCCACTGGCGTGATCCAACAGCATCACAACCTGTCTCCATCCAGGCTTTCCCACACTGACAGCAGGCTGCTAAAAAAACAGGAACAGGATGCCCAGAGAAGCTGTGAATGCCCCCTTTCTAGAGGTGTTTAAGGCCGGGCTGGATGAGGCATTGAGCAACCGGGTCTAGTGGGAGGTATCCCTCCCCATGGCTGGTGGGTTGGAACTAGATGATCTTGAAGGTCCCTTCCAACCCAAACCATTCTATGATACTATGAAACTATGATACTATTGGTCTCTTGTATTAATGAATGCATATGGAGCTGGTGTTACAAATAACTACAGAAGGGACATGATGGGGAGGTCATAGCTGAAGCTTTGCTGCTCTCCCTTGGTGCATGTTGTACTTGTTGAGGTGATTGTTCCTCTAGTCCCATGCCAGCCATCTTCCTGTGAAGCAGGAACACACAGAATTTGTCATCTCATGCAGAGGATGCTGGAGATTCAAGCCCATGTAGAGCTGAGAATGACTCTTGGAACATGGGAGCAATCACTGTTAGTGCTCAGAACTCACACCCCTTGGGAAATTGTGTTGACCCCATGGTATTGAGAGCTCCTGACTCTGGTTGCCCAGAGAAGCTGTGACTGTCCACTGTCACAGGGGTTCAAGATCATGTTGGGCAGGGCTTGGAGCAACCTAGGCTGGTGGGAAGTGCCCCTTCCTGAGGCAGGGGAGTTGGAATTAGATGATCATTCAGATCCCTTCCAACCCAGACCATTCTGTGATTCTGTAGTTGGAAATACCATGGGTGGCTGGGTGGAGTTGTCTGTTTTCATTGCTGTTTGGTGAGAAAAAACCAGCTTTCTCAGTCACTGCAGTTATGAAAGAATTCATGCTCACCCTGGCTGTGCACCACCTGAAGAAATTATCACTGGTGCCAATGAACATAGGCAAAAATTCTGTTGAAACCATCAAACTCTATAAGAAGTTGAAAAAAACAACTGTATTTCCAGAGATGCCCTGTTGGAGGACGTGAGATTCAGGCTGGACATAAAAAAAGTTATTTCCTGTGAGCGTGGAGAGACACTAGAACAGGTTGCCCAGAGAGGTTATGGATGACCCCTCTCTGGAGGTGTTTAAGGCCAGGCTTGATGAGGCATTGAGCAACCTGGCCTGGTGGGAGGTGTCCCTCCTTATAGCAGGGGGTTGAAACTAGATGATCTTTAAGGTCACTTCCAAACCAAAGCATTCTACAATTTTATAAGACATAGTCTTTGCTTTCAGCAAATGAATTGCAAAACATGTTCAGGATTTTCTTGGTTTATTTTGGTCTGCAATAGAAAAATAAGTATCTTAAAAAGCCTCCTAGGCTCTGATGAATTTCATTTCAGTGGCTCAGTGCTATTAATATGTTTTGCAGCAATGTTCCAGGCTGTGAGGGCTCTCATGATCGTGGGTATTGTCCTGGGCATCCTTGGTCTTCTCGTGTGTATCTTTGCTTTGAAATGTGTCCGTATCGGCAGCATGGAGGATTCTGCAAAAGCCAACATGACTCTGACTTCTGGTATCATGTTTATTATTGCTGGTAAGTTGTGTGGTGTCATGTCTTTCATGTGGCAAGGTGTCCTGGGTACGTGGAACTGACAAGTCTTCATGTGAAACATATCATAGGCAACAGAAGCTTTGGAGGAAACCTGGAGGTATTCAAGAAACAGGCAGAGGTGGGGTTTAGAGATGTAGTTTAAGGATGGTTCATGTCAGAGTTGTGTTGACAGTTGGAGTCAATGACTTGAAAAGTCCCTTCCAACCCGGGCTGTGCTATGATTCTACAACCCAAAGTGCTGGTGCTTGCATGAAGTTATTGACATTTGTCTTCCAGCCTGCTCTTCTGGGGACAAATGGTTTCTAACACTGCTTAGTGAAAGAAAACCAGAAGTTTGAAGGCAACAGAACAAAGAAGGCTGAAAAAACCTGGCTGTGGATAAGAGAGGAATTAAATACCTTAATTTGTTACATGTATATTGTTGTTACATGCTATGATATCCTTTCTTTATACATAATAGTTTAACAAAGAGTCTCAGGCTTTATACATAATAATTTCATGAAGACTCTTAGCTTAGCCTGTAATTTGTTAATACCTCTGTTTATCAAGGAGGCTGCAGGAGTACTTGCTGTTGCCCAGCTACCTAGAAATTGCAAATGTTGAAGGACATCACTTACTGGATTTTTCCCCCACTTAATGGCAGATGAGTAAACAAATCCATATCATAGTGGATGGAAGGAGAAATTCCCCATTTAAAGTCCTTACAACTGAACAGCACTTACTTTTTCTGGAATATGAGCTGTGCAACACAACCCAAAGATGTACAATGGGTACCGCCTAGACCCAGGAAAGCACCTTCTGCAACACAGCTTCGATTTTGCACCCCATCTGAGTGAGGAGGTTGAGAATGTGGCCAAAGAGGATACTGGGAAAGCCCACAACTCTCTCCTAAAGAGAGGGTGTCTAAAATGGATAGTGTGGCTGACTCTGGGAATGGGGCATCTGTTAGCTGAATTTATCCATTTCGAAACAAGGTCATCAGCTACCCAAGAAGTTGGGTACCCACATCCCTTGACCACTTCTCTGTGAGCTGGGGGTTGTGTTTCCTTCTAGAATAAAGGCTGCTCTCAGGACAGAAGCATTAAAGACCGTGACACTGAAGTACCACAACAATATTTGCTATTAAAGATACCTGAGGCAGAAGCAACACTGATTGCTCAGTCTGTTCCCAGTGCTATGAGTAACTGCATTTCAGGGACTTGATGGGTGTAGTGAAGATAAATAAGATTTTGGATCCCCAGAAAAGCTGTAGTAAGTAAGTACTACATGTGTCTACACTTCTATCTGATCTCAGGTCTCTGTGCCATCACTGGAGTCTCCGTCTTTGCCAACATGCTGGTCACAAACTTCTGGATGTCCACAACCAATATGTACCAGGGAATGCAGAATGTCCAGAACAGGTAGGTGATCATTTGTCTTGACGTGCTTCACAGTGCAGATCTCAGTCAGGGACATAGTGTGCTGTAGCTGAAGGAAAGGTAAACTCTAGGACCATTTTAGTTTGGTCCTGAGACTTAGAAGATTGACTGAGTCTCTGTCTTATCTGCACTGGAGATATTTTGGCCAAGCAAATTATCTGGGACGTCTCTTTTCATGCTGAAGAGACAAGTAGAGACCTCATCTAGGATGAGCCTGCAGATGAGATAATGCTCAAGGCAACTTTGGTGGGGCCAGAGAGAGAGTGACCACATTCAGAGCATTTCAGAAACAGCAGACTATATCCCTGTAACAGCACTGAACAGCCTCATCTGTCTTTTGCAGGTACACCTTTGGTTCAGCCCTGTTTGTTGGCTGGGTGGCAGGGGGCCTGGCCCTCACAGGAGGCATCATGATGTGCCTGGCTTGTAGAGGGCTCATTCCAGAAGAATCTCGGTAAGCTTATCTGGGGTGCTTAAGGCCTTGCTGGACAAGGCACTGAGCAACCTGATTAGTGGGAGATGTCCCTGCCTATGGCAGCAGGGTTGGAACTAGATGATCTTTAAAGATCCTTCCAACCCAAACTATTCCATGATTCTATGAAGCCCTGGGTATTGGAATAGCATACAGACAGCTGACCAGAGGACTGAGGTATCTGTGTGTGATACCACTCATGGCATTATGTCTGTTTGCCCTGTATCATGGGTCAAAAGTGACCATTCCTCTTCCCTGACTGCATGACTTGCAAATGAATAGGAAAGGGCAGGAAAGATCAATCTTAAAATCTAAAATTCGCAATTTGTTGGCTAAGTCAGGCCCATCAACTGCAACCTTGATTACAAATTGCATGTCAGATCACCAGCAGGTGAGTGTTGCATCAACTGAGCTATGATTTACATCAGGTAGGGCTTTGTACACCTACATAGCTGGTACCGCATGAGAAAAAAGATAAGTTCATGAAGAAACATGAAAGAAACTTGCCACCTATCCATGGAGGGCTGACTGAGCTCAATGCGTGGTGCACCAGCTCATTGTCAGCTGAAGAAATCATCACTAGTGCCAATGAGGCAAAATGAACCAAAATGAAGCAAAAATTATGTTGAAACTATCAAGTTCAAATAAACCAGCCATATTTCCAGAGATGCTCCATTTAAAAAAAACACTGGGAGTGTTATGAGGCTGCCTAAAATCCAACATCAAACAGTAGTACCAGGTGTAATGTTGGGTAGTCACAGAACCTCCAGTGGCTAATAGCATTTTTTGTGTTTCTTTCAGTTACAAAGCTGTGTCCTACAACGCTTCAGGGCGCAACATCTCCTACAGAACAGGGCCATATAAGGTTGGTTCAGGATATGAACCTGAAATGAAGAGCAGAAAAGGTGCAGGGTATGAAGAAGCTGCTCGAAGCGAGGAAGGAAGACGCTCGTACCCTTCAAAATATGACTATGTCTAGTATGCTTTCTGGGTTTGAGGATGGGCTTTCAAAGCAGCCTATAAATAGGATTGTGTTTTCTATCATGTTTGCCTTAGTCTGAGGTTGTATCCTATCTTGAGAACATCAGTTTCAGTCAACTGCCTTTTAGTACGCCTAACATGAGGAGGTCTAAAACAAAAGTAATGCCTTTTTATGCTCTCAGAGTAGAACAGCTGGCTTGTATTTTAAACATAAACAACAATAACCAGGACCAAAGTGCCTTGTGCCCTGTACTAATTCTTCTAATAGGTTAAAATTTCTGTTTAATATTAGCCCATGTGTAAAATAACTCTACCCTATTGCCTTTTCCTCTCTGAGCAAGCTTCCATGCAACTAGACAATGTCTTCCCCTGTTTCTCAGTCTGTGAAAGTGAACAGCACCCTGTGACCTCAGTGCTCCCTGTTCATCAGAAAAGACTGTGCTTTGCTGAAATGATAGTAGTGTATCTTTGCTCTGGTTTACCATCCATTAGGGTTGTCTGTTTGTTTTTTTTTTAGCAGGTTGAAAAGCAAAAATTATGTTCTAGTGGTCTCCTACATTATTTTGTTGTATTTTGAGTAAATTCAGTTGCATCCCTTTGGCCGTGGCCAATGCATGCAGAGCCCACAGCCATGGTGTTTTCTACCCTGGTAGCTGTTGCTACTCAGACACAACTTTGCTTTGCTGATCTGCTGTGATATTTAATCTGATTTGTGTTACCTAGATATTTGCTATAACCCATGATGCCAAAGTGTTTTTATTTCCTCTGATCTCTTCAGGGAGTACATATAATCCCTTGTTATTAATCTGATAGATATTTGCTGCAATAGCTGTAAACCTCTGTGTGTGACAGATGCCATCTTTAATGAAGCCAGAGGAACTTCTAATTCAGAATTAATTAGAACTACATTTGGAGCAGAAATCCCAGGGAGCAATAGATGTGTAGCTCCACACTGACACTAGGACTTTCTTGTGTTTGTTCTTTCCCCCAGTGATGAGAAGATTAACTCCTTAGTGGGACATTACCTCTTCCAGCCACTCCATCAGAGAGGAATTTTATTTGAAGGGGTGAGAGGAAGAGACACAAGAGCTGTCCTTGTGATACCACCTGTGTGCCATTAGCTGGTCATTCCACCTGGCTCCAAAGCAGATCCTAGCAAAGTTCTGAGTAAGGGATAAGTTAGAGTGAAAAAAAGGGGTCCCAAAGCCCCAAAGCAGCTATTTTTATAGATCAATAGGGATTAGGCCCACTTGAAATTATTATAAGTTCTCTACAGGAGTTCACAAGCAAAACTGTATTGGTGAAATGCTGGTGTTCACAGAGGTAGAGCTGAACACTTCATCAGAGTTGGATCTTTGGTAGGCCAACCTAGTAACCTAGAAGTTGGTGTCTCTGATGGCTTATGCAGCAGGAGCAGGCTGTCTCACTGAGCATCAGTGTTCTCAGCCCTCCATAACCATCCCCTCTACATAACCACAAGCTAAGCCCCACCACATGGAGGCTCATATCCTGCACAGGTCAAGAAGAGCTTGCACCCAGGGCAGGAGAGGTGCAGCACCAGCAGCTCATGTTTGGAGGAGATGGCCACCATGCAGAGAGGTGGGAAGAGATTCCATCCAACACAAGCTCCTGGTCCTGTCTCAGGCTTAACGATGGCCTCTGCTACTATAAGGGGTATATCACCACCTCTGCTGGATGTCAGCACTCTCTTTTGTGCTAGTGGAGGACTTGTTTTAAGCATCTGGTTGTTAAGAACAATTACTTTTAGCAGAGGTAAATCCCATCCTATTCAAAAAACATAAATACGCTTTACACCACATTTTCCCCTCTCTCTCAGTATATACTTAACTGTTCTGCCTCTTTATTGCAAGCTGGATTTATTTTTTCATTTGTTTGTTTTGTTAGTTATTTTTTTTTATATGAACTTTGAAAAAAAACCCAAAAAAAGTCTTTAAGCCAAAAATCTAGTTTCATTTGTTCTTTCCTTGTCATCAGCAGCAGTGACCAACTTGCCTACTCACTCCAGCTTCAGCAGCTTCTTGGGAGCAAGATGGACATGCATGTGTGGTTGGGGGGGGGAAGTGGAAGATGAGGGGTTTTTTTCCCCCTTTACAAAATATNTTTTTTTTTATATGAACTTTGAAAAAAAACCCAAAAAAAGTCTTTAAGCCAAAAATCTAGTTTCATTTGTTCTTTCCTTGTCATCAGCAGCAGTGACCAACTTGCCTACTCACTCCAGCTTCAGCAGCTTCTTGGGAGCAAGATGGACATGCATGTGTGGTTGGGGGGGGGAAGTGGAAGATGAGGGGTTTTTTTCCCCTTTACAAAATATAAGTTGGAAGANATTCTATGATTCTATATGCTGTGACAAAATAGCCTGAAAGTAGATGAGTAAGTATTGGGGAATCCCAATTGGGGAATCTTCATGCAATGAAATAAGTCCTTTCTGGGATCCTTCAGAAAGTCTGTGGATCTCTTGAGGTTTGAGGCCACATAGGGTCCAACATCTGCCAGCTTTCAAGGTAGCAATCAAACACTTTTGACCACTTCATCATTCTTAGGAGGGCAGAAAAATTGCTTGTATGCTCTTATTCCTGCCATCTCCCTCTGGAAAGGGGCTGAAAGCATGGGAATGTTTAATTTAGATAGGACACACACAAGTGGTGGGTAGGTAAAGGTACACAGGGTGATGAAAAACACACAGAAAAAAATTGAAATACAAGTTTCTGACTGCGTTTGAACACAAACGGGCACACATCTCAAATGGCCAGGAGGCATCTTTGAAGATTAGACTTTTGTGTAAAAGGAATAGAGTGATAGGCTTAGCTTATCAGTACCTGAAGGGGGCCCACAGAAAGGCTGGGGTAGGACTTCTTAACAGGGTCCAGGATGGCAGGACTAGAAGTAATGGACACAAACGGTAAGAGAGGAGATTCAGGCTGGAGACAAGTAGGAAATTCTCTATGGTGAGGGTGGTGAGACACTGGAACAGGTTGTCCAAAGGTGTTGTGGATGCCCCATCCCTGGAGGTGTTTCAGGCCAGGCTGGATGAGGCATTGAGCTTCCTGGTCTAGTGGGAGGTGTCTCTGCCCATGTAAGGAGGAATTAGATGATCTTTTAGGTCCTTTCCAACCCAGACCATTCCATAATTCTATGATTTATTTTATGAAGCTCACCTAGCCAACTATCTCTGGGTTTCACTTTGATGTGTGCAAGTGCGTAGCTGACAAGATCATGGCAGGAGTGTTGTAGAGAGCAGCAGGGAGCTGAGACAGAGCTGTCTCTGGGAATTCCTGCCATCACTTTTCATTTCCTTACCTTGGCCAACAACTCACAGCATGTATGTAATATTTTAACTGAGGAAAATTCTGAGAATAAAAAAATACCAAATTCTGAAGCAGAGAATCATTCATTTATAACCTTGTTTGCTATATAATAACAGCTGACTCTATGGCTGCTCCTCCTCTTTCTCTCTAAGGTCGTCATTGAACTTACCACGTGGTGGGTACCACTGCAAGTGGTGACCATGGTGTGTCATAGCCATAGTCATAGTCACCTAGGTTGGAAGGGACCTTTCAGATCATCAAGTCCAACCATCATCCCAACTCTTGCAAGCTAGTGAATCACAGCATAGGGATAACCCACATCTGGTTCTCCTGCTACAGAAACTCCTTGGTCTTGGGACACCAATATAAATATCTCTTTTCCAAGCTGAACTCACCTGACTCCAAAAAACCCTACAGCTGAAACCACCTGCTGAGGGAAATGTGTTGGTTCTTAGTTAAAACAAAGCTCCCGTTTCCAGGCTTTTCTCTGTGTTCCCACAGGCTAAAAGTAAAATAAATAAATGAGGATGCCTTAATTATTTCTAGGACTTTGAGATAGAAAGGGAGATTCAAAAGTGTCCCCCAGGGTAACCCAAGACTGCCTTGGTGGAAGCTTATTGCGTCCCAGTGCTCATGTAAAGGACATAAACCCCTGTGCCGTGTCCACAGCCAGCAGTGCTTAGCATGGAAAGAAGGGACACCAGACCCACATGCTGCTTGGAGGGGCACCCTGGGGACCCAGAACAAGCTCTCTTGTGCCTGGGTCCCCAGCACTTTACCTTAAAAAGTATGAATTTAGGGTTGAAACAGCACCAAGGGCCTCTAGAAGGCTTCAGTGGGGAATAACTGGAGTCCAGATCCTGTAGATGTGTCAGCACTGTGGATAAATCCGGAGTTTCCTCCTGCTTTTCTTACTGATTAAGGATGGAAGACCAATTATTTTTGCTTTATTGACAATTAACTGCAAGACCAAACATGTGTCAGGTAGAGTTTGCAGGACCAAGGGAGATGAATCAGGGAAACCAAAAATGGGTTTGCTTCCTCAAATTTGATCGTCCTCTATAAAAGTCCATATCCTGTTTCAGAGGAACTAATTAAATATAGGCTTGTCTAATAAAGCAAAGGCTGAAAAGGCTGTGTGTATTATCTGCCAGCAGAGCTCTGTGCAGGTTTTTCTGAGCTCCTGCAACATTTATAAGTCTATGAGAACACATCAGATTTGCATGGACTTTGACCATGGGAAGCAGAGACCCCTGTCTGAAGCTACAAATTGGACTGTGAGATAAGAACTCTCCTGAAATCTATATGCAATTAAAAGCCCAATCTTCCCTCCTGAAGTGACAAGGTTATTGCTTTTATGGAGGTGAGCAGAGATGAATGAGTCTACGGATTAATAGCGCTAAGATTTATGACACTGTGCTTGCCCCAAATATTATGGGAGAATAGCTTGCTGGGTGAGATATTCCAGCTGAATAAATTTGACAGCATTTTTCTTTTTTCTTTAATTTTTTCCTTCTCCTCCAATTTTTTTTTTTCAGCACTGTATTATTTAGAAGAGTTGCATTGCATTCAAGAGGTTGTTAGTGCTGTGGATCGACTTTCAAGCCTGCCCCCTTAAGAAGGGGACATGCCTCTGTCCCATGGATGTCCTAAATGGAATGACACTGTCACACTACCTATAGACTGGAAGGTGTCAATGGAGACACCAGTTAGGACAGTGTCAGTAAAACCAACCTCACATTTTTCTTGGACTCTTTAATTTGCCACTTCAGTTGGAAGGCACCTTGAAAAGCCATCTAGTCCAACGCCCTGCAGTGAGCAGAGACATCCTGCGCTAGATCAGGTTGCTCAGAGCCTCAATAATCTTGGCCTTGAATGTCTCCAGGGAGTTATCACATCAATGCAAATGTCCTTTTTTCAGAAGGGCTGCTGCTCTCCACCAGCTTGGCATTCTGCATCCCAGCCTTACCTCTCAGTAGTGCCAAGGCACACCACACTCCTGCCAGGTACCTGATGATGTGTGTGGCCCAATTTGGTGGCATCAAGGACAGTACTCTAAAAAGCAGTACACATGTTGCTACTTTCTCTGGCGAATGAGTCCTTCAAACAACAGGAAGGGGAAAAAATTGACTAAAATCTTCTTTTCTGGACAAAATATATTGATGGTAGTAGTGTCATCAGTGTCACTTCTCCCTCTCCTCTGGAGTCAGAGATCATCACCAGGGGAAAAAACAATATGGACACTGCTGTGCCAGTAGAGGTATAGGATAGATAGCTGGAAAAATTTTTTACTCTGAAATGGTTATTAAGCATTGGAACAAGCTGCTCAGGAAAGGAATTGAGGCACCATCCTTGGAGATATTTAAGAGATGAGCTTAGGGACATGGTTTAGAGCTGAGTTGACGGTTGGACTCAAAGATCTGGAACATCCTTTCCAACCTGGGTCATACTGTGATTTCATAATTCCTATTGCTTCCAGGCCCATGGAGCACCTTCAGCCACACACCTCACTGCAGCACATACAGAACAACTACCTAAGGAACATGCTGCCTCCAAATGTCCATACTGAAATAAAAACATTTTGCCAGTATCTGCATTTACTTATTTGTCAGAATAGGAGCTCACTTCTCTCTCAGCACGAGGATAATGTCTGGTTTTGGAGTTTCCCAAATCAAGGGGAAAGCTTCCCCCCATGCATTTTTCAGGCATCATCTAGACTTAATGTTGAGTGCATGAAGCGCATGGAAATGGCACCCGAGCACCTCAGGCGTGAAAACTGCAGGAAACATGGATCTAGGTGCAATTCCTTCCTTTGTCAGCAGATGAGTATGTGCCAGAGCAGCTGAGCCTGGGGCAAGGTTTGCTCACCAGTGGGCAGAATGGGTGCTACTGGGCAGGGTGCCCAGCTTGCCACGTAGCTAAGGTGAAACAGCTTCAGCTTTCTACCTTTTTCCTACCCGTGTGCTCTTTTGGGTAGATATTTAGTTCCCCATTGCTTTCAGACCATGCCAGAACCAGAGGCCAGCCCAGGAAGCAGCAAGGGCAGAGGTTCACATGTTTCCTATCACCTCCCTCCAAAGAGTAAATTTCTGCTGTTACCTCCTTGTAGGTAAAAAGTTCTCAATTTTTTTTCCCCCCCCTCCCCTGGTCCCTGAAGGGACACTTTAAATTCCATTCAAGGCAGCACTGGTCACAATCAACACTCAGGAAAAAAACAAAAAAAAAGCACAGTGGCTTTTAAATAAAGCATGAAGCAACACATCAGGCAACAGTACTGTAAGAAATAAACACCAGCCAATTCTCCAGCTGGACTTATTATACTGGAAAAAACCATCCTTTTCAAGGAACACAGCTACAGAGCCACACCCAGGTGGGTATAAACACTCAGGGTGAATGTGCACATACCAGGGGATGGGGAGGCATTAAAAAAAATGTGGGGGGTGATCAACATATTTGGACATTAGGAAGAAGTTCTTCACCATGAGGATGATGGCCCACATTGCCCAAAGAACTGGTGGAGGCCCCATTGCTGGAGACATTCAAGGCCAAGCAGGATGAGGCTCTGAGCAACATGGTCTAGTGCAAGATGTCCCTGCTCACTGCAGGGGGTTGGACTAGATGGTCTTTGAAGGTGTCCTCCAACTCATGAACCTATGAAATTAACTGAGTGTACTTTGCTCAGGCCTGGCTGGGTTTTCTGTTCCCTTGCATTAAAATCCACACACAGATATTAAATAGGGAACAGCAGAAGTTTGAATCAGTGATAAAAGGGGTTGGGAAAGAAAGACAGAAGTTCCACTTCTTCCACTTCTTTTGCATTTTACAAAATTTCATAGAATGGTTTGGGTCTGAAATACATACTTTTAAGGGATCAAGTGTACATGATCCAAGGAGAGTCAGAAAAACAACTTGATTTACACCAATAAGCATTATCTGCAGATTCAGTCTCACATGGTCAAAAAAAAAATCATCCTTTGGGTTAGAGTTCCCATCAATTCAAGAAGGAATCCTGAACCCCAGGCACTGGGCTGTGTTACTCTGAGCACATTAAATCTGTAGGTTCATCCTACAACAGAAAATGCCACCTTTTCCATCACCCTTAGGAGCAGCAGCAAAAAGAGATACAATGAGAAAGAAAACTGCTTTCTCCCCTCCCCAACTCTCTTTTTTGAGAGTTTTTTTACACCTTCAGATGCCATCTTATGGCTCCTGCACATTCGTGAAGGCAAAGCAAAAATCTCTCCTTTTCAGACATCACAGCCATTACCCTCTTTGATGGGATCCAGAGCAACTTGACAAGGGACCTAACTCCCCTGTGCTGGCTGGGAGAGCCCTAGTATTAGGGTCTTCCCGAAAAGAGAAATGGCTGAAGTCCAGGAGCAGCTTGCAGAGCAGCTGCTGCCCATTTCTGGTCTCGTGGCACCATCCAGTGGCTGCTGGTAGAGGATCGTCACTTCTTTGTCGCCACCCTGCGACTCCTTGCAGTCCTTGGGTGCCTGCGGACCGAGATGCGGATCAGCAGATGCCAGGTCCTCCAGGGAGGATGTCTTCAGGTCACTGCTGTCATCTGCAGACTTGAGAGGAGCAGAGATGAAGGTGAGCAGAAGGACGAGATCCATACCGCACATCTGCACCCTGAGACCCCTTCTATAAAATAGGGATTTCATCAGGCTGGTGCAAAAATTAACAGCAAAGAGAGACAAAGGTGGTGACAACAGGACACCACAAAGAAGACCCTTTCTCTGGTTCTATGACTTGCAAGTTTGCAAGTGCTGCCATAAACTTCACTTCTCTTTCTTTTCTGTTCCTTTTCAAAAAAAAAACCAACACAACTTTGACAGATTGAGGCTTAGAATTTCATCATCACTGCAACAACAAAACCCAACAGCTCTTCCCAGAATTTGTGTGTAAAAAAGCAATTTGATCCTGACACTGCCACCAGTTTAACTCTCCCCCATAAATTGAGGCTATGTTTGAGCCCTGTATTGGTAATTTAATCATTTTGCCACTGCGTCATTCCACTTATCTCTGGATTTTCTTCAGTTCAGTTCTGTCACTTTACTGCTTTGTTTCCAGGTGCACAAATAATAATTATTTCCCCTCTGTCACCTCCCAAAGAGGGTGAGCAAACACCAGGGAAAGGACAGAATCTGTAACTGGATGAAGGGGCCAAGGGCAGGTCTCTGATGGAAAATACCTGAAGTTTCTCTGAGGGACAGGTGGTTTTTGGCCACACTAACTCAGGTCTGGGAAGTGTTTCACCCCATCAGCTGGTCTCTGCAATGCCACATCCTCAAATACCTCCTCAACAGCTCCTCAAGAACCCTACAAAGGTGGAGGTGGCTGTCCCTGGGCAGGGCAGAGAGGGTTAAACAGGGATCCCCAAGACACAGTGATGGGTGAGAAGGGAAGGGACTTACTGCAGGGGAGCTGGGATAGATGGCCTTCAAAGATCCATTTCTACTCAGTTTTATGATTCTATAACAGTCTTGTCCCAATTGAGTCCCAGAAAGAAGGCAAGATGGCAGTACTGATGGTGGTAACCAGGTGTGTCCCCACCACCTTGCTGCCCCACAGAGACTGCTATGAGAACAGGAGGTACTTGAACCAGCTGTTTCCTCCATTATGTTCCTGTCTGACCCATCAGTGTCAGTCTCATCCCCCAGCACTGCTGCAGGGAAAGCTGGCTCTTGCTGGAGACAGAGCTTCATGGGGGACAGTGTGGGCTTCCCTCCCAGCACTGCTTCTGAGCTGGTGCAGAGAGAGCTGGGTCAGGCACGGGGCTGCACCATTATTCTCCTTCCCCAATCCTGAAGCAGATGCAGGGAAGCCCTGTGATGCTCCATGTCATGCCTCAGTCCTAAGCAGGGCAGTCCACAGAGAAGCAAGCCCCATGGACACAGATCCATCAGAACAACCAACTGCAAGAACTTTGCTGCTAATATCTTCAGCAAGTATTCACACCCAGACTTCGCCTGTCTACTGCTTGTCTTGAGTTTAAAACCCTCCTGGAGCAAATTAGTAACTTCTTTTCCTCATCTGCTCATGGTCACAGAAGCATTGAATTCATAGAATTGTAGAATGGCCCAGGTTAGAAGGGGCCTTTCAGATCATCAAGTCCAACCATCAACCCAGCTGTGACAGGAACTATCCCTAAACCACATTTCTAAGTTTTGTGTCTGCACAGCTCTTAAATACAGTGACTCAACCACCCCCCTGGGTAGCCTGTTCCAATACTTGATAACCCCTTCAGAGTAACAACTTTTCCTAATATCCAGTCTAACATCCCCCTGGTGCAACCTGAGGCCATTTCCTGTTGTCCTAAATGAGTTCCTTCTTTGCTCTCTGTTGCTCCCACCCTCTTCATTTCTTCTCTACATGATACAGCTTCCCCAAGCTTTTGTTTTACATCTTGACCACTTTCACACGCCCCTCCTCCCACCCCAAACTCCAAGAGAACTCCTTCACCTTCCTGCCGAAATACTGGGAGGGGACAGAGGGGGTAATGACCAGCCAGAAATATTTTGTGTTGGTCTCCAACCCATGGTGGGTATAAGCCCTCAGGTCTGACTTAGATTGCCGAGTTGTTTCAGCCAGCCTGTGCAGTCAGGGAGATCCTAGTAAATTCCTTTCCCTATGAAGTGCCACATGACTTGGCAGTTTTCAAAGGTGCTGATGTTCTGGCAGAACCCAAAATTCTTCATGAGAAATGGATAGCTGAAGGACTTGGGCACTGCGCACCTTCCTGGAGACTGAAAGGAGGTGATGGGCCATAGGATTAGTCCTTGGTGGGGGCTGCTGGCTTTGGAAGTCTGCAGGGTGCTCCTGGAAGTCCTCAGAAGGTTGAGGGTGGAGCAGGTTCTGCTCTGAGGAGCAGGCTGAGGGACCACCAAGGCTTTAGGCTCTACGGCAACTGGTATTACCATGAGCTATGATCCATGAGGGGACCTAAGAGGTTTTGACATGAGGCTTTGACATGCAAGGCAATATTAGGAGCATGGAGAATCACCACCCAATCCCTTGGGCAAGCCACACAGCCTATACAATATGCAGTTGTGCAGAAAAAGGAAGGAAAAGGGGATTTGCAAGTGCTGCCAGACCTGTGTATCTACTGGGGCTTTCTGGGGTAGCTGATGTTTTTTTTCCTGAATATGTCAGAGCAACTCACTTGAGGTCAATATGCAGGGTGCAATGGCAGATGTACATCATGCTAAAAGCCCCTTGTCATCTCACTGGGTCAGGGAACAGAATCCTATGGCCATCAGCAGGTGGCCACAGGTCCCCAGGTTTGTAAATAGAAAGGAAGGAGATCACTTTACCTGGGATGATGGAAAGCCGTTGAGGCACAGCATGGCATCTCGTGTCTCCTGACCTTCCTCATCACAGCTCAGACCAACTGATCCCTCAGGCAGAGCAGACCAGGACATTTCTCAGCCTTCTGTTGCTGCTGAGCAGAGCTTGGAGGCTTTTGTAGGTCCAAGTGGAAATCCTCTTTTCATCCTAAATTGGAGGATGACTGAGGGATTCAAGGCTCTCTCACAGCGCCAGGTGATGAAACAAGCCCTCAGCAGCACTGCCTGATGCCTCAAGAGCATCCCAAAAGCTCCAAGCCCTATCCAAAAGCCAAGGAAGCTCTGACCATCTCTGATACCCACCCATTTCCCCAGCACAAGGTATCCCATGCAAACATCCCACACCTCTCCAGGTAAAATTACTCCTGGAAAGTAAATCTCATCTATTTGGGATAATTTCTAGGTTACAGGAAAAGTGCAGCATTTTCTCATGCATTTATATTTATAATATATTATTAAATTATTTATTAATTTATTTTTTTTTTTAATAGCTCAAGGAGGTGTTATGACCGTGAACATCCTGGATTTGCAGAGATGCAAGATGATGGAAAGTGAAAGGTGAAGTGGCTGCATGCTAAGCTTTGGGCCACCATTGCTGCTTTTGACACTACCTCAGTTATCCCAAATAACCTGCCAGGGAAAGCAAGAACACAACAGGGCTCCAGCTTAGATTAAATAAATACAGGCTTAAAAGAACCTCCAGAAAACAGTCATAGAATCACAGAATGGTTTGGGTTGGAAGAGACCTTCAAGATCATCTAGTTCCAACTCCCTTGCCATAGGCAGAGACACCTCCCATTAGATCAGATTGTTCAGTTCCTTGTCCAGCCTGGCCTTAAGCATTTCCAGGGAGGAGGCATCCACAAACTCTCTGGGATACCTGTTCCAGGGCCTCACTACCCTCACAGTAAAGAACTTCTTTCTTATATCCAGCCCGAATTTCCCTTCTTCCAATTTGTATCCATTACTCCCAGTACTGCCATCCTGGACCCATTAAAAAGTCCTACATCAGCCTTTCTATAGGCTCCTTTCAGAAGGTACTGAGAAGCTACATGACGTCCCCCCTAAGCCCTCTCTTCTCCAAGCTTAATAACCCCAACTCCTTCAGCTCGTCCATTCAGTCCCTGCTTTCATGCCTCTAGGTCCCAAAACAGAAACACTGTTTTGCTCGGAAAGGCAGGTTGAGGGAGCAACGTGGGTCCCCAGCAGCCATCGCTGCTGCCAGTCTCCTCACCGCAAGGTGCTAGGTGGTGGTGTTGCATCGCTGGGAGCTCCAGAAGACTTCTTATAGATACTATTTAACATGCTCGGCATGAAAAGGACTGAGACGCTAAAAAGTCCCTTTGAAAACCCCACGGCAGGGGCTGCTGTATGCTCACACACCCTCCTCCTCAAAAAGAGAGGCAGCCTTGGGCGACTTAGCATATGAAAGGCTGCTTGTGAGAAAGATTTGCTGGCAAGATACTAATAACCAGCCTCCTGTGCAACTGTGTCATTCTGTCTCCACTTTCCCATTTGCCTTTCGGGGCATTGAACAGAATCATAGTTTGGGTTGGAAGGGACCCTAAAGATCATCTAGTTTCATCCCACTAGATCAGGATGTCCAGTGCCTCATCCAGCCTGGCCTTAAACACCTCCAGAAGGGGGGCATCCACAGCCTCTCTGGGCATCTTATTCCTATTCCAGGGTCTCACCACCCTCACAGTAAAGAATTTCTTATCTCCAGCCTAAATCTCTCCTCTTCCAAATTACATCTGTTATTCCTAGAATAACAGATTTCTCCAGATGGCTGCTTTTTTTTTTCTTTACTGCCCTTTAGTGTTTCAGTTTCACTCCCAAAAGAAATCTTCATGCTCCTGGACCTTGACTCAGGGCTGCCATTACAAATGCTTGTCAAGACTTACCTTCTTGACGCCCATGCTCACCAGCTTTTCCTCCAGCTCTTGTGCCAGGATCATGTAAAATTGCTTCAAGAGGTTTGGGTTTCTCTGAAAG
This sequence comes from Turnix velox, assembly GCA_013400935.1. Classification (NCBI taxonomy): domain Eukaryota; kingdom Metazoa; phylum Chordata; class Aves; order Charadriiformes; family Turnicidae; genus Turnix; species Turnix velox. The sequence goes on along the minus strand of VZTY01023890.1, from coordinate 76,924 downwards.
GGCTTCCAAAAGCCTCTGCTTTCCCACCCAGGATGGCTTCTTCCCTGTCTGGAGAAGCCATGGGCACTGGTGCAGTGAAGCATGGGCCATGCCCTGGGGAAGGGGCTGGTAGAACCTTTCTCCATGGAGACAAGTCCCATCAGCCCCAGAACAAGCAACTTATTTTCCTCAGCAGACTACATCTCTCTATGAAGGAGCCACTTCCTCCTTTCATTTCATAGAATTATTTGGGTTGAAAGGGATCTCAAAGATCAAGTACCACCTCCTGTCCTGGGCAGGGATACCTCCCACCTGTCCAAGTTACTCCAACCTTCATCCAAGCTAGTCTTGCACCCCTTAAAAGTAGAAGCAGCTTCACCTTCTCTGGGCAACCTGGGCCAGTGGCTGGCCAACCTCCCCCACAGCAAAGAATTCCTAAGGTCTAATCTAAATCTCCCCTCTTCCAGTTTAAACCTATTCCACCTCATCCTATTGCTACTGACTCCTGACAAAAAGGTCTCCCTCCATCTGCCTTGTAAGACTGTTGCCCACCCATGTACATTGTAGACTGAATGGGCTGTTAGCAATGAAAACTGATCTGGACACAAACTGCTTCACTTTAAAAATGCAATCATTACCTTCAGGTTTGCTAGCATCAAGCAGCTTGATCTGGAAAGAAACACACCAGGCATCACTGAAAGATTATTTCTTTGGATATAATTTTGTGTAATTTTACCTCTCTCTCTGCAGAGTGTTATTACTGAGTGAATTCAAAAAGAGAAGCAAAGAAGGGCAAGAGTCTTGAAGTGGACATGGGCTCCGCAGGAGTGAGTGGATCAAAGGGCTTCCCTTTGAATAAGATCATTAGCACACCAGATGCCACCCTGTTATACACCCCATGCACCATTCACAAAAACTGATAATAAAAGCTAAAAATGCCCTAAATTGTAATGCAGTGTTGCTGTGGTGACCTACACCCTGGTGGCCATTGTTTCCTGCTGATGATCATCATATAAACCTTCCCGTTTAATGACGGGGTGAATGCTACAAAGCTTTACAGAACAAGCTAAAATTAGGCTTAGTCTTAAAGCAGAAAATGCTCCAAGGCTGAAATCTGCTTAAAAAAAATTAAAAAAAATCAAGCTTCTTGCTGTCTCTTTTTTGCCAAAATTCCCTTCTCTAGTATGGACGTTCCTCTTCTGGAGGTGGTGTCCTCAGCCACTGACCATAGCTTGATAATTTTGAAGATTTTGAAGAATCTTGACCTCTGGAGAGCTGGGCTCTTCCTGGGGCTTCAGTTGGGAGACACAGAGATAGAGCATAAGAGGGGCCAGAGGATGGAGTTGCTGCTATCCCATCCCTGGACTAAACCACATCCTTCAGGGCTGAACCCAAGCTGCACCTACAGCACCTAGAGCAGTAACATAAAGCTAAAGGACTACGTTCCTGCTAAACCTTCCTCTGGCCTCAAACAAGCCCCACATAGCATTAAGGCAAGAAAAGGAAACACAAAGCCATCTTCCTCCATCCCTCCCCCTGCCTAACCAACCGGGGGGCCAGCAGGCACCCCAGCCTTTCTCCTCTCACCATGTCCCCTTAGAAAATGCAACTCACCAGTGATGTACTGCAGCAGAGACACCAGGAGGAGCATCCCTCAGACCCCACGGGGGAGCAAATGGAAGTGACTACCCTTCCAGGCTGGTGTTAAATAGGAGAGGGGGTGGAGAGGGCTGACTGGGAGCAGCTGGGGAGGGGAGGAGTCTCCAGTGCAGCCCAGGTGTGTGGGATTTGGGGGCTGGAAAAGGGTTGGTGTGGGGCAGAGGCAGGAGATGAGGGGAAAGAGGGGTATGTGGAACCTGCCTAGAGGTAAGCNTTTAAGGCCAGGGTGGATGAGACACTGAGCAACCTGATCTAGTGGGAGGTGTCCCTGCCCATGGCAAGGGGGTTGGAATTAGGTGAACTTTAATGTCCCTTCCAACCCAAAACATTCCTTTGTTCTATTTCACTTGCCTTCTACTGCTGGGACTTTGTGGCCTTGGGCTGCTCCCTAAGACAGGTGCTGAGGGCATCCCTCTGCTGATGAACGTGGTCCGTAACCACCTGCTGGCCCTGGGACAGGACAGCAAAGGGTGTCTTGTTCTCTTTCTTTAGCTGAGGGGGACAAAAAGGGAAGGAGAAAACTTGAATGTGGCACCTGAGGGGCCAGCAAGAAATCTGGGGAGGAACTGTTTGCAAGGGCATGGAGCAATAGGACAATAGGCAATGGTTTTAAACCAGAGCAGGGCAGATTTAGAATAGACATCAGGAAGAAGTTCTTCACCATGGAAGTGGTGAGATACTGGCCCAGGTTTCTCAGAGAGAGGTGAAGTCCCCATCCCTGGAGACATTCAAGGTCAGGCTTGACAAGGCTCTGAGCAACCTGAGCAAGATGTCCCTTCTCACTGCAGGGAGTTTGACTAGATGTCATAGTCATAGTCATCTAGGTTGGAAGGTTGAAAGTCCCTTCCAACTCAACGCATTTTGTGATTTCATTCTATGATTCCATTTCTGGTTCTCTACACCAGCAGGAGCCCATTGCTATCTGAACCTGAGCTAAGACTAGACATCTACAAAGCAGATATACCCAGAGGTGGATGTGGGTGCACCTCCACCCAAATGCATCTCCTGGGATGCACAGCAGGGCTAAGGAGAAGGGTATTCCCCTACTCACCAGTACTGCCATCCTCTCCTGCTCACCCCAATGATCTGCCTGGCTTATGGTCTGCCATTGTACCTCTTGAGCACTATCATCTCACAGGGTCCCCAGGAGGGACACTGTTGCCTTGCAGGCCTGAAGTGCCTGCAGTTTCTGGAGTGGGGAGAGTGAACCTGATGAAGCTTGTATAACCCCACACCTGCTGCCAGCATGGAGAGAACCTCACTTACCCCCTCCATGGCACTGTTCCTGTTGGCCACGTCCTGAAGGATGTGAGGAAAAGCTGCCTCATTGCATCCATTTCTTCATGCAGCTTCATCCTGTCTTCCTCTTTCCATCTTTCCAGACCTCTCTTGTCCTCCTCTTCTTTCTGGTGAGGTCTTTCCATTTCCTAAAAGGAGTGAAAAAAATCTGCTTAAATGACATTTTGCAAGAGAGCCAGAATCAGCCAAGGTCTGGGGCTTCTGCCCTGGTGCTGCTGGGATGAGCACCAATCCTCTCAGCACACCCACTGCTGCTCAGCCTGCGCAACATGGGGAAGCTGAGGCAGCATGCTTCCATGTGACATTTCCCATAGGGATTTGGGATTTTTTTTTTTATGAAGGAATGTGAGGGGAGCAACTTTCCAAAGAAATAAACTCACACCCCACCATATGGGTTTTCAGTGACTTTTTAAAGCATTCTGCTCCACCCAATTTTTCCCCAAGCAGGCAGCAGTGCCCTCACATCATACCTTCTCCTTGTACATCTTCTCTGATTCCAGCTGCTGCTGCATCTCCTGCAGTTTCACCTTCATCTCCTCCACCTCTGTCTCCACCTGTCCCACCTGCTTTGTCCCCTGATGCTCTACAAAGCCCCAGGGAAACAGGAATGCCATGCCCAGGCTGTGATCCACCAGCCCTGGCTGATACTTTGCTTTGGGTGTGCTGGAGAATCCCACTAAAAAATACACTGGTGAAAGGTTTCAGGTTGGAGAAGCATAAGCTGAGACGCAAGAAGATCACAGCAAATATGGCCTCTGATTATTTTTCTTTATTTTTATTAATTTGGAGAGACAAACTGCTTGTGGAGCTGCATGGCTTTGAGCACTTCAGGCTATCCCAGGGAAGATGCCCCTGGAGTAAAACTCAACCCCTTGCATTGCATCAGCCCCAGATGGGGATTCAACTTGCCAGCAAATAGCAAAAGTGGCTTTTTTATATCCCAAATGCTTTGCAGAGGAGCATCAATTCCTTGTGTTGACCTAAGGGAGGTTTGGGATGGACATTAGGGACCTTCAAAGGCCTTCTAGCCCAAACCCCTGCAGTAAGCAGGGACATCCTACACTAAATAAGGTTGTTCAGAGCCTCATCAAGCCTGACCTTGAATGTCTCCAGGGGTGAGGTCTCAACCACCACTCTGTGCCAGTGTCTCACTACCCTTTTTTCACTGAAAAGCTTATCAAGCAATGGGACAGGTTGCTCAGATACAGGGATGTGAAATTTAAGAGATGGGCAGACATAGAGACATGGTTTAGGAAAGGCTCTAGTCAGAGTTGGATTGATGATTGGATTTGATGAACCAAAAGGTCCCATCCAAGCTGGATGATTCTGTGATTCCTTTACAAAAAAGGGGAAGGCAAATCTCTCTCCCACTCAAGCAAAACACTCCCCCAAAGTCCCCAATGAAGTTCCACCCTCACATTCCCTTGGAATCCCCAGGTGGAAGGCATCTTAAGGGAAACTGGGGAAGAGAGATGAGCTTTCAGCACAGACTAATATTTAGACATTAGGGGTGTCCTACCTGTGCCTGAAGGAGAGGCAGGAAACAGAAATAATTCAGTAAATAATCACAGAGCAGCAAGAAGAGACAAGGAGTTTCCTTTAACCTCCTGTGGCTGCTCTCTGGTTTCCAGCATCTATCTCCAAAGGGAGAAAACTGGCCTGGGAAAGTGAAGTGAGACACCAGTGCTTACTTGCCTTGGTAGTTTCTGTGAACTGGTGCTACAGATAGGCTTGCAGAAAAGAGTCCTTCACAAAGGCTTTGTCACAGAGGTGTGACTGGGGAGAAAGGGGGAGAAGTCACCAGAAAGGCCAGAAGCTGCAGAAAGGGGCACTATACCATGTTTCCCATTCACCACCCGAAGTGTTGCTGCTGGTTATAACAGCTCTGAAGGAAGGAAGAGATGCCCTTATGGAGATGAAGAAACTTAAATCACCTGGTTTGCTGTCCAGAATAAGCAAGTGGGTTGATCTGATGATAGAGGAGCAGCAGGCAAAGAGACTGCAAAGCCAGCAGAAAGAGTGGCAAAAGGTTGGAGGGCTAGGGGGCAGGGAGCAAAACCACCACCAAATCCAGAAGTATTCAGAAATCTGTTTTGTAGAATGTTTAAAGTCTCCCTACCATGAGGTATCCTCCAGAATACAGGAATTTTGTGAGATCTCTCCAGCAAGTTGACTACAGACACCCCTCCCACTCTGTGGGGCTCTGACTAGCTATAGCTATCACAAAAAAAGGGAGCTTCCCTAGCAAGGACTTTGAAGTGTCTGTGAAGGCAATGAGCCAGTGCCAGGGAAAGCAGCAGGTCACCTTTTTCTGGGGCCAAGGTGTAGCCATCACAGTTCCACAAAGGCAAGGATGCAGCAGGGAACATCCTGCCACAGGGGTGCATTTTCTGCCCCCAACCCCTTGCCACAATGTACCTTGTGGTAGGCTCTAGGGCTGGCTGGCATGAGGATCTGCTGCATGGCAACCAGCTTCTTCCACCTCCTGCTCTCCTCCTTCACCCCCTGCAGCTGTGCCACCTGCTCTGCCACCTGTTGCTGGGTGACAGCCAGCTCAGCATGGGCAGGTTCCAGGCACTGAGCACTCAGGGCAAGGCTGTTCCCCAAGTGCTCCTGGCAATGCAGCAGGTACTCAATGCCCAACTGGGCCATCCTGAGCACCTTTAGCAGGACAGGGTGCCTGCAGTGGGGACACTGCTCCCTGTCCAGGTTGCAGAAGGTGACATCTGCAAGGTGGTCCTGGAGAGCAACCATGTCTACCTCCCAGGCCACTTGCTCCACATCAATGGCACTGAAGTGATGCCAGTCCAGGATGAGCTGGCGGGGCTGGAAGTGGAAAGGGTGGATGTCCAGTGGGATAGAGTTTTTTGGCAATGCCCCCAGCATGACCACAGCCCCAGTATGGTGGCAAATGTCTGCAGAAAAGGGTCACGAGGTAGGAGAGATTGTTAGGGATGAGCTCATGGCTGTCCTCTAGCTCTGCTGCCAACGCCACCAGGGAGGGAGTCACACAGAATCACAAAATCACAGAATATCAGGGATTGGAAGGGACCTTAAGAGATAATCTAGTCCAATCCCCCTGCCAGAGCAGGAACCAGGTCTTACATGGCAGCAAATAAAAGAACATTTAATTTTCACCCCCTATCCAGAAATGCTATCTACTCCTTTGCCAAATTCTTCCCACCAAAAAAATAATCTGCCAGTTTCCTTGCCATCTGCTCCTGCTGAGGGAGAGCTGTAAAACTGTCACATTGTGACTCTTTGCAACAATCCCTTCTGAATGAACCGGTAAATCCCTCCTGAGTGAACCTTTCCCAAGGAAACCATATTTAGCCTGTTCTCAATGAATGCATGGACAATATTTGATGCATTTTAATATCACAACAACCTGCCCTGGTGCCCTGCTTCCACCGAAACCCAGACCATTCCAAGAGCTGGGGCTTGCTTGTATTCTGAGCTATATCCTAAATAGGGCAGAATTAGAATGGTCATAGTTGGAATGGACCTCTGGAGAACACCCAGTCCAACTCCTTGGCAGAGCAGAGTCCCCAAGAGCAGGATGCACAGGAATGTGCCCAAGCAGGTTTGAACATCTCTCCAGAGATGGTGACTCCACCACCATTTTGGGCAGCCTGTGCCAGGGCTGTGCCACCCTCGCAGGAAAGAAGATCTTCCTTGTGCTGAGATGGAACTGCTCATGCTCAAGTTTGTGCCCATTCCTTCTTGTCCTATGCATCACTGAACACAGTCTGGCTGCATCCTCCTGACACCTACCCTTTCAGTATTGATACCCTTTCAGTATCCTTTCAGTGAGTATTGATAAGACCACCCTCAGCCTTATTTTTTCAGATTGAAAAGACCCAAGTCCCTCAGCTTTCCTCCATAAGAGAGATGTCCCAGACCCATAAGTATGTTCTTAGTCTCTAGCTAGGACTCTGATGCTGCCCCACATGTTCTAGTTTCACCAACTAACTGCTTTTAAAATAGCTCATTCTGTTAAATGAACCAAAAAACCAAACAAACCAAAAAGCAAAAAACCTCTTTGCTGCAAGGCCACTTACCATATACTACAACAGGGGGCTCTTGGGGAGGCTGAGGTCCCTGGGACATGGAGCAGAGTGGTGCTGGCATGTTGCTGGGTATGCCATATACAGTGGCAATGGGTGTCCCTGTCACTCCATTCCTCCTGCAGCTTCTTTTGTGCTCCTCAGATGGGGATAAACAGGATCAGGCATCCCAGGGAGATACTGAATGACCACAGGCACATTGCAAGGAAACCCAGCTTTCCCAGGCTCTCCTCTGCTAACTCCCAGAAGAAGGGAGACAGTGGTTACCACTGCCAGTTTGCAGCAGAAAGAGTGCAAATTGTGTCATTTTTGCCCTAATTTCAGCCCCCCCCCCAAACATAATTCGCAAGTGGAAGGAGGCTTCACCAGGCACACAGGGTGATGGTGGCACTGGCAAGTGGCTGCCAAGCTAAGCCAGACCTGCACAGAGGGACTCTTTCTGTCCTGTCTTTCTGATCCTGTTCTCTGTTTTCTTTTTCTTTTTTTTTTTTTGCTGCTGGAGCAATCATAGGGGTTTCCAGGAGTTATCTGGGGTTGTACAGGGTGGTGATAGTTCATGGTGATCCTGCAGCAAACAACATCTTTGCATTGAGCAACCTCCTGTGTTAAACAGGAGGTCAGTTGATGGCTAGCTTTGGTGCTTGAAGGCCTTGTTCAAATTAACAAGTTTATGCAACACAGCCCACATCCTGGGGCATGTGCTAGACCATTAGAGGGTTTTTAATTAGAGGTCCCTGCAAACCCTTCTCCCTGCCTTTAGGAGTGGTTAATTCATCCAGGAGAACCTCCCCTGCAGGGACCGTGCACCATGATGGAACAGAACTGTGGAGCATTAAGCCATTCCCTGAGGGTTTCCCGCCCTGTCTGGTGCAGTGTGTGACGCCTTTCTGGGTTAGTTGCCCCAGGATGTGGGCTGTGTTGCATAAACACTGCAGCAGGGTTGGACTAGATGGCCTTCCAGCAACATGGTCTAGGAGTTGTCCCTGCCATGGGTTGGAACTAGATGATCTTTAAGGTCCCTTCCAACCCAAACTATTCTATGATTCTATGACCACCTCTGTCCTGTTCTCAGCTTCTTCTCTTGCCAAAAAGTGACCTCCTTGGCTTAAGCTGAGCACCAGCAACTTGTTCAAGCGGCTACAGGAGATACTCCCCACCACCACCATGCAGGAACTCCTCTGAAGTCAGCTGGGGCTCCTGCTAAAATCCTTGAGAGGGAAGAAGAGGCAGGAAGAAGCAGTGAGAAGGGCTGGACCTCATCTGAAGAGGCCCTTTCCCCCCTTCCAGAAACGCAGCCATTGCTCTGCAGAGTGGGGCAAACCCTAAAATAAGCAAATAATCAACTGTTGTTAAGAAATGAAGAGGAAGGAGGAGACTGGGAGAGGGGGAGCGATGGGGACTGGAAGTGAGAGGCTTCAAGATTTCCCCCAAGCTCTGCAGGAAGTAGAGCAGGATTTTCTGGGCTGTAACTCCACACTCCGCCCCTTGTACCTCCCCCCCCCCGTCCGGAAAAGTCCAAATGACGAGAAAAAAAACATGCCACAAGGAGCAAAAAGCTTACTGTAAAGGAACAAAATTAAACCATTGTGGATGTGTTGACCCGTTCAAGTTTTGTCCTGGGAAAGGGAATTGCAAATGTTCCCCCATCACTGCCGTGGGATTGGTACCACCTGCCCTTGCACTGCTGCAGCTCCACCAGCTCCAGCGTTTATCAAGGCTGAGGAAAGACAGGACTGTAATAAGGATGGAGCCCAGCACAAAGCACACATAAAGCTCGGCTTTTTTTTCCCCCATTAATCCCTGCTGTGATTTGTGGCTGCAGAGAGCAGGCTGGCAATGGCAGTAGGCTGGAGAGCTCCTGCCGTGTTTGCAGAAGATAGCATTGTGCAGATGGCAAACACTCTGCAAAGCTGCTCCACCCCCACCCTTCTGCTGCTGGAGTTAAAAAGAGCTGCTGGGACAGATTTTGAAAAGAAGAAGGAGATTGAGTTGTTGAAGCAGGTCCAGAGGAAGGCCACGAAGATGATGAGTGCTGGAGCACCTCTTATGAGGACAGGCTGAAGGTGTTGGGGTTGTTCAGCCTGGAGAAGAGAAGGCTCAGGAAGGACCTCAAAATAGCTTCTCAATACCTGAAGGGGACTACAGAAAGGCTAGGGTAGGATGGCAGGACTAGGAGTAATGGATGTAAATTGGAAGAGGGGAGATTTAGGTTGGATATAAGAAAGAAGTTCTTTACTGTGAGGGGTGTAGATCCTGGAACAGGTATCCCAGAGAGTCTGTGGATGCCTCCTCCCTGGAAGTGCTTAAGGCCCAGCTGGACATGGCACTGGACAACCTGATCTAAGGGGAGGTGTCTCTGCCTATGGCAAGGGGGTTGAAACTAGATGATCTTGAAGGTCCCTTCCAACCCAAACCATTCTATGATTCTATGATATGCAAGCTGGGACACTTTTCAAGTGTTTGGGTGGGCTGCAAATGCCCTGGTAATTGCAAGGAGATGCATTGCTCTCCAGCATGAAAATAAATGTCTCTGGTTGGCCTGGATGGGATTAAATGGAGGTATTTTTCTTTTTCCTCCAGATGATGG
>VZTY01023890.1:7592-67311 GCA_013400935.1 Turnix velox | reverse complement strand
GGCTGCTCCATCCCTGGAGGGGTTCAAGGCCAGGTTGGATTGGGCTTGGAGCAATTGGGCTGGTGGGAGGTGTCCCTGCCCATGGAACTGGATGTTCTTTAAGGTCCATTCCAGTTCAAATCACTCTGTGATCCCGTGTGGGATGCAGTAGCCCAGGGATGTCAGCTCCTGAGTGCTGGCATCAGCCATCCGTTTGGGAACCAGCACCTTCATAGTGAGCAGCATGAGGAAAAGAGAACAAAAAAATGCAATAATACAAAAATGGAGATTTAAAGGCAAAAATAGATGGCACATCTGAACAGTGGTGACCAGGCCCTCTCTAGAGCTGCTGCACCTCATCTGCAGAGTAGCTGAACTGCATTTATTGCAAACAGATGTAGGAGGCATCCCCCTAGTTTCTTAGTGCCTCAGCTCCTCCTCCCAAAAGGGAGATGTGACTCTGCAGCCAGAACTGACCATAGAGGATGGGGCAGTGCAGCCCCTTCCTGGAAGGAACCAAGGTAGAAGTTCAGAAGCACAAATATATGAAAAACAGGGCTCGATTTAAAGGGATATGCAGTCAAAAACAAACTTGAGGAGTGGTGGTTTAATAGCTATTTTATTTTCACTTCCACTGATAAAGTCCCTCTCAAAAAAGTAGGGTGTGAAGTTCACATGATAAAAATACAGATTAAAGGAAAGACGGTGGTTTGAGATTCTCTTCATTAGCAATTACTGTCACTCATCTTCTGCTACACATTTTATTACACTTGTTTCAGAGGCCTCAGTCCAAACCAAAGCCTCCGGTTTCTCTGATGTGGATAGCTGCCAATATTGCCAGTAGGTCAGAGGTGCTTCTGAAATTCCTCCCAAGAGACCATGCACCTCTTTAGGAACTTTTCCCTTGGAAAAGCAGTCTAGTAAGGCCCATAGCTTGCTTTTGGTTCATGAAGTTTTGTTTCATGAGCACCAAGAAGGAAACAGAACTGAAGCAAAGGTGTCTTTAGTGTCATGGGAGGCTACATCTGATGGATGCTCACCACCATTCTGCACAAGCTCCCTAGCATCCCAAGGGAGCAGAGGTGGTGGTTATGGAAAGGTCTGTCTTCTTCCACAAATCCAGCTACTGATAACAAAAGTGACTGTATTTTGGCCCCAGGATGGGGAGCACTGGAAGGATACCCCCTTCCTCTTCACTCCCTGTCACACTACATCCTCAGAGAGAGTGAAATCATTCAGCTCCGCATTTTGGATCAGGTCCTCATACGTGGTGGGGCAGTAGGTTTTGTAGAGTTTTTCAGCCAGTGTGTTGCTGCCTGCCACTACAGCTTTCCTGTTGTGGTTCATGAAATTCCACAAGTGCAGAGCATAGGAGTTGTTGAAATTGGGGCTTTTATTCCACACCTGGTAGTACCGGCCCCAGGCTGGATACGGGATGGGGTAGAAACGCTGAGGATTGAGGAAAGAAATGTTTTGGCACCTGTGATCTTCTGTGCCTTTGAAATCCGTGAGATTGCAGATGGTTTTGAGCATCCTTGTCATTAAAAAGGGACCCTGGTTGCCCCAGATGTTCCCGTTGTACTTGAGAACAAAGTTCTCCATGCAGTCCCAAATAAATTTGTGGTGGGCAGGGAAGCCAAAGATCCCATTGCTGGAGAATCGCGACTTCTGCGCTGCTAAGAAGCTTTCCTCAGGGATGGGCCTGATGGAGATGACATCTGTGTCCATATAGATGCCCCCATACTTCCAAATGAGTGCCAGTCTGCTGGCGTCAGAGCTGACGTGGACCCAGTTCTTCTCCTGCTCTGGGATGACCTGCAGGATTGGAAAGGCAAGACAGTGATACCTCTGTCAGAGAACAGATCCCATTTATCCAGCAAGTTGCTAATGGCACCATAAAACTCCATCTGCACACCTGCAAATGTCACCACCTGCCTTTTCTTCCTCCAGTTATTGAATTTTATTGGAATAAGATAAGGGGGGCAATTCAGAGCAATGCTTTATCAATATAAATGAATGCATGAACATTTCACGGGTGTTTTGATGGCGCCTGCAATGTGAAATCAATGATGCCATCAATCACTGCCTGCTATTGCAGTGGGACACAACCCACTAAACACACTCCCCAAGTACTCCCAGGTCTTTGAAACAGGCTGGAAGGGTTTTCATCGACCTTATTGGTATATCTCCCTTGTAAGGACAGACTGAGGGAGCTGGGTCTCTTTAGCTTGGAGAAGAGGAGACTCCAGGGTGACCTCATTCATGTCTATGAATATGTAAAGGGTGAGTGTCAGGAGGATGGAGCCAGGCTCTTCTCATTGACCTCCAATGGTAGGACGAGGGGCAAGGGGTGCAAGCTGGAACACAGGAGGTTCCACAGGAATCTGAGAAAGAACTTTTTCACAGTGAGGGTGACAGAACAGTGGCACAGGCTGGCCAGAGAGGTTTTGGAGTCTCCTTCTCTGGAGACATTCAGAGCCTGTCTGGATGCGTTCCTGGGTGACCTAGTCTAGGGGGATTGGACTAGATGATCTCTAGAGGTCCCTTCCAATTTCTGATATTCTGTAATTCTGTGAATACTTTGGAGGAAATAATGTCTGCCCTGCACAAAGATGGAGCTAAACAACTTCAACAAAAGTGACTTGCAGTTTGCCAGAAACTTCTTCTCACAGTGGAATTTCCAAGATCCCAACTCAGTGTTGCACATTGCTGTCACAAAGCCCAAAATCTCTCCTGCATATTATCTACTGTGGGATCTGCTGGTGTGTGACAGCATCAGCAAGTGCTCAGGCAGCACATTTTATTCAACCAGTTTCTGTTTAGAGTGATTAGTAAGCCTTGTTTTATCAAAAAACGCATAAAAGCTATTTTTCCAACATGTCATTTGCCAAAAAAAAAATCTGATTCTCCAGATAGAGGGGGGGGGGAATGATGATTATGTGTTCAATAAATAGATAGATGAATACAATGCAAAACATGGCCAACATGAATCTATTCTGATAAAAGTGAGTGACTTCACATTGCCAATCCTGTGTTCCTCCACTCATTTTAAGCCTATTTCAGACCTTTTTTTATCCTTCCTTCCTATTTCCCTATTTTCCCCTTCCTGTGATGCTCACCTGATTGTACCACTGGAGCAGAGGGGTCTCCTGGAAGATAGTTTCCATCTGGAGAGGGAAAATGAAGACATTCTTCATAGAAGACAAAAGGGAGAAGGCTGCATAGCTGGAGTTCATGTCCATTGCTGTGTCATTCGTGAGTCCCTTCATGAAGAGGATGATGGGCCTGTCCTGATAAATCCTGGCAGCAGACTCTACAGAGCAAGACACCAGTGGAGAGGGTTCCAGGCGCTCCGTTGTCTCCAGGAAGATGATGCTTTTGCCAAGGTTCAAGACCTGCTCAGGTGTCAGGAAGTGTTTGGACATAGGCATGTAGGAGAAGAAGCAGCCGGACAGCAGGGAGATCTCATACAAAATGCCCGAGACAAAGAAGAAACAGAGGCATAACTGGATTTTCCTCAACATTCTTGTTTTCCCCAAGTGTCTGGTGTCATGCCTTGGACATCGATGCTAAGGAGAGACAAGGAACAGCAAAAATATAGGCCATTGTTATTGCTCAGCAGGACTGGGAGACAGTAGGATGTGGCTTTGGACAGCATAGCATGAAGGCAGTTTAGTGAAGCTTATGCCTTTCCCCTAGGACAAGCCTGCGGAAATATCCACAGTGCAGAGGGCTCTGCCCCTGTGCTGGACCCTCACCTCCTCACCCTCAACCAGGCAGGCTTGGAGAAGGGACATGCAGCTATGTCACACAGCACAGCTACACAGTCACTGGGTTGACAGAGAGGGAATGACCAAGGGACACAACAGGGAAAGCACAGCAGGAAGGTTCATAGAATCATAGAATATATTGGGTTGAAAGGGACCTTTGAAGGCCATGTAGTCCAACCCCCCTGCACTACATCAGGTTGCATCAAGTCTGCCTTGAATGTCTCCAGGGATGGGGACTCCATCACCCTTCTGGACAACTTGTGCCAGTGTCTCACCACCCTCATGGGGAAGAAATCATGTCATCCCACACCAAGGTGAGGACCTCCAAGTCCATCATGGACTTGGTCATGCTAATGTAGTAAGCTGTTCCACAAGCACTGACACATCATGCAGATATGTCCTTGCCCACAAAGAGGAGATGTCCAGGGGATCTGAGGGGCAAACCCTGATGTGCCAGTGGAATTCGGGGACTGTGAAGTCCACCAAGAGGGAGGTCGTGACTGCAGCTTGGGATGTGTCAGCAAAAACACGTAGGCAGCAAAGCCTTCTTCCAGTTCACCCATTCTGCCCCAAATGCTGTGAGGGACTCATGGACTGCAGAAGGACCAGAAAGAGACAGATGTAGGGATGGAAAGTGGATGGGCTTGTACAAGCGAAGAACTAGGACGTACCCGGATTATAGTTCTAATGAATCTACATTTCCAGTTTGTTTGCCTGTCACCACGGTGACAGGCTGGATGCCTTAACACCCAGCTCCCTGGTGAAGACACCAAAACTGTCTGGAGCATGCAAAGGGATTTCTGAAGACAGGAGACTGATGCACTGAGGAAAACCGACTTCTGCAGGCTGAATTTAGTCCGAGAAATGGTTTGGGGCCAACAGAATCCACCTAAGAGCACAAAGAAGGGACAGTTTTAGGTGAGACCCATCCCACAATTCCATCAGCCCACTCTAGCTCCTTATTCCTGGTCTTGCCATCGCATGAGCCTGTACGGCACTGGGGATTTCATGCCAGGAAGAGACAGGATTGAATCTTATCTGCATTGTACTGAGTGACAGGTGGTGACGCAAAGAAATTCCCTCCCAAAATGCCACCTGAGCGCCTGAGCAGCTCTGCAGAGACCACAAGCCAAACTGCAATGGAAGAGTTGCATTGAATGACAACCAAACATCCAAGTGTGCCTTTGGAAGTGTCTAAAGCTTGATTAATTAAAGAGAATGGGAGGAAAAATGACTCTGTGTGCGCAGTTAATTAATGAGATGCATTACCAGGTCACCCAACCAGAGTATAGATAAGTCCACAGCACAAATAAACCCATGGAAATTCATCTGAAAGTGCTGAGCACGTGCTTGAAGCACCTGCAGCTCCTGATCCATTTCTCAGAGCTAGATCTCATGGAATGAAATATTAAAGTAATGACCATTCCCATCAGTGCAGCTTCCCATGCTGCACAGTAGATTTTGTGACTTTCCATTGCCACTGCAGAACAGTTTCTCATGGCACCCTCCTGGATTTATGGCACAAGGTGGGAGAAGATGCCAGGGGCAGACATGGGTGACAGAGCTAGAGCTAGGTCCAGTAATCACTGGTATGGACAAAGTCAGCAAGTTTCAAGAGTAAGAAACTACTCTATCATTCTAGGGATGCTGCTTTTTTGTTAATATTAATTTTTCCCTTCATTTTCCCACTTGTTCTCACTGCCCTAGTGCTCTGCAGAAGAGCCTTTTCCAGGAAAGGCAGCACCCTGTGCCCAGGGCCTCCTGCAGATATGGGATTTGGACGGAAGGCAGGGAAAGGAGTGCAAATACCAGTGGTTTTGGGCACAGCTTGTTCCCAAGTCTGCTGATAAAGCAGCCCCTCTGATGCCCAGGTGAAGCACTAGCACCCAGTTCAGCCCAAGAGGGCTTGAGAAACATCAGTGGAGGCTGAAATAAATCACAATAATTACTTGAACTACAAAATTTCCTTCTGTGTCTTCCTCCTTCCTCTTCCTCAAACTTTTGCTTCCAAATGTACTCCAGCCATACAAAAATATAACAGAAAGGAAGAATCTGCCTTTTAGCAGCTCCCTCCTCAATCTCAGCTTAGCCAGATTTTCAGGATTTCAGGGTTTATTTTTCCTAGCTCCTAACTGTGACCTAAACCTGCTGCACTTTCCATGTTGCTCAAGTGAGGTTAAGGATTGGAGTTTCCCTCCTCTCTGTTCCTTACAATGTTTAAATCCCAACACTGCTCTTCTTGGCAACATTTGCTCGAAGGAGAAAACTCAGACTTTGCTTTGATTAGAAATTGGACCATCAGGATATTCCCATTACCAGATTAATATTTCTTCTTTGATGGCCCAAAGATCTCTGGTGCCTCAGGTCTTTACGAGCAGCCTGGCAAAGCCACACTCTCAAAGAGTCACTGGAATTTAAAAATAGCCCAGGAGGCATTTTATTTGCAAATTGGGGGGGGGGGAGAATAAGGAGACACTCCAACAGATACCAGTCTCTGCTTTCAACATTGTGAAGAGAAACACGAATCTTCATCATCTCGTTCCGGGAAATTGTTTTGCTTCATTGGTTTTCCAAAAACCCCTCGGTGGCAAGTTATGAATTCTCATCACATTTGACCCGGAGGCTGCTGCTGTTATCAAAATGTTCACTTCCCTGCTCAAGTTAAAAAGGGACTTCAGAACCAAACGTTAAAAATAAATCCCGGCCATTGAACAGATTACCCTGCTGAGTGGGCTGCTCTGTTGGCTGCAGCAGGCGACATGCTGGCTCAATGGCCCATCTTGTAAAGATATTTCTTTTCTGGGGGCAATTTCAGTATTTCAAGTGCAGGATGAAAAACGGGTGGGAGGCTATGAGAGAGATTACTGGGGATGTGCGATAATTCCCCCAAGGTGTCTGCTAGACATGTGTGGTGGGAGGAACAGCGGGTTTTTAGAATTTTTTTAACCAGTAAATGCCACCCAAAGGAGGGAGTAAATCAAATCAATGGGATGCTGGCAGCTGTGTAGACCCCTGAACATCCCGTCCTGACTCTATGCTCCCTATAGGGTCAGCCTGGCCACAAGGGTTCCCCCCCTCTAAGGGCATCCCATCACACACAATGGTATCACAGGGATGAGGAACATGAGCACGTTTCATTTCCCAAAGGATTTTTTTTTAATAGTGAGAAATACTGAAAAGAAGCCTTCAGTTTGCCCTTTAGTTCAGTTTGGGTTTGAGTTTCAGACTCAGGACTCAGTTAGAATTTATGTACCATACTTAAATAATACATGTCACCCCCCTAGCAATGCCAGACCCCACTGTCACCAAATCCTCACCCTACAGTTACCTAGGATTCCAAAAAGAGACTCCCACTCTCTTGTCTGTCCCCAAAACTTCACCTTTCCTCCAAAAACCAGCATTTGGGTCTGCACCCATCCACCTGGGTGCTGGTCTGTATTTCTCCTAGCTGGGAATAACCCCAAGGCAGCCCCCGTTCAGAACACATATGGCATGACTTGAACCTACACCTATGTCCTTATAGAAGCTGTTGGAGTAAATTATGGCCACAATCAAGTTAGTGCATGTGCACGCACTTTGAATCCAACCTCCTTCCAGATTTAACATCAGGCACGTTTGGAAACCCCTTTCCAATGGAAAACCTGTACAAGATTTCTTATTCATTACAGGCTGTAACTGATGCAGCCTTCCTTCCCAACCTCCAGCATAGCACATCAGCCAAGGGGCTTCTTACCACACTGTTACTCAACTGCTCTTGGGTTCTACAATCCATTGTGTTAACAGAGATAAAGCAAAGCTCACCTCTTGGCTTCAAAATGCAGGCAAAAAGTGCAGTCTGTTGGGAAGCAAAGCCAAGCTGGGTCCTGCTGGAAGGTATCCACTGCTGGTGGTGAGCCTTTTGCTGCTCTGCCTCTCTGCTGTCTTCTGCCTCACCAGGGCTTGGAGCAGACTCATGGCTTGCTCTTCACCAGCCCTGGTGTTTGCATTCTTGGTGGCTGAGATAAGCCTGAGGAAGGAGCTGGGGCTGTACTTTCAGAGGTGTGGGCATACAGCAGCACCTACTGCATGGTCCTTTGGGCAGCTGAACCAAGCACCTACTGCAAGGTCCTTCAGGCAGCTGAACCACTGAGGGTCAGGAAAGGTGGAATTGAGTACCAAAAGGCAGATCATTTGCACCTTTTGGTTGTGTTTTATATTCCTTTACTCTTTATATCTAGAACCACATTGAAGGAGGCTACTTTGCACCACAGCTGAGATCTCTTTGCCCAACTTGGCTGGAATGGCACTGAGGAGACAGACTGGACTGGGCTTGGAGCTACCTAATCCAGTGGGAAGTGTCCCTGCCCAGGGCAGGAGCATTGGATCCAGATGATCTTTAAAGTCACTTCCAACTCAAACCATTCTTAGATGCTCTTAGTATTTCCAATGAAGGCAACAACAGAGGCTTCAATACAAACACATCCCAGAATAACACCACACATCCTGAACTGGCTGCCTCACAAGGTCAGATATCTGCCCAGCTCCATTTTAGAGAGCATGAAGGAAGGTTTGATCCATAAGAGCTTCTGCATATCCCTGTAACCTGTCCCTCAGGAGGATCCTCTTGCTCTCTACAACTCCCTGAAAGGAGAGTGTAGTCAGAGGAGTCAGGCTCTTCTTATAAGGGACAGGTTGTGGGACAAGAGGATATGGTCTCACATTTCACTGGGGAAAGTTTTGAGTTAATATTAGGAACATTTCTGCACTAAAAGCATTATCAAGCACTGGAACCAGCTGCCCATTGAGACTCCATCCCTGAATGTATTTAAGAGACAAGAAGACATAGAGCTTAGAGGTATGCTTAGAAGTGGTTCTTGTCAAGAGTTGGGTTGATGGCTGGACTTGTTGATCTGAAAGGTCCCTTCCAACCTGGGCCATTCTATGAATTTGTAAGGGAGAGCTGGAGCTGAAGCATCGAAGACTTCCCAGCACATCACTCCTGCATCCCTGTTCTGTACTAGACCAGCATCCTCCCATGCAAGGAGACAGGAGCACCCTGTCTCCGGATCACCCACAGCAATCAGGCTCTGTGCAGCTCCCTTCCTCCACCTTTTTCCCTTCTCCTCCCAGTTTTTTGGCAAGATTGGAAACTCAGGGCTGGAGACTGACTAGCAGCCCCACACATTGCACAAGCATGGTAAAAGCACTGAGAAAACCACCTTTCTCCACTAACAGCAGCCGCTTCATCCTGCCAAGCTATCAAAAAGTGCTCCATTCATTCCCTCTGCAGCCTGTGGTGGTGACAGTAGCAGTGAAAAAGTTCTAGCCTTTCTGCTCTTTAAAAATACAGAGCTGCCCAGTACTCCAGGGCGTGCCAGCCTGCTCCTGGCCAGCTCGGGGGCACCCCATCTCGCCCAACAGCAGGGTGCAAAGGGCAAGCCCCCAGCTTTGTTTGCTCTCCCATGCACATGTTTCCTGCTGCAGAGAGCTGGTGGAGGACGCTGCTGCTGCTGCTGCAAGAGCAAACAGTCCCCATGGAAAGCTGGTGAGATAATCTGGGCTGAATCAGCAGATAGCACCTGGGTTAAAAACGCAAAAAGGGCTCTAGCTCCAAAGAAGTCCCTTGGGCAATGACGTAGATGAGGAGCCCTTGCACCCCGACACACCTCTCTGTGAGAAACCCTCTCCTTCAGCAAACACTTGCCCAGGCCCATAGTTTGCAAAAGAAATGTGTTCGCCTTTAAAGTGTGGCATGGCAGGGGGGTTGGAATTAGATGATCTTTAAGGTTCCTTCCAACCCAAACCATTCCATGATTCTATGATAACATCTTTCCTCCTGCAGCAACTCCCCTTCATTGCCTCAATGTGCTGCTGAGCCCCTTGCCCTGGAGTTTGGAGGGGAGCTCTCTGTGCAACCAAGTCCCTCAGAAGGGGTGGTGTAAAGTTGTAGCTCAGAGCAGCCTGTCTCACCCTGCACAGGGGGGAGATGATGAAACCATGAGCCAAATTGCACCAGTTCTATGTGCAACAAAAAGGAAGAGGGCCCATAGCCCTGGATGCTTGGTGGGAATATTTAAGAAAGCACTTTAAGGCAGAAATGGGGTTATTTTTCTTAAAATATTCTTTTGGAAGTGTTCAGGGCCAGGCTGGACGAGACTTTGAGCAACCTGGCCTAGTGGGAGGTGTCCCTGTTCATGACAGGTGGGGCTGGGACAAGATGGTCTTTTAGGTCTCTTCCAACCCAAACTTTTTGATGATTCTGTTGACCCCTGCACCTGCTGCGCCAGAGCCCCAGGGCTGTCTGGACTCTGTTCTTTCAAATAAGCATCTTTGCCTCAGAAAAGTGCTTCTGTGGGCTGAACTCATAATTCTATGATTCATCCCATCTCTTAATATGTCAGACACACAGAGGCAAACCTCTGTATCTTCTCAGCCCCCTACCTGGACACTGTGAGCTGTCACCATCTCACCTACATAGTTCACATCCACACAATAAAACACAAGGAGTGGCCAAGAGGTAATGATTTTAAACTGGAAGAGGGCAGATTTGGATTAGATATTAGGAAGAAGTTCCTTCCTGCAAGTCCCCTGGCCCAAGCTGCCCAGAAAAGATATGACTGCCCCATCTCTGGAGGCATTCAAGGCCAGATTGGATGGGGTTTGGAGCCCACCTGGGCTGGTGGGAGGTGTCTCTGCCCAGGGCAGGAGGGGACAGTGTATGGTCTTTGAGGTCCCTTGTAACACAAATCTTTCTGTGATTATATGAAGATCCTGGTGCTGTTCATTATTTCCCTCTGGAGGAGCTTGGTTTTTTGCTTAACTGCTTGGGGAGCCCAGAAAAAACAGTAATCTGCAGGCACAGCCTGTCTCAGATCTTCCTGAATCCCCAAGAGCTCAGTGACCTAGGCAAAGGAGGTGAAAATCCCACTCCAGTGTCACATAAGCAATCTGCAGCAGGGTTGAGGCCCCAGCTGCCAGCAAGATGACCAGTGACAAAGTCATGTTTTCCCTTCACCTCTTCCTCCTGCACATCCAAAAATATTTCAGCCTGGGACACCATGGGACAGTCACCATGGTTAATGGCAATGTGTTGCACCAGCCTTGATTTGTGGTATAGTTATGAAGTTTGGTTCACATGCAAGGTGGTTCTCTGTAGCAGCACACCCTCTACCTTGGTTTACAGATGTTTTGCCTAATGCTCTGCTGCAGGGACAGGGATCACCTGATCTAGTGGGAGGTGTCCCTGCCTATGGCAGGAGGGTTGGAACTAGATGATCTTGAAGGTCCCTTCCAACCCAAACTATTCTATGATTCTATCACTGGGACAGCCTAGATTTCTGCTCTGCAGCCCACCTAAGCCTTCATCTTAGAGAATCATTAGATGGCCCAGGTTGGAGGAGATCTTTCAGATCATTGAGTGCAACTCTGACAAGAACCATCCCTAAGCTCCATGTCTCCCTCTCTCTCTTAAATACCTCCAGGGACGGTGCCTCATCCACTACCCTGTTTGAGCGTTTTAAGTTATTTTACCAAAAATAAATACTTTTTGCTTGGGAACCAACAAAGTATTTATTGCATTGGGACAGATGAGAAGCTCACAACCTTAAAGAGGCTGCTTGTAGAGAGATGGACCTGGAGTTAGACCTCTCAAACATGAACGTTTACATCGATTCAAATGAAGGCAGGGCCATAGACACTCATGCACAGAGGGAAAAAATATCTGAGGAAGGAATGCAAGGAGCTGAATTGTGCCAGGTTGGGAGCAATTGTAAAGCAATACATCTGCACTCAGAGGTTCCTATATTTATATTTCTAACACCAACAAGTTCCAGTGCAATGATGAAAAAGGCAGCCACCCTATCTGCAATGTGAGAAGAGTTTACTTTTACGTGACCAGTTTTACTTCATTAAGAGTTTTGCAACTTCCCAGCCTGTGATAGCATCTTGTTCTGCAAACATCTGTGTGTTATTATAGTCTCTCTCCACTTCAATTTAGTCACCTTCTAAGTTATTAATTTACACAGTGTCACAGCAGGACTTTGGTAACCAAGTAATTTGAAGCATTTTATGCGTTGGACAGGGGTTGTTCACTGAAGACACAATGTTGCCTGTACATCATTGAGTTGAGTTTAGCTTCTAAATCCGTCTTTACATCAGGAAGGCTTTTGGTGCTAGTTATATCAGAGTGCAAACACCACTAGACATTGGGGCTCCACATTTGGCAAAAAACACTTGCCAAAATTCTCCTCCCATTAGAAACAGCTCTGTTTCCTCTGCCTGGTGCCAGTGTAAACTACCAATTTACTTGCTAAAGATTATACTGCGTCTACCAACAGCCAGGCTGTGTGGATTCTGCAAGGCAAAAAACACCACCAAGTAGATCCCATCATGTGTGAGTGCGGTGGTCCAGAGTAAATCCACACAAGACCTACCCAGTGAGGTCCAGCAAAATCTAAGCGTGATTTTGCTGGACCCCACAGAGTACCTACAAAAAGAGAAATTATGGAGAAGGGTAAAACTCTAGGCAAGAGGCTGCTTTGCCTCCAAGAAAAGGAGATTTTATAATGCAACAAACATTTGTAAATGTTGTATTTGCACAGAGCAAGTTGATCTGCCCCCCCTGCCCTCTTGAACTCTGCTCTGTGGAGACAGAGAGGCTGATGCCATGTCCTGAATAAAACCAGAAGGCCAAACCACCACTGTCATTATGACAATCACAACATGGCTGGGGTTGGAAGGGACCTCTGAAGATCATCTCATCCCACCCCCTGCCAGAGCAGGGTCTCGCAGAGCAGGTTGCACAGGAACACATCCAGGTGGGTTTAAGCATAACCAGAGATGGAGATCCTCTCTCAGTCTGCTCTTCTCCAAGCTGAACACCCCCAGGTCTCTCAGCCTTTCCTCAGCCAAGATGCTTGATCACCTTTGTAGCTTCTGCTTGTTCTACTCCCCTTCAGTTCCCTGTCCTTCTTGAACTGGCAAGCCCAGAACTGGCCATGGTGCTCCAGATGTGGCCTCACCTGGGCAGAGTAGAGGGGGAGGATGACCTTCCTTGATTCATTGGCCATATTCTTGATGCACCTCAGGATGCCATTGGCCTTCCTGGCCACAAAGACAAATTGGATGGTCAATGTGTTGTCACCATGAGTCCCAGGTCCCTCTCTGCAGAGCTGCTCGACAGTAAGTCAGCCCCCTAACCTGGACCAGTGCATGGGAAGAAGATGGATCTGAACAAACAGCAGGTCCAGGAGCTGGGCACTGAGCAGTGATGGATGCACATCTGGAGTAAGCACATAAGAAATCTACAGCAAAAGTGTATCAGAAAAATCATGTTTGATTTTATTAGCATCTTGCAAACAGCCAGCAACAAGAGCTTTCTATATTTATGAATTCATCAGATTCTTATTTCAAAAATAATAAATGTTGTTATTATTATTGGAATGAATTTCTCTATTATGTACTG
The DNA here is from genome assembly GCA_013400935.1 of Turnix velox. Lineage (NCBI taxonomy): Eukaryota > Metazoa > Chordata > Aves > Charadriiformes > Turnicidae > Turnix > Turnix velox. Next base: position 54,120 of record VZTY01023890.1, on the reverse strand, counting down.
AGTGATTGTAACCACTTACTGCCTCCAGCACAGGAACCACGTAAAGAATAACACAAACTGTATTTCTGTAGTGGTTGCTACAGTGTTGTGTTACTTTTTTTTTTTTTTTTTTTTTAAATGAGAAACGCATTAAGCAGAACAACAGCAACAGTCACAACAGAAATGAAGCCATTATAAGTTTGTGTAAAACACTACCAAGCTTTTTTTTTTTTTTCAGGTAAATTTGGTTTGAGGCACTACTCATGCTTCTGGGAGATTTTTCACACTTTCTGCCCACTTCATCCTATGAAGATAGGAAGGAAAGGAAAACAAAACTTAGTGGAATGACTTCCTGATCCAGATACTGCACAGGTGGACAATGAGGAGGCTGTTTGCTTTAAAGCCCCTTATCAACAGCTTTTAGCCCACTGTTCCCATGTGTGGGCTCATGTACTTTGAAGGTGGGGCTTCAACAGCTCGTGGGTACTTTCAGCCCCTCAGCTTTTATTCTCCAAAAGCCTGTCCACAAAACGCTGTACTTGACAAAAAACAGAGGAGATGAAACAGCTGACCATAAATTATGCACTTGCAAGCTCAATCTAGATAACTGGTGGATCGAGCTGGGTCAGTTATGATGGATGGCTTTCCTCCAGCTAGCTGACAGCCACAGGAGCAGAAAGAAGGCAGGAGGGGCTGCAGAGCTGCCTGGGAGGCACTTCAGCAACTTTGCCAGCATGGATTAGTCTCCCCTCGTATCACAGAAGGGTTAACAGTAAAAGTAAAGGGGCCTTATTTACCATTGTGATCAGCAAGTCCTCTCACTGCTTCCACCATGCTCCATCCTGACCTCCCTTTTCACATGCTTCCCCCACCCACAGAGATGCCACTGCATTGTAATATAGAAAAACCCTTAAAGCACACAACTTTCCAAGAGGCCCAGTCTAGTTGCCAGCACATTTTGAAAGGAGTCAATAGGATGGCTTCAAAAAAGATGGGACCCCATCATGCCAAAACACATTTGGTTGAACATCTGCCAAAATAAAACTAACAGAATGCTGGGGAGGCTACATTTTCCAGGGTTTTGGATTTTTTTAAAGCTGCTCACAGTGGTAGGAAAGATCACTGTGAGCATCTTCAGCTCCCCAGCCTATGAATACAAGTACTCACTGATAGATGTCCTCTCTCTGGAGGTGTTTAAAACCAGGCTGGATGAAACACTGAGCAACCTGATTTAGTGGTAGGTGTCCCTGCCTATGGCAGGGGGTTGGAACTAGATGATCTTCAAGGTCCATTCCAACCCAAACTATTCTATTATAGATGGAGGGCGCATTCATTTCAATGCCAGGTGGAATTGAAGCTTAAGGTCTCAGTCCGCATGTCCCTGTCCAGAACTTAGGGTTTTCCTTTGCAATAACACGGACAAATTCTGCAAATTGCAAGCTCTTGGTCTGCTGCCAGAAAGTGGAGGAACAAGTCACTTCCAAGTCACCTTCAAGTTCTTCACCATGAGGGTGGTGAGATACTGGCAAAGAGGTGGTGGAGGCCCCATCCCTGGAGACATTCAAGGCTCAGGCTTGACGATGCTCTGAACAACCTGATATAGTGCCAGATGGCCCTGCTCCCTGCAGGAGGGTTGGACTAGATGGCCTTGGAAGGTCCCTTCGAACTCAAGACATTCAATGACTCTGTATCCTCACTGTAGTCAGTCTTCCTGTGTCATTGCCTGTTGAGAAAAATCAGAATGTAATTTTGGTGCCTAAATTTCATACAGAACTTGCTCCTACTGTCTCTGCTGACCATCTGTGCATCCATGACTTTGGGGACGATATGAGACCTTACCATGAGCAACAACACTGCACTGCCTCAGCGGAAGGAAGGAACCTCTTCTCTCCCCTCCCGGCTCTGGGCAGCCTGTGCAGGGCTCTGCCACCCTCACAGGATTCAAATTCCCAGTTTGTACCCGTTGCCTCTTATCCTGTCCCTGGGAATGTTCCGACTCTGTCGGAGACTAGGTTAACTCTCCCCATGCCCGGGCAGTGCCACAGAAGCCCCAGCGCAGCGCAGCCCAGCCCATCCCGCGGGGCCGTACCCATGGAAGGAAGTGGCGGCGGCCGAGGGCCTGGGTAGTCCCCGCATGGTGCCGGCGAGGGGAGGTACCGTGATGCTGTTTGTGCGCTCTTTTATTCGTTCTCTTCTTGTTTTCTTGTTCCCTTTGCTCTTCTCTTGAACTCCATTTGTCTCAACCCATCCGTCTTGGATTTTAAATCACAACCAGTTTGCCTCCGCTCTCCTCCCCGCCCCCTTCCATCCTTCCAAACGAGGCATTTTGGGTGAGGGACACGTGGCTCTTTGTTGCTATCTGAGGCCAAACCACGACATCTCCTGAGGGTAAGAGTTAATTTTTGAAATTACTTGGGAGTTGCAAAAGTGTCTCTGAGCCCTGGTGTGTAGACCAGGGGATGGAGAGAGGTCTTCAGCAGATTGAGAGAGGTGATTCTGCCTCTTCTCTGCTCCCGTGAGGCCTCACCTGGAGTTACTGCGTCCAGCTCTGGAGGCCTCAGCATAAGAGAGACATGGACTTGTTAGAAAGGCCCCAGAGGAGGCCACGACGATGATCAGGGGGTTGGAGCACCTCTGCTATGAGGACATGCTGAGAGAGCTGGGGCTGTTGAGGCTGGAGAAGAGAAGACTGTGGGGAAACCCCATAGTGGCCTCCCAGTACCTGAAGGGGCTACAGGAAAGCTGGAGAGAGGGGCTGTTTGCCAGGGTGTGGAGTGACAGGATGAGGAACAATGGTTTTAAACTAGAGCAGCACAGGTTTAGATGAGACATTAGGCGGAAAAAGTTCTTCCCCGTGAGGGTGGTGAGACACTGGCACAGGTTGCCCAAAGGGGTGATGGAGTCCCTGGAGACGTTCAAGACCAGGCTTGCTGAGGCTCTGATCTAGTGCAGGATGTCCCTACTCACTTCAGGAGGTTGGACTAGCTGGCCATTCAAGGTTCCTTCGAACTCAAAGCATTGTATGTATGGCCTCAAAGTAGGGACAGGGGATGAAGAGATGACAGGGGTGGACAGAAATGTCAGGGCAGCAGAAAGATGCACCTTCAAAGTGAGGGAAAGGCTAGAGCCAGGCTGAACATGATTGTGCACATGTAAGGGGAAAAGGAAATCACTGGAACTTTCCTTAGTGAAATAAAAGTAAGTAGAAAGGGAGACAGCCAGCCATGAAGAGCAGGATCAGGCTAAGGAGCAGTCAAGTCAATCCCTCCAAATTAAACAGATGATTAGTTTATGATGGCAAAAGTGGTGTGGGTCGGGGAGAGGTGGCAGGTTCCCTGGAATAAGAGGTGGGGAATGAAAACATCCATGTCAGTGGTAAAAGCAGGACCCTAGAGTGGACCCAGGTGAAGCCTAAAAGGTGAAGGAAATTGGCATCCCATGTGGGGAGAAATAGAGTCATAGAATACTTTGGGTTGGAAGGGACCTGAAAGATCGTAGAACATGGTGAGCAGAGACTCTCCCCTCAGCACACCACATTCTACGACCTTTCAGGTCCCTTCCAAACCAAAGTATCGTGTGTCATATGGCACTGATTAAGCCCCGAAAGCAAATGGATTATAAGGAAAGTAAAGAAAGATAAGGAAAATGAAAAGCGTGAGCCAGCCAGCCCTGGATGTGTTAACCTGTTTATAGTTATATGCAAGATTGCAGGACAAATTCTGAAAGAAACATTAATTAAAGGCATGGAGAAAAATGAGATAAAGTGCAACACAGGTTTACCAAAGGCAGTTTGTGCCAGACTGTGCTGACATCTCCCCTTGATAAGATAATTGGTTTTCCAGACAAGGGAAATTTGGTAGATCTATCTGGAGTTCAATAAGGTATTTGATATGGTGCCACATGGGAAATTATTAGTGGAGCTTGAGAAAATGAGAATTAAGAGAAGAACTCAGAAGTGAAGAGAACAGGGGCTGGCACTGAGGCAGTGGCAAGATTGTCATGGGGGAAACCAGACCAGAAGTTGCTGATGGTTGCCCGGAAACCTTTTCTGGAGATAGGTCCTGCTAAATGCGCTCCATCTCCAAGTCTGGGAGCAGAGCAGTGGAGTTTTTGTGCTTACCTGGATTTTCTGCACCGGGACTTAACGTTTGCACAGCCCGCGACCTTGAGGGCTGTGGATGGGAGCATTGCTCCACACTTTGTAGGGATGTACCTGCACCATGAGATGGCAATGTTGTTCCATCAGAAAGCATCCTTCTTCTCATCTTCCAGCTCCTGTTTTCACTCTCCGGACACAATTTGGTGCACACTCCAAGAAAGATTAACGATTGCAACTGCGAAGTGATGATGATGGTGGAAGCGAAATCAGCCTCTGTTTGTCTCAAGCAATGTGACTTGGGACAATCAGCTTTTGTGTTTCGAGTCTGAAAAGTGACATGGGAAAGGAACATGTTTGAATCCATCAGGCTGTTCCAGTAACCTTTTCAGTGTACAAAAAAACCCTCCGCAAACTGGCTCAGTTACTCAGGGTAAGTGTATGCGCGTGTGTGGCAGAGAAATAGGGAGAGGAGGAGATAATTTTATATAGAAATAAAACCCTGCTTATTCGTTCCCTGTATTTTTAGCTTAAATTACACCCAAGTGCCAGCTGATCAATTCAGCTGAAATGAGCCCTTAATCCTAATAAGTTTTGATCACCTTTTTAAACCCTGGGAAACAGCAGGGAATGTGTTTGTGTTAAGTATTAACACCTTGATTCAGATTTCTTTGGCATGTCTCTAACTTGCATAAGCATAAAACACTGTCATTAATATTAAACAAGAAATAGGAGAGGGATGAGGAAATGCTTTGGGCTTGTTTTTTTTCCTCCCTATTCATCATGTGTGATCACTTCAGCTTCTTTTTCCAACGAAAAGTTGTAGAAGATCCATAAAACCATGCTGAATTCACCAGCCAAGGCAGCAGCGGGTTGCTCTGCCTGGGATGAGCTAAATAAATCCCATTTGTGCCTTTTCTATGCACTGGCAATGCATTAATCTAAAATAAAGCAGAGAAGATCAAGCAAACAAGAGGCTTCTGAAGGCACCAAATAGACAAGTAGCTGATGCAAAGCTTCACCCGTGCTATGGGAGATTTAGCGAAAGAGAGAACTTGTGATTTTCTTTAATTCCCCGAAAAAAAAGTTGGAGGAGCTCATTGTTCCTCCAACCCAGAACGACTTTGTCAGTTTTAATAAGCCTTCAGGGGCACTTTGAAATATTGGATTTGCCAATGCTGTTTTAGAGAGGTGTGGGTGTTCACAGTGCACAGTAACCCCTCAGTCAATCATTAGCTGTTACGGTGTCTTCTGAATGTTGAAATTCATGCATTATTATCCTTACTTTCCATATTCATTACCTTTATGTAGTGCTGGTGCAATCACTTCCTTGCCAGTGGTAGACTATACGACAAAATAGTTTCTTTCTCCCTCTCATTTTGCAGCTACTCAGGAATTTCTTTTCTTCATCTATCACTTACTAAATTATGGGTTGGAGTTGTGAGAGAGAAAGGGTTGGCAGGCAGGATGTCTTTTTATAGGAGTCTAGCACAGGCTAGACCCCAGCTGCTCCAAATTAATCTGGACCCAGTGGTGTAAACCAAATTGTATTTATTTGAATATAACCCTGATTATTTTTTCCCAGCTCAGCATTTGGTGGGAGGGGTTTTTTTGGTAATCTGCTCATTACCCTTTGGGCTCATCAGTAGACCTGCTGGGGGTGTTTGTGGTGTGTGGGCATCCCTGGCTCTGATGGGAGAGGAAAGGCGTTGGAAAATCCTGAAGGTGGTAGCATTTCCATGGCTAACTAACAGCAAATTTACTGCCAGTAGCTATGACAGCATTTGAAAAAGAAGAAGAGAGATGGTGCCAGAGGTGCCCCTATGGAGATGGGGTCAGCTGCAACAGGGAAGGTGATGGGAAGCACCAAGTGGGTGTAAGGATGGGGATGAAATGAGCCATGCAAAGTTGCCTGTACTAAGGAATAAGCCAGAGAGAAGAGAATAAAAGTTACCTTAGCAGCCTGCTCTGCAGCTCAGATGGGCTGGGAGTCCATTTCTCCAGCTCATGTCTCTTCTGGGAAGTCTTGAGCATAACCCACAGGGAGCATGCATTGCCCTACTTCCTCCACCTCCAAAGCAGGGTGGAAATAGAACTTTTGGAGGATCTTAATGTCCAAGGGATGCCTGGGCATGGAGCTCCCATCCTGGAATCCATGCAAAAGGCTGTATCAGTCTTGCACCCTAGAGTGAGTCCGAGAGTTTGCTCTCCACCTTCTACACATTTTCCTGCAGGACCAAGTGCTGACTTTGTAAATAGAATCCTGGAATCACAGAATGGTTTCAGTTGGAAGTGATCTCAAAGATCATCTGTTTCCAACCTGCCCTGGACAGGTACACCTTCCGTCCCAGCTCCAAACCCCATCCTACCTGGCCTTGAACCCCTCCAAGGATGGAGCAACCTGGGCAAATAATTTCACCTTGAGATCTCACCTAAATCTCCCCAATTAAAGTTTGAAACCTTAGCACATTGCTACACTCCCATCTTTCTTGTAGGCTCCTTCAGATAGTGGCAGGCTGCTATAAAGTCTCCCTGGAACCTTCTCCAGGCTGAACAGGCCCAACTCTCTCAACCTCTCTGTTGTTTGGAGCTGCATGCTGTGGCACCACCTTGCACATGTAGAAGGTGGCAATGCTCACTGTTATTATGCAGAAATCCCTCGTGTTGTCAGTGTTTTCCTTATTGGAGCCTTTCAATGACTAAACAGTGTCAAAGCTCCTGAACCTTTTGGCTATAAATATGAAGATACAGGCCTTGACCTCTGGGAAGTCTCTGTGACCCCATCATTGTGCAGCCATGTCCCAAAACACTGTATTAAACTGACAGGGAACATAAATCAGGGAGGAATTAACGAAGAACCCCTGGGGCCACCATTCTCCATAGCTGTCTTGTTAACGTGATCTAGGAAAGAAAGGGAACCCTTAGAAAAGAGAAAAAAAATCTGAGATAACAAGTGACTCATCATAGTCAGGGAGAGACAGAATATTGTCTTGGAGGGTTTACAGCACTGGATGAAGATTCACAGCCCTGTGCTACTGCCAAGGGTACAGTTATCCCTCCAGAACCTCAGTGACCTTCATAGACCATCCAAATTCGGTATCATCATTAAAGGCAGTGAAATGCCTCATCCCTCTTCTCACTGTTAAAAGCAGAGTAGGAGTGAAAGCCCTTTTGATTTTGTCTTCGTGCCAGTAGGGACAGAATGGCTAGTGGACAGTATGATGTGAGGTTCTTTCACTCTTTTAAAACCCCTGAGACTGATATTTTATGAGAGGCAGGAGAATTTTCAAAGGTACCTAATGTGGGTGGAGCAGGAAGCTGAGGTATGAAAAGTTGCCCCTGGGGGATTTGTGCTCCCAGTGCTGGTTGAAGTAGTTGGAAATTCAGAACTGAATACATCAGGGAGGATAAACATCCCAGCTTTTGCTGCCTTCCCAACTACTCAGGAGCAATGAGTCAAGGTGTGGGTTGTTTTGTTGGTAAAACTGGCTTCTGTCAAGTCGAAAATCCTCAAGTTGGAGACATTTTGGTCAGGAAGGTGACAATGACAATGGCTGACAGAGGGCTGAGCCTGGTATGCCCATACAGTTGTCCAGGAGGGAATAGTCTGCTCAGGAAGCCTTGGTGGTCAGGGCCATCCACCTGCAGATGATGGGAAGCCAAAGCTAGATGCAACAGCGAGCCTCAGGTCCTCACACTCGCTTGTCCTTGCTCTTGACCTTTCAAAATGACTGGCAGATGGATGGGAAAATTGCAGGGAACAACAGAGAGTCACGTAATGAAGCCTGCTGCTTCATCACAGTTCTAGGATGTTACTGGACAGAATTCCACTGGCTTTCCAGATACTGCAGGCACTGATTTCCCCTAAAATTGTATTTTGTCAGTTCTCAATGCCATTGCTGTCCCAGGCTGCATTGAGGATCCCAGTGGCACCAGGAATCAGGTGGGTTCCCATTGTGTTCATCTGTCAGTGAGGACAACATGCCAAGAATGGATTAAACCTCGACACCAGGGACCTCAGGAGCCCTGGCACAAGCCTGTGTCCCTCACTAATCCTGTTCTCTATTAATTTGTTATACCATTAACACCTTGCACATTTCTCTCTCTCACTGCCGTACTGCCCTGAGATACTTCCGGGGACCATGTAATATGGTATTTTGTCACAAAGTGTAAGCCAGCAAACTCTTCTCATCCTCAGCCTTGAAATCCCTTGATAGAAAGAAAGAGAACTGCTGCTTTGTTTCTTTCAATCAATACTATCCATTAAGATCTGTGTCTAATAGCTCTGAGACCAAGTGAATAACCGAATGAGCTGCCTCCTGCCCTCTTAAACTTTTGGAAACAGTAAATGCTCTTCTAAAGAGAACAAATTGATATCACAGCCCTGGCTGTATCAGGGAGGGAGCAGCTTTCTTCTCTGATGTATGGAAACAAAATTGCTCTCATTTTTCATAGAGAGCAATGGAGGGCTGCAAGAATCATGCCCTTGCTCCTTTGTAGAGCCCCAGAGCGGTGGGTCAGCTGGGGAAGACCTTCCCTTTTGAGCCTGTCAGGCACTGCAGGGAGTTTAAGGTGTAAAATCACCACCCTCAAGCCATTGGTGGTGCAAATTGTTCGGTTTTCCTCTACGATGGATGTTGTCTATGAGATTAGACTGGCTGTGCTGCATTGCCTGGGAGGTGTGGGCTGTGGGATGCCAGGGGATTACAGGTAATATGGACCCTCCATACCTCCTGAACACTGCTGACCTCAGGCTGTAGAGTCACCCCAGCATGGGCAGGATCCTGCTGCACTGCACCGACACCAAAAGTAACAGGTTTGTCTCCCCAGAAGGCTCTCACCTAATGGTGCACCTGAGAATCTTCATGGTTAGAAACCATCATCTTGCTCCTATATTGATTGTGTCCAAGTTATGCACTGTTGTGCTTATTAATATGCCATCAATATTATTGCAGTCAAAAGTAATACCAGTATTGGTACCTCTCTTCTCCTGGGATCCCTGAAACAAACTTTATACTTTAAGCAAAAGGAAACCTGCCAACAAAAGGGCAGGTTTTCAGCCAAGGATGGCAAATCCTTCTGATGATCCTGTTGTCAAACCTGGCACTGAGCCCTCCAATGGGTCAGCTGAGGGATTCCTGGTAGTGATAAGCAAATTCACATACGTGACCCAAGCAGCTGCAACAGAGTATTTCAACCTGTCAGCATTTAGAATCATAGAATGGTTTGGGTTGGATGGACCTTAAAGATCATCTAGTTCCAGTCCCCCTGCCACCTCCCATCAGACCAGGTTGCCTCAGTGCCTCATCCAGCCCGGCCTTAAACACCTCCAGAGAGGGGGCATCCAGAACCTCTCTGGGCAACCTCTTCCAGTGTCTCACCACCCTTGCAGTAAAGAGCTTCTTTCTTATCTCCAGCCTAAATTTTCCCTCTTCTAATTTGCATCCATTCCTCCGGGGCCATCCTGGGTCCTATTAGAAAGTCCTACCCCAGCCTTTCTGTAGGCCCCCTTCAGGTATTGATAAGTCACTCTGAGGTCTCCCCTGAGCCTTCTCTTCTCCAGGCTGAACAATCCCAACTCTTTCAGCCTGTCAGGGAGGTGTTACAGCTCTCTCATCATCTCTGTGGCCCTCTGGACCAGCTCCAACAGCTCAGTGTCCTTCTTATGTTGAGGGCTCCAGAACTGGACACAGTAACTCCAGATGGGGGTCTCACCAGAGCTGAGCAGAGGGGTAAAATCAACTCTGTCCAGAAACAGAAAAGGACAAGAGGGTAATGACAAAAATGGAGAGCCCACCTGGAAGTGCTTGGTACCTGGAGAAACACCTCTGGAGCATTGCCTGCTGCTAGGCTTTGCAAAATGTGGATCTGTGAAAGGGTATTCCTTTCCCACCTTCCCCCCCATGGAGCTTGCCACCAAGTGAACAGTAACTGAATGTGCTGGGGGAATGTGATCTGTGTTCATTATTGATCTGAAGGTTCATTGGTTAGCATCAATGGGATCGATACTTTATTATTCCACCCATTGATTCCTGCTTTGTTTGTGAACTTTGCCCAATTGATATACATTAAAAAGTTTAGCGGCATTGATAAGGTTTAAATCCTGAGCTCTAGATGGAGTGAGAAAGGAGCTGGTTATAGCTCAGACTTCCTGGCATGGCAATATCTCAGGTGCAGTGGGACTTTGCAGGTGGACATTGTTTGGATAATCTGGACTGCTCTTCAGGCTGGGTGGGATAATGACATCTCGGTCACCTAATGCCTAATTAGAGCTAGACCCTGTGTTGGAATTAGGTGGACAGGTTCTGGAGGGATTTTGCAGGCAAGGTTTCTGGAGCAAACATCAAGAGGCTGTTGCTCCCAAACAAGAGGCTCTTGCTTCCTGACCATGTCTCTCGTAGGCCCTTCCTAGCTGTAGGGTGTTGCCTGTGGTGTGGTGGGAATGAACATCTTTCTCCTGCAAGCAGCTGAACTTGGACTAGCAGAGGTCCCAGTATGTTGGGAGAGTGATGCTGTTGCCCCTTGAGGAGCTGTTCTGCCAGTCCAGACTCAATTCATGGCATCCTGGCAGAGTTACAGAATCATAGAGTCATGGAATTACGGAATGTGTTGGGTTGAAGGGGACTATCAAAGGCCATGTAGTCTAACCCCTCTTCGGTGATCAGGGATGTATTGTACTAGATGAGGTTGCTCAGAGCCTCATCAAGCCTGTCAAGCTCTTCTACTTGATCCTTGCTGATGTGGCCTCTGACATGAGGTGCAAGAAGTCACCTGACAAACAGGATGGTGAGACGCTGTAATAGGTTGCCCAGAGAGGTGGTGGAAGGTAGAGGGTGGTGTGGGTACAGGCCTACAACTTCTCACCAAACAAACTTGAGAACACTCTACTTTAGCTGGTGCTAAATCCCAGTGGTCATGAAGGCTATTTGGTGGAGTTTCTATTTCAGAGAGACTCTCATGGTTTTTATCCAGGTGCTGGCTGTCTCTTTGTTCTAGTGAAGAGTCACATACTCCTTCTGTACAGCCTGTTTCTGACTTTGAAAGCACCACAGATGTGCACAAGGGCATCCTTTGAGTGTGGCATCCCCATAATCAACATCTACCCTGGTACTTCTGAAATCCTACCCTGTGTCATCCTCTGGTGCAGTCCCAGTTAGAACATCATCTTTCAGACTGCCTCCTTCCCTTTTCCTCTCATGGCTTTCAGGGCAGGAGTAAAAAATGTCCAGCACTACTTTAGGAAAAAAATATATCGGTAATATATATATAACCAAAAGCATCTGGTTAAAGCTGATTTTATAGCAGGATGCAAGCTGCTGCTGGAGTCAGCATCCGATTTGCTGGCCACTGCTCCCACCTAACTACTTCTATATTATTTACAGTTGTAAATTGCTTTGAGATTTCTGGGAGACATTAGAGTGGATAAAACCCTATTTCTCTGCAGTCCTTTTTAAGCATCCCCGTGTAAAATCTTTTAACATTCAGAGGGATGCATGGAGATGAAAGGCAGGGGGAAAAAAAAATCCAAACCATTGCTAAGAGTATGCAGTGCCCCGAGCTTCATGCAATTTTACCTGAAAATGAAGCTTTTGTCAGTGTCTTTTCTCTATGGGGCTTTTCCATTCCCCTGTGTAATATGAACATTTTACTATTTGTGTCATTACTGAACAAAAGGGTGAAAATGTGATTTTTTTTTTTTAAATTGAAGAGCTTTCCAACCCTCCCCCCCCCACTATCCCCCTATAGAAATGATAAAAGAATATCAAATTATGGCCTGACAAGGTACACTCCTGAAAGAGAATCACCCAAGTACAGCAGATCTATATCTTATCTCTCTATGAAATTGCATATCTGTGTGGGAGCATTGTAACCAATTTCAGCTGGGCATAAATTCGCAGCGTTGTAGGGTCTAAATAGGGAGCTCATTGGAGCCCCAATTGTAAGTGAGCTATGGATGAACCAATTTCAGTATTAATGAGCTGTTAGCCACGCAGTCACAGAATGTTATCCAGAGGCTGGGGGTGATGTTCTTCCCCCCATGCAAGCCCCCAAAACCCAATGAAATGAATGGGGACAGGGATGGAGGCACAGTTCTCACCACTGTAGTTGGAGTCCTTAGCCAACACGAGATGGGACCCTGGTGGTAAAGGGAAGCCCAAGGTGGACAGTCAGTTTCTTTTGCCATCTCTTCATACCCTAAAGGAGTGACAGATTGAGCTTTTTCATGTCAACATGATCTAATTAGAGATGTCCCTGCTCACTGCAGGAGGCTGGATAAGATGAGCTCTGAAGGTCCCTTCCAATTCAACGCATTCTGTTATTCTGTGTTTACTTGTTTGTTTGTTTGCTTTTTCAATAAGAAATGTTAATTTTCCTCTGAGGCAAAGGGAGTTATTGTTATGGTTGAAATGTCATCAAAACTGCTTCTCTCAGAGTTTTTTTGTCTTTCTTGTAGACTTTATGGAGGATCCTCGAAGCCCCACACACCCACCCCTGAAGCGTGTGTTAGCTAAGGGTGCTGCTTTTATTAAATAAATGCTTCCTCTTCCTTGTGTCATCTAGAATGGTCCAGGGTTGAAGGGACCTTTCATATCACAGAGTCCAGCCTCAACCCAGCTCTTACAAGAACCACCCCTAAACCATATTAAGGCCAGGGTGGATGAGGCATTGAGGAATGTGGTCTAGGGGGAGGTGTCCCTGTCCATGGCAGAGGGCTTGGAAATAGGTGATCCCTTCCAACCCAAACCATTCCATGATTCTATATCTCTAAGCTCTTTGTCTGCCTATCTCTTGAATACTTACAGGGATGAGACCTCAACCAATTCCCTGGGAAGGCTGTTCCAATGCTTGATAACCCTTTCAGTGTCAATTTTTTTCCGAATATCCAGTCCAATACCTCCTTGAGCTTGAAGTCCTTGCGCATTTTAATGGGTGTGGTTTTTCTGTTTTTAGTTTTGCTTTTCTTGATGTATCTTTTGAGTAATCCGTTCAGATAGGAAATATTTTTAACAAATATTTTCTCACATGCTGCTCGGATGACTTGCTCCAGCGTTCATAAATAGCTTTTCTCCATAATAAGGTTGTGTACAGGATTTGAATGGGGAGCAGGGTTGATTTATGGCAACATTAGTTATGGCCGTGAACTTACATTTTTGAGACTGATAAATATGAGTCTTTAATATGTGCATGCATCATTTTTATGTTTCTTTTACAAAGAGGCTTTGAGTTGTGTGAGCATTGTAAAATTACAGCAGGAGGAATGCCTGGCATCTGCATGGGAGAAGAGCCTGTAGAGGAGTGATGAAATCTGCAGCCTCTGCTGTGCTGTGCCCAGGCTTGCTCTGGGAGCAGAAGAAAATAATTTATGATCCCCTCATCTATTTGCTTTCATGGATTTTGAGAACTCGGGCCTTATAGATGCACTTAGCCCTAACTGTTGAAGCAGTTGTTCGTTTGCGGCTTTATCTGCTTTTTTAGTGATGGGAGTTTTATTGTTATTGTAATTAGTAAATTAGTCAGGGTTTTTTGATTGTGTGCTGTTTTGCCTCCACATTCTCAGCTTGGTTTGTGAAGGCGGTGAGGTTGGCATGTGGGCTGGCAAAGTCTCCCCCATAACCCTTTCTCAATTGTGCCTTATTTCAGCCAACATTTGTGTGCACAGATGATGTCTCCAGGATAATGAAGTTGCTGAAAACCTTCTGCAATTCGCTGAGTAGAGGAGGGGGAAGATTTCAACCCCTGCGACCAAAAAGATGTAGGGTGGCAGGATATAGCCATTGGGTTTGGCTTGGCAGCAGTTGGCTGACCTCATCAGTCTGGAGACACTGGACTTTCAAATTCTTCCAGATTTCTAAGGAAGGCACTTTGATGATAACAAATAGGAAATCTCCCTTCAGTTCATAGCGGATACATTAACTGGGACAAGTGTTGGAAGGCAGCTGTTAGAAATGATCATAGAATCATTTTTGTGTTCTTTTGTTTTTTTTTTTTAAAAAAAAAAGACCCACAGGGTTCCAGCTTGTCATTTGAAGAGGGCTTTGGAAATGAATGGAGCACTGATCACAATTAGTACAAAGCAATTTAAAATTATTTGAAGGGCTTTCATAGCATGAAGTGTTCCAATAATTTGTAATTACTTAATGTTTCACCTGCTCTGAATCCCATTTACTTCCCAAATCAAGGCCTTCAAGGGCTTTGAAGTGGCACATATCAAAGTGAACAGGGCAACCAGGAGTAGTTGCCAATTCTAGAAGCACTTCTGGTACTTCTGCATAACAACAAGGAGGGTTTTTTGGGTGCAGTACCCAAATGGTCACTTAAGGATTATCTCCCAAGCTGGATAAGAAGGGTTTAGATGAGGCATGGGAACTCTGAAGGCAAGCAGGATGAAAGTCCCACCGTACGGTGTCTGTGGGGGCAACAGCAAAAATGGGAAAGATGCTCTGCAGACTATCTCCAAAGGTATAAAAGCTGTGAGAAACAATGGAAAGCCACCAAAAAGGAACAGAAAAGTCCAGGCAGTGACTTACCAGAGTAATGTGAACTCTGCCACAATGGACAGGACTCTTCCAGGACTCACATCTACCACCACCTGGAGTAGGATCATCAGGACTGATGGGCAAATGTCTCATAATCTCTTTGGTCAGAGCAACTCCAGGAGGACACATCTGAAATCGTACAATCATAGAAGGGTTTGTATTGGAAGGCACCTTAAAGACCATCTAGATCCAATTCCCCTGCCATGAGCAGGGACACCTCCCACTAGACCAGTTTGCTCATTGCTTCATCCAGCCTGGCCTTAAACATCTCCAGAGAGGGAGCATCCACATGCTCTCTGGGAAACCTCCAGTGTCATTCAAACATTCAACAGTTGGCAGTTGAGGGGAAGAGTGATCGTATCCGCATGGTACTGTCTAACTCTGTAACAACTGTGAAATCCCTTCTTTATAGAGGAGAGGATATTATATAAGTTTGAGTGCAGCCTTCTTGGAAGGTCATGTTTCAAAAGTGTCTCTGCAGATATGTCTTGGCAACGTGTCTAACATAAGAATCAACTGCAGTAAGAACAAAAGTTCAGGGTGACAGACTGTGCACAACTGGTTGTTAGTTGGGAGGGGAACACATGGTCAGCAAACACCTGGGAGGGCAGCTGATGTCCAGGAAGGAAAGATGCTCTGCATCACCTCATAGATAGAAGGGACCTTAAAGATCATCCAGTTCCAACCTCCCCTGCTATGGGCTAGGACACCTCCCACTAGACCAGTTTGCTCAGTGCCACATCTAGCCTGGCGTTGAACACCTCCAGGGAGGGGGCATCCACAGCCTCTCTGGGCAACCCATTCCATTGTCTCACCACCCTCCAATTTGCATCCATTACTCCTAGTCCTGCTATCCTGTACTCACTACCCCAGCCTTTCTGTAGGCCCCCTCCAGGTACTGAGAAGCTACTATGAGGTCCCTCTTGAGACTTCTCTTCTCCAGGCTGAACAACCTCAATCTCCCCCTGGTAATGAATGCAAAATTAATTTTACTAGATGTCTGTATTCCTAGAAGTGCTTCCTTTTTCCTTGAAGGAAAATGTGACTGATAATGGAGCTGAATCTGAGGGGAGGACTCATTAGCAGCTTGGGTGTGCCTTATCAGCTTATTGGGAAAAGCTGCTATAAAATGGCACAGTCCAGAAGAGGAACAACTCTAGAACATGTGGGTAATGCTGGGCAGGAAACTGGAGAGCTCTGGAAGTGACTTCAGTTCATGGAAGATGAAAAGTCTTTCTCTAAGTTGGGAAGGTCTCTGTGACATCACCTCTTCTGAAGGAAAAGCATGTCTGTAAGCTGGAGAGTGATCTCCCTGTGTGTAATGCAAGTAGTGGGTGGAGAGATCAATTGCTCCCTTACAACACCCAAGAGCAAATCTTGCCCTGATGAGTCAGCACTGATGACAAGTAATAAGTAAGAGTGTGTAGAGGTTGTAAAAAGTTTCTGAAAAGAAGGAGAAAGTGAGGGGAAGTGGGCTAGTGAGTCCCTGCTTGTTTGACTGAGTAGAACACTGAGTCTTCTGCATCTTTCTGGGGAAGGAAAGTGAGTGTTGGGGTTGTTAGGGATGCAGCAATGGACACCAACGATGCAGAGCTGTATGGGAGGCTATGGAAGAACTCTGGAGAAAGCCAGACAAGTAGTGAGGGTGGCATGCTGACAGAGTGAGACAGTGGTGGCTGATGCTGCTGGGGAGAGGGAAGATACAGCCCCTTAGCACCTTGTGCCATAGGGATGAGGACACGAGGCACCACTTTAGATGCCAACCCTAAGGAACTTGTAGGGTGGCAGCAAACCTTCCTAAAAAGCTTTACTCTCTTTGAGTGCTCATGTGATTTCACACCCTACTTTTTATGGTATGCCATCACCCAGGGCATCATCTGAAATGTGAGCTGTAGGAAGCACTGCTGGGGCCAAGGAAAGCAAAGCAGTGATATGTCTCGGGGGAGCTGAGGCACCCACCAACTGTCAGAGAGAAACAGTTTTGTAGATAGGTGCCAGAAGAAAGATGCACTGGGGCTAAATACTAGTGTACTGGAAGATTAATATGAAATATATGAAAGTTACTGCTTTGTTTCTCATGAAGCTAAGAAAGCTATTAAAAAAAGAAGCTATTCAGGTTCAGAGTGTTCTTCTGAGTAGAACTTTTTGTATCACAAATTATTCTTAGTGAAACTTTATATCAAAGAAAGGAACGTGTGCTTGCAGCTTGGATATGAGGGTGGAAAAAAATGACTAAAATATTTTCCAGCTAAATTTCAGAACTATAGAGAATTAATGTCTTCCAGTGAACTCTATGATCTTAGCCTTCCTTGGACTTAGGGTTCAAACGGCAGCTTGGAGGGATCAGAAAGTGCCTTATATTCTGTATTTCCTCAGATCTTTGCTGGGGAAAATGCACTTGCTCTGACTTCAAAGTGCAACTGGTTCTTTAAAAGGTCTGTGTTGAGAAACACCCCTTTTGGGAATGCTGTGCTATGGACCACTTGGTAGTTATTAAAGTGTCTTAGTGGCCCAGGAGAGCCAATTTGGTCTGAATAGGTTTGGGTATAGGAATCAGACCCACAGCTGCTTGGGACGGAAGATGGTATCTTGGGCTTTTGATGGCCTTGTGCACCAAACACACGAGACTCTTCTCTTTGTGGTAGGAGTCTGGTGGCTTCATTGCAGCAGTCCCTTGCATTGGTCCTCCGGATGCTGCATCCTCCTTAAGCTCTTTTTAGTAGAGGCGATAAGATACTGTATTTACTCCAGCTGTCTCTGCCAGTGATTTTGGTGTTCCTTGGTGCAGAAATAAGGACATAAAGAAGAGAAGGAATAGGATAAAGCATTTAGAGCAAAGGACTTTTGTCCTGGTTTGAATGTCATGGGAGTAATTTGTCTTCTAATGCTTGAGGAATGGCACTTTTAGGAGAATCTGTCTGAATTGGGGAAAATACTTATTTTACAGCCAGCTTTGGTGTGAGGGGATTCAAGATCTTGGTGTTTCCAAGCTCACCAGATGTAGGGACAAAGAGTGAGACGTGGGCACTTGATCCAAACTGTCAATAGGGTTATTTCATGCTGTGAAAGTCACATTCAGTATAAATTGGAAAATCACAATCTCAAGAATTCCTTGTTCTGATGCCAGGAGCCAGGTGTCCTTCCCTTCCTCCCACAGTTTCAGCACTTGCAGTGTCCCATGTGGGCTGTTCCTGGTGGTACATTTTTCCTTGATTCACCTTCTTGGGTGAGGAGAAGTCATTGCATGGGAGAATAATTGTCTAAATGATGAGAAATTGTGTTGGGTTTCTCAGATTGTAAAACACTTCATTTACCTCTCCTTCAGAAACAGTAAGACTCACTCAGTAGAGAGATGCTGATAAGTTATACTTCCTCATGAGGGTGTTGAGGCAGTGAAACAGGTTGCCTGGAGAGGGGGTGGAGGCTCCATCTCTGAAGGCATTCAAGATCAGGCTTGATGAGGCTCTGAGCAACATGATCCAGTACAAGATGTCCCTGCTCACTGCTGGGGGGTTGGATGGGATGGCCTTTGAAGGCCCCTTCCAACTCTATGATTCTGTGATTACCATGTGCAGCCTCTGCCTTCAGCTGATACTTGGGTTTGTTTTCTAGCTTGAAAGATGAAATTAAAGCAGGGAGGGATATGACTTCAGTTCACATTTTGTTACACCTTAGGTTTTGTACTGTAGAATTCTGTAGGGCCTTCAGGAAGCTCCTAAGCCTTTAATATTTGGAAAGCCCAGGAACTTTTGCTCCTGGTGAGCCCATGCCTGCCCTCATGTGAGGAAATGTGGATTCTCCAGAAAAAAAACCCAATTGATTGAATAAACATGGAATAAAAAAGGTCACCGAGCTGAGCAGCTCAGCAAACATGGCATGGAGTAGGGGCTGGGTGAGCTCCTCCTGCAAAGGCCAACCACCTCCTGCTTCCTGAGCAAACACAAGGCCTTAATGAGCACAATTCAAGAGAGGGCAAATATTTACACTGATGAGCTCAGGTAGGCAAATAAACCAGGCAAATAAACCAGGCAAATGAGGCAAACATTATGCACAAGCTGTGATTCAAAGAGAAGTTTTTATTTTGGGTCTAGGTCTCCCAAAGTCTCTCTTTGGCAAACTTCTGGCAGCTGCCTTTGTCAAAGAGCATCAGAGGCAAGGATGTTCCATTAAATTTGTGCAAGCACATGTGCTGTTAGCCAGCCCCTGTTCAGATGGAGAAAAAAATCAGGTTCTCTTTAGAACTGCAGTCATATTAATTTTTTACCTCTTTGGGAAACTGGGGCTTACTTCCCCTCCTTGTCCTGCTGAAGTTGCACATTTCAGCAGCAGCCCTCTGCCCTCCAACCTCCCCAAGCAGCCTTTTGTGATGAATAACTGCTGATGAAACACTCAGAGACCCTACAAAGCCTCAAGTCAACACAGCATTGATGTATTGATGCAGAGTCTGAATGTCTCTCACCCAGCTGAGGCTACTGCAGCTAGTGGTGGGATGCTGAGCTGCTTTGGAGCTGCCACAGCTTCCCCAGTCTCCAACAAAACATTTCACCGTGGTGGCTCCAAATGCCTGTGAAATAAATCATGCTCCTGGTGTGAGGCAGATGCTCTGACAATTAAGGTACATGCATCTCAGAAGATGCTCTGTCAGGCCGTGACATGGGCTCATGCTGAACCCAAGGTGAGAATGGGGTTGAAAAGCAATAGCAGTTCCTGTGCCATTTGCAAAGCCATCCATCCACAGGAAGAAGGCAGCTTGTGTCCCCAGAACTCAGCAGGTCCTGGTGTGTTGCCTCCAGACTTTCATTTTAGGGACTGGTGCCCCCAAAGCCCCCTCCGCAGCAGTGTGGTGATGCTTTGTGATAGGGGGCTGTACTCACTGATGGGATTTCAAGGTGTTTCCGGGCTTTCCCCTCGCTGCAGAGGTTTGGAGTCTCCTTGAGGCTGCCCTAAAAGCCAGATTCTATCTCTCTGGTCTGTTAGGAAGAAAGCTAACAGAACTTTCCTACCCTGCAAGAGTGTGAGAACCTTGGAGGTCTGGTGCGGCCAGGCAGTGATTTGTTGTCAGATTTTGGGGTCAAGCCCTGGCTAAGTGGCAATTTAGTTAAGAGACCAGTCTCAGACTCTCCTGCTGCCCCCAGGGCAACCCCTGGAATGCCCAGCACATGGGTGAGTACCATCTGTGACCCCAAACTATGTCTCCTGGAGCAAGGCTGAGCTCCCCCCAGCATCACCGCCAGCAGCCCAGGAGTGTGAACTATTGATTAGAGGGTGCTGGGAGCTGCTCATTTAAACAGATGGGCTTTTAGAGTGAATTAGAGGAAGTGTGCGACTAGAAAAGCATGAAAAATGTATATGATTCCGCCAGCTAATCACAGCAATAATGCATGTTTACTGACAAGGCTTTCTTCACGTGAAGACCAAACCCCATTTATCCAATTTATCCATTTATCTGGAAAGCAGATACCACAGTAAACAATGACTGAGAGGCAAGTCCACAGCCATAAATCAGATTTTGGTTTTTTTCCTGAAGAGTGAGTAGAAGGACTCTCCCCAGCATAACAGCTTTGCACCTCAAGTAGAAATTACTCAATTTCAGTGTCTGAAAGTACACTGGCAGACCTTGCATTGAGCGGGTGCTGGATTTTAGTTAGGTTTCTTCTTCATTTGCCGTGGCAGTGCCAGGCTCAGAGTTAAAAATATTATCTTGGCTTTAACAGAGGACTGTACTCCAGCTGAGCATCCCTGTTGCTTATAGAAAATGACAGTATATTCTTATTACTTCTCATGATACCCCTCACAATCAAATCACTTCTCATTCTCTTAAAGGCTGAATGACTTCAGTGCTTGTGATGCCTCTCTGCATCATGTTGATCTGCTGAATTATTTTTTCTCGCTGCCAAAAATCTAACAAACAGAAAGGGAGGGAGGGAGGAAAAAAAAAGAAAGAGTCATGAAAATCTGACATGGTTGCAAAAATACTTACTTTCTTTGCATGAGAGATGGCAAGTGTGTTTTAACATTTCTAAGTTCAGTAGAGAAAAGTCATTTCTGCTCACAATTAAATGCTAAGATAGAGTATGCATGCAAGTTTACCTTCCATAAATGGGAAAGCAATTAGAGGCTTGCATTCATGCTATTTGTCTCCTTCTTGCAAGTCTGCCCGACAGGAGAACAATCTATTAGCTGTAGGAGATACCTGTTTGGGTCAAAAGGTTGCCTACTTAGGAATATGGGTTTGAAGTCCTAGATTGCTAGTGATCTATAGTTGCCGTTCCAATCATATACTGAAAGATTCATTAAGGAGAGATGGGAAAGGCAGGATGGGGATGGGAGATGCAACAAGAAGCTTATTTGTTATTTTGGCAACATGAGAAACACCTCAATAGATTGGTTTCCATTGGAAAGGGGGAAAAAATATCCTTTACTCCTCGTCTTTAATGGCAATGCCCATTGCTGTTGATGAAGACAGACAACAGTTTCCTCTCCTCATCAATTTGGGTTATGAGGTCTCTTCTGGAGGTGGAATTCCAATTTTTTGAGCATTGTTCCCCTCTGACTATTCTTTGGGTGCTTTTTGCTTCAGTTAGCTGCCTACAACTCACTTTACATTATGACCCCATACATCAGGTTCTCCCAGTTGCTTTTCCACCACAGACACCACACTGCTATGTATCCATGGCCAGCCTGAGCTTTCAGGCAGTCTTTGAGTCTCTTAAACCAAACACATGAGAGCATTTAGTGAGTTACATTTCCCTATAAAATGTGTTCCTGGGTAGGGGCTGTACATAAGCATGTTGTTGATGCTCCCAAAGTGCCACTCATGCTAGATGTGTAATGGGAGAAAGCTTCTGCTGGTGCTCCAACTTCCCACCATGATGCTGCGGTGGCCTCAGGATGGTAGCAACTGAACGTATGTGTCAGCTCTGCCAACACGGGCCACCAAAATGCTTGATGACCTACCTGGAAGACATGCAAATCTTGGTCCTGGGGCATTGGAAAACCTTCACAATGATTAGAAAAGCCCCTTCTTCGACTGAGTGAAAGCTGCAGCTTGCTGGGGAGCATGAGATGAGAACAGATATCATTAAACCTGCTGTGAACTTCATGACAGTTCTACCTTAGCGTGAAACGGATGAGCTTAAAGGATTTTTGGGGCAGAAATGGACAGAGCAATTCTGATTGGGAAATGCCACCAGTACATGTCTGCATCATGGGAGTAGGAGAACACCACTATCTGAAGCACCTTAGGGTAGGATCTAGGCAACATGGACTGAAGTTGCTAAACAGGAAAGATAAAGGGAGTAAGTGGTGAATAACTGACCAAAGTAAACAAAGTTCAGACCTTTCCGAAAACAGCCAAAGGGGCCTCCTCTTCCACCTGAGTGTTCAAGACACCACATCCCTGCAATTTTAGTGTCAACTTATTCAAAACGTGGCTCCAGAAGACCATATGTGGGATTGGAGATGCCCGGCACATCTTCAGACTGAGAGATGGAGTTCCTCACTCTGCACACCCAACAGTAGCCCTCTGGAAGCTGAATATCCCAATCCAGGTAATTTCCAGGTGACCTCTAGAAAGTATGAATATGACTTCCTGGGCAGAATAGGATGAATGGCCTTGGAAGAGCTTCTCTTGTGCCATGTTGGCTAGAGAAGGAGCCTGGTTAACTGCATATTTCTGAACATTTCATTACAGTGCTAAGTACATGTGTCTGCATGTACTTAGGACACATTCCAGCAGGAAGTGGGAGGAGCAACTTCCAACATGGAAAGCATCAATGCTGTCTTTCCACTTCATCCCTTGCAGCTCATGGAGAAAGCAGAAGGTATATTTTAATTCCTGAAGACCATTCTCTGGTAGGAAGGAGGAAAGAAAGATGATTTTTGTGTCTCTTGTCACCCCTTCCCAGCTTTACCTCATCTTAAGTCATGATCTTTGGCATCCTCAGATTCTTCTCACCTTGTGCCATCTCCTCCTCCACGTCCTTCTCAGCCCTGCTCCACAGCTATTCCTTCATCCTTTTCCCTTCCCGCTTCTTCATTGCTTCCTTTGGTTAGAACCCAGCCTCTGAGTCACCAGAAAACAGCTCCAAGGATGCTGTAAACTGGCTTTTTCAGGTGCTATTGGTTTGGACATGGCTTGTACAAAGGTCCAGCTGCCCACAGTCGACCTCAGCCACTCTGCCAAACTTCGTGGGCTTTTCTGCCTGGGAGCACAGAGCCTCCTCAAGGCTGTGAAATTGCTTAAATGTGAGAGGGGAAAAAAACTCCCCAAGATTTTGCTTACCTACTTTTTCAAGGAAAGCTGAAACCCTGCTAGGCACCCAGCCCGAAGAATTAAAATCTAGAAAAATTATAAGAAGGATTTTTTTTTTTTTATAAAGGAGATACTGTCAGGAAACTGTAAATAGGAGTATTGGTTCTTCCTCTGCGTAATAATGAACAGTAATAATTATGTTCCATATACGTGCTCTCATCTCCTGTTTCTCTCAGAAACAAGTGTTAAAATAAATTATTACTAAGATACATTCAGAAACTAAGAATTCTGAATTTATTGGGATTATATATTATTCATATGTTGATGACACCCCAAGTTTGCTCAGCACTGTGCAGAAAGAGAGGAAAAAAAAAGCCTCTGGCCAAAAGAGACTTCGAAATAAATGGAAATAAGTTTTCTATCTGTATGTGTGTATGTGTGTGTATGTGTAATTTTTAAATAATACTGAAGAAACAGTGGAGGAAAACTGAATTATACATCAGCTTATTCACCAACAGGAAGAAAAAAATTACCAAGTCTGCATACTCTTGATAACATTTTAATAATTTACAAACTCAGATTTCACCCTGGGAGTGACTTTCAGGAGAAGTAAGAAATCCTGTGACTGTAAACACAGCTGGAAGTGAGCAGAAAATCCTTGTGAATCCTCTGCATAGGTAGAGGGAGCATCAGGAGAAGAGGGATTGCTTGTGTGAGCTGCAGAAACAGGTACCTTCATCAGGAGCCTTTTGGAGAGAACAGGAGGGATGGGGCAAAGTGCTGGCTGCCCATAAATCCAGGTTCATGCCCCAGGACACATGGCACCCATCTTTTTGCTCACTCCTTACCTCCCACCTGAGAACATAGCATCACAGAATGATTTTGGGTGGAAAGGACTCAGTGACAACCCCTGTCCTGCGCAGAGACACCTCCCACCAGCCCAGGTTGTTCCAAGCCCCATCCAGTCTGGCCTTGTGCTCCTCCAGGAATGGGGCAGCCACAGCTTCTCTGGGCAGCCTGGGCCAGGGGCTCACCCGCCCCACAGCAAAGAATTTCTTCCTAAGATCTCATCTGAATCTCTCCACCTAGTGTAAAACCATTCCCCCTCATCCCGTGGCTCCCCTCCCTGACCCAGAGTCCCTCCCCAGTTTTCTTGAAACCCCTTTAGGGACTGGAAACAGCTCTAAGGTTTCCAGGGAGCCTGCTCTTCTCCAGGCTGAACCCCCAGTTCTCTTAGCTTCCCCTTACAGCAGAGGGGCTCCAGCCCTCACAGCATCTCCAGGGTCTTCCTTTATCCCTGCTCCTACAGCTCTATGTCCTTCTGTTGTTGGTGCCCCAGAGGTGGAATCAGCTCTGACATTTGAGTTTTCGGAAGCCCAGGACATCCTCTCCCCAGTGGAGCATACTGGGTCATTACCAAAGCCTAGTGGGCAGCACCATGGCAGAGCCTCACACGAGCTGCTTAAAGTGCCTTCAAATGGCTTTCTGCATTGCTGAGAAATCAGATGTCATGAGGGAAAAGGAGTGGCAAAGGAGTGAATGTCACTGTCTGCCTTCCCCCAACCCCCTGCCTGCAATGCTGCAGTACCAGGGGACTGATGACAAGAACACCAGCCTGCATGAACCTCTCCATAATCACAGTGGGTTGCTTTTTTTCTGCTTCTCAACCTGCTTTTGTGTGAATTTCTTCTCCCAGCAGACACAGTGGGACCTACATTTCTATTTGCAGGAGGACATAGAGGTGATGTACTCATTGGAAGAGGTGTAAAAACCCCCCCCCCCTCCATCCCTACTCTCGCGGTCTTCTCTTTCTGGCTGGTTTCTTCCCCTGTGATTATTTTGCTGCCCAGGGGGATGCAGGAAGGATTTCCAGCTTGCCTTGGATGGAGATGCTGGCAGATAGTGCTGTCTGAGGAGACCAGGAGGGCCTGGGGGACGTGGCAGCAGACAACATGGCAAGGGGGGTTGGAACTCAAAATGATCTTTAAGGCCCCTTCCAGCCCAAACTATTCTATGATTCCATGACATGGGAGTCTGCACCGGTCTTTGTCCTGTGAAACGCATTGTCCCAGGCTTCATCTTCCCAAGAAGGACATGGAAAAGCATCCCTTTGGTTCTCTGCAAGCTTTCCTACCCTGCCATGGCTCTTGCCTGCATCTGTGGAAGATGGCCTTCTGAGACAGCCTGTGGTGCCTGCGGCTCAGCCTTGCTGAGCAGGATTGGGTGCAGGATTGGGTTCTGGAAACCACTAGATGTCAGGGTTACTCCGTTGAAGCCTTGACATCTGCCAGATGTGGCACAACTGGAGTGATCTGCAGGTCCCTTGTGTGTCCTCCATGTCCAGTCCAGGGCCAGGGAAACAACAGGATCTGAAAAGCATGCCAGGAAACAGAGGAAAACTCAGAAGACTGTGTGGTCAAGACTTCACCCTGTCGTTTGCATCATGAGCAGGATGGGCTCCATCTGCTTCTTGAATGACAGGCATGTTTTGGTTTGTCCAGTGAGCTTCTGACCATCAGTGTTGCAGAAACAGCCATCCCAAATGGTCCAGTACCTCCCCTCAGAGTTATGAGTACCTTAAAAACTGGTTGTCAGTGGTTCTCCAGCCAGGAATTTGCATTTATAGCCAGAATGGGTGGGTGTGAATTAGCTGCTGGACATGTGTCAAGTCATCATCCTAATCTCCACCTCTGCACTACCTTGACTGTGAGCACCACAGCCACCCACCGCCAGCCCACCTGTCCCACATTTCAGCTGGGAACATGTATAGATCCAGTATCATGTCATCCTTAAAATCACCCTCTGCTTAAAAACCTCAATACTGAAACCTCCTGGTTTTGTGGAAGAAAAAGGAGAAAAAGTTCAGGTTTTACAAAAGTCAGGAGTTTAGATTTTACAAAGACCTGAATGTTTTCTTTAGATTAAAAGTAAAGAAAAATACAAGGATAAGATGGAACTGAAAAGTGCTGGTTTTATTACATTTATTTTAATATTGTAAGGTGACTGCATCTCAGACAAGGATTATAAAAACCTCATTTTAATGCACTAGAGACTAAAGGAAGTTATTTCATTATAAACAGGAGGATGTGGCAGTGGCAGCTTTTTTCCCCCCTGTGGAAATATGTTCACCGGATTGGAGTTTAACAGCATATATGGGAATGTCTGAGCTTTGGAAGGTCTGATGCTCAGCTAGTTCTTGTCCTTGCTTCTCACAGGCCTTAGATTTCAGGTACAGCAATGTTTAAAAAGAGTAGAGCAAGTTTAGATGAGACATTAGGAAGAAGTTCTTCCCCATGAGGGTGGTGAGATATTGGCACAGGCTGCCCAGAGAGCTGGTGGAGGCCCCACCACTGGAGGCATTGAAGACAAGGCTTGATGAAGCTCTGAGCAACCTGATCTAGTGCAAGATGTCCTTGCTCACTGCCAGGGACTGGGCTAGCTGGCCTTTGAAGGACCCTATCATGGTGAGAATGACAGAACACTGGGACAGACTACCCAGAGAGGGTGTGGAGTCTTCTTCTCTGGAGACATTCAAACCCTGCCTGGACACCTTCCTGCGTGACCTGATCTGGATATTTCTGCTCCAGCAGAGGGATTGGACTGGATGATGTCTCAAAGTCCATTTCCCTGACATTCTGTGATTCTGTGACAGTGTGATTCAATGATTCTACTTTAGAAAGCATTACAAGACCGTCTGCCTTTAAATTATTTTCCTTCCCCACCTTCAGACCCACCCCAATCTCTAGAAGAGAGCAACAGACTGGAGATGCTCAGATTCATATCCCTTCCAAACTCTTATTTGGTATAGTTAGATGTACATTGGAAGAGGGTAGGTTCAGGCTAGATATGAGAAAGAAGTTCTTTATGGTGAGGGTAGTGAAGCACTGGAAGAGGTTTCCCAGAGAGGTTGTGGATGCCCCATCTCTGGAGGTGTTTAAGGCCGTGCTGGACAAGGCACTGAGCAACATGATCTAGTGGGAGTTGTCAGGGGGGTTGGAACTAGATGATCTTTAAGGACTCTTCCAACCCACACTATTCTCTGATTCTATGTTTCTCTACTTACAATTACTGTGGGATTCTGACTGCCCATTTAACGCCCAGGGTTTGTTTTTTAAATCTGACAGTGTTCTGAGGCTGCATGACTTTCTGTGGAGAGAAATCCCATGAACTAATTATACATTGTATGAAAATTCATTTTCCTTTATCAGTTTGAATTTTCCACCTACAAGGGAAAGCAGGTTATTTATTAGGAGAAAATCACCCTCTGACCTTTTGTAGTTACAGCTTCTGAGATCACCTTCTCACTGAAAGAATCAACAATTAAAGTTGGCTCTGAGTTACATCACTACTTACTCATGATGGATATGCAATTTCATAGTTTTCATTACAGAGAACAGGCACCAAAGTACATCAATAAACTATATAATGTTAAGGAATACTGATAAAAGCATGCTATTAGATTCATTTGTGCTAATCAGAAGGAAAGCATCTCTGGTTAGTCACAGAATCACAGAATGGATTGGGTTGGAAGGGACCTTAAAGATCATCTAGTTCCAACCCTTCTGTCATGGACAGGGACGCCTCCCACTAGACCAGGTTGCTCAGTGCCTCATCCAGCCTGGCCTTAAACACCTCCAAAGAGGGGCCATCCGCAGCCTCTCTGGGCAACCTGTTCCTGTGTCTCACCACCCTCATGATGAACAGTCAAGTCCTTCCAGTTTTCCTCTAGGCAGGTTCCACATACCCTTCTTTCCCCCCCCATCTGCCTCTGTCCCACACCAACCCTTTTCCAGCCATTTTCCCCCAAATCCCCCACACCTGGGCACCACTGGAGACCCCTCCCCAGCTGTTCCAAATCAGCCCACTCTGCCCACTCTCCTATTTAACACCAGCAGGGAAGGGCAGCAGCCACCATTTGCCCCCCTGTGGGATGCTCTTCCTGGTGTCTCTGCTGCAGGACATCACTGGTGAGTTGCCCTTTTACAAGGGAACACAGTGGGAGGAGAAAGGCTGGGGGGCCTGGTTGGTCCCCCAGCTGGTTAGGCAGGGGGAGGGATGGGTGGAAGAGAGGGTGATGGCCTTGTGTTTCCATTTCTTGATAATACTCAGTTAAAAAAGCCATTTCATAGGGTGAATGATTTTCAGTGATGTGGGATGGCTGAAAAGAGAGTCTAAAAGCAAATGTCAAACCTGCCTCGTTTGCTGAACGTTGCCACTACAGAAAGGGAAAAAAAAGCTCTAGATGAGATCATGCAATTATCATTTTTATTATAGATGAGGGCTAAGAAAGAACATAATGGCAACAGATGTGATGGTATAAGGAAGAGAGAAGACAGTGAAGGTCTGGGTGAATGTTTTTGCTCGTGGGTAAGTGATGGGCACCAGTTGGTGCCTGCAGCATCACCTGTGCATCTCATGGGGGAAAAGATACGTGTATTAGGAATGCAGCCAGAGGTAGACAAGAACCCAGGACATCCCAGGCGACCGAGAAAGCAAAGGTTAGGAAGACAGCCCCAGATCTGTAGACTGTTGGCATGATGAGAAGGTTTTTTGGGATAGGATACAATTGAAGGAACTCTGCCATTTTATACTTGGTTACAACTAACAGATTAGACCTAGAAAACAGCTGTGGAGACTGATCATGAGGAGCTCATTTGAGATTGAAGGGGCAGGAATTAAATCCAGTTGTCTCTCAAATTCACATGGGCGAGACTGGGGAATTCCAGGAAACTTGTTTAGTAACTTCCTGGAAAACTTGGGAGCCTTGAAGTTGGCAGACGAGCTGGAAGTAGTCTGACATGTAATGGGGGAAATATGTCTGTGAAGCTATGACAGGATGACTAGCTGCCTCTAAAAATGTATTAGCAGTAAGTTGAGAACCTGTGTGTAGGGTAAAAAAAAAGCTGATCATCAAAGAGAGATGTGACATGGAGGTCAGGAAATGCTGAGAGAGAATAAAAATTGAGAAATGCAAACTTAACTGGAACTTGCAAAATATATTAAAACCTCTAACAGGAGGCTGTCTCTAGAGCCTCAGTTCTTCCTTGTTATTCCCTTGTGTAGTTAGAGATTGTAGCTAATCTAGACAGGACCAAGACAAAAATTAATGTGTTTCTAGGGATTATGTTGAAGGCTGAAATGAAGGAGTGGAGACACAGGCAAAGAAATTGTGTGGATGTAGAATGCAATCCTTGGTACACTCAGACTGTTGGGATGACTGTGGGGGTGGGAGTTGAGACAGGAGGAACAATCTCTATCTCCAGTCCCGAGGTCCTACCTGTGATCTCCTGGCCAAGGGTGGGTATCCAGCTGGTATCAGCAGAACAAAGGCAGCACTTTCGTGTGTGAGAGAGAAAAGCAATGTCTGGAGCACCTACAGGTGCAACATTCTGAGTTCAGAAGTTCTTCCCCATGAGGGTGGTGCAGCAGTGGTACAGTTTGCACAGAGAAGTGGTGGAGGCCCCACCCCTGGAGACATTCAAAGCCAGGCCTGATGAGGCTCTGAGCAACCTGATCTAGTGCAGTATGTCCCTGTCCACTGCAGGGGATTGGGCTAGACTGGATGGCCATTGAAGGTCCCTTCCAACTCAACACGTTCTGTGATTCACCTTCAGACTATCCTCTGAAAATTAAGAGACAAACTTCATTTGTAGCACCTCAGCAAGAAACAAAGGGTCTCTTCCTTCATTGTCAGCTCTGCCATGGTCCCCAGCAGGGGTGCGGAGCAATGCTCAGCTCTGCAATTTTACTCAGCTGCCATTTTGTCAGGTGTTTTTGTAGCTCTGTTTCTCCCCATAAAGTAGATCACACCAGGGTTTTGCCTCACTCTGCATGTGTCATCTGGTGTGATCTGCTCCTGAAGCCTGTTGTTCTAATCACAATAAGAAGGACAGATGTTGGCAGGGGCAAAGTGTCTGATCCAAAAGCACACGGAATTTAGCCAGACTGCAGGATTTCCTTCTGTGGTATGGACAAATGTTGACTGGGGCTGGTTCCAGCAGCCTCCTCTCTTAATAGATGCTCTAACATTGAGCAGGAGTGGTGACAAGCTGGTGCAATTACTCACCATGTTACTAATCACACCATTTCCCTCCCCCTGTTATTGATTTTGGAAACATTGTTTGAAAAGAAAAAGGGAAAAAAAAAAAACAGCCCCCAAACCAAAAAACAACCCAAAGCCTCCATTGCTTGTAATACCTAAATGGAAATTTAATCCCTCTTCTATCTACCATCTTTTCTTTGCATTCATTTTCAAGACACATTCTGATTATTTTGTTTACTGCTGCTTACTGTGTTTATGATTATTTTAATAGAAGGTGTTACGAGATACATTTTGTATGAAGGTCACCACTTAGTCATTCTCTGTAGATGCTTTATTTGGAGCAGCACTGATTT
The DNA here is from genome assembly GCA_013400935.1 of Turnix velox. Classification (NCBI taxonomy): domain Eukaryota; kingdom Metazoa; phylum Chordata; class Aves; order Charadriiformes; family Turnicidae; genus Turnix; species Turnix velox. The sequence goes on along the minus strand of VZTY01023890.1, from coordinate 23,858 downwards.
GTAATGAATTCATGCCAGCCTCTTCCAGGGGGTTCTCTCCATTTCCAGACAGGGGTCCCGTTGTAATCCGATATTAGTGACATGCTGAATAAATAACATTATCTGCTGTGGTATTTAGCAGCCACTACGAACAGCATAAAGGCCACTGTGAAGTCTCTGAGGCCTGTCATTTCACCCAGAGGTTAATATACTGTCAATAAACAGGGACACAAACGTTGCTGGGGCGCTCACCAGAAGCCAAAGAGGCAGTAAAAAGAAAATAACATCTTTTCTCCAGCTCTATGAGTAATCCTGTGTACCCCAGATGTTCCCTTCCTCTAGGTTCCATGCTCTAAATAAGCTCTGAGACTGAATCCTGGGCTGCATCAAAAGAAGTATGGCCAGCTGGTTAAGGGAGGTGATTTTGCCCCTTTGCTCGGCTCTGGGGAGACCCCAGCTGGAGTTGCTCTGCCCAGTTCTGGAGCCCTCATCATAAGGACATTGAGCTGTTGGAACAGGTCCAGAGGAGGGCCATGAAGATGATGAGAGGGCTGAAGCACCTCCCTTCTGAGGACAGGCTGAAAGAGTTGGGGTTGTTCAGCCTGGAGAAGAGAAGGCTATGGGGAGACTAGATAGTAGCTTCTCAATACCTGAAGGGGGCCTAGGGAAAGGTTGGGGTAGGACTTCTGAATGGCAGGAACAGGAGTAATGGATGCATATTGGAAGAGAGGAGATTTAGGCTGGATATAAGAAAGAAGTTCTTTACAGTGAGTGTGGTGAGACACTAGAAGAGGTTACCCAGAAAGGCTGTGGATACCCCATCTCTGGAGGTGCTTAAGGCCAGGCTGGACAAGGCACTGAGCAACCTGATCTAGTGGGAGGTGTCCTTGCCTATGGCAGGGGAGTTGGAACTTGATGATTTATAGGATCTCTTCCGACCCAAATGATTCTATGATTCTACCTTAGCCAGACAAGAGTTTGCTCTTCCCTGTGAGGCAGACTAGGTACATGTCCAGGAAGGCTGGCATATATCAGTGATACTTCCTTGCCTTAAGGAAAATATGTAGATTGGTAATATCAGGAGGGAAAGGCCATCCCAAGGACTCTCTGAAAACTTTGTCTACCAAAACCAACACTTTCTTAGTGGGAAGACAGCAGAAGCACTTGGAGTAAAAGCCCATCTGCCTTATGGCCCTATTCCATCATATCTGGGACAGGGTGGGGAGAGGACGAGCACAGTGTTTATAGTCAAAGAGGTTCCTCCTGCCTTTGGCACCTCATCCAGGACTCAGAAGATGCTTCCCTTGTCAGCTTTGCCAGTCTCAGCATGTCATCTTGAGTGAGGGGTCTAATTACAACACCTCCATTTCCCTCCTCAAAAATGAAATTATCAATTGTCCATGCTTCCTCAGCCTTCATGAAATCTCTTTGGACTAAGAACTGTCACCATCTGGCATGCCCAGTCTGGAAGATGAATCTTTTCAGACATTGTCCAGAGCTAATAGTGAGGATGGACTGACTCCAGCTGCAAGTTGTTCTCTAGAGGTCTCCTGTCTCCACTGACCAAAGAGCGAACAGAGGGATTCGACCCTTGCACTGCAGGTTTGAAATCAAGAGACTTTGGGAAGGAGCTCCTGAGTAATTATCGAGGAGGCCTGATGACTTCTCCTGAAGTCATTGGAATAATGACTGCACAGTTTTGCCACTGCAGCCTTGGGTGCAATAGAAAAGGCACATGAGGCATAGGTGGAGAGCAGCTCCTGTCTTGGACACCTTGGTGTGTTGTATAGGGTTTTAGTGATCATCTCTTCAGGCCTTGAAGAAGTAGAGAGCAGATTGAAACAAATCTGCTTTCAAAGCATCCAGGTCTGGAAAGTGACTTTATGATGGGCAGCTTAAGGAACTCAACACTCTCAGGAGAGGTGAAAAGTAGGGTCCATTAAATTATGTGGGCACTGGGTGCTTGTTCAGGGTTTCTTTCTACCATGTCCATAAAACTGTGAAGATGTTGATAATATCCTGTTCTTATCTGTCCTTGTCTGTAACAGATTTGTTCTGTCTATAGGTTGGAAATACTGGCTGTAATTCATATTTTGACTTGATGTAGATAACTGGGTGACCTTTAACAGCCTGTGATATATAGAAAAGCTGATTATAAGTCCTTTTGTTTCATAGGAGAGATCAATATGAAAGAGATTAGGAAAAAAAAGTGTTTCATTCATGTTAAATAAATTCTGACAATGGTTTCTTTGAGAAATTCCACACCTCCAGTGCCTGTAATGAGGATCTGAAAACTGAGAGGGGAGTCACCCTATTGTCACAGATGTGTCTTTTAACATGTCCCTAAAACATCTGCCTATACATGCCCAACCCGTAAACCTCTGAGGATCTTCTTTCATGTGGAAGTGTGAAGCTGAGTATTTGATTGGAGAGGAGCTGAGGCTGCCAAAAATGAATCTGAAAGCACCGGAGAGATGAGGACCTGCTGCTATTGCAGCCCTGGTTAGAGGCTGTCCTCTACCACGGTGGTTTCTTTTTAAACCTCTCCACAGCATTGTGTTTCCTTGCAACCTTTATGATAGTAGAACTTCTCTTGGTAACCCTCAGCCTACCAGAGGAGCTCTCCATGATTTCCAGTGTTTTCAGTGGCGATTCAGGTTTGAATAACAGAAGACTCATTGCCAAGCTCTAAAGTCCAACCACCAGAGTGCAACCATGCTCTAGAGTGCGTGGGTTTGTCCTATATTTCCAGACATCACAGGTCTCCAAGTTGGTTTGTCAGGTAGCTTCAAGGCTGGGCCATGAATGTGCAAGGACTTGCCTCTATCTAGTGATTATGTGAAGGTCCATGTCTTCGTCTGAGCTAGTGTAATGCTGTGCCTATGCAAACAGATTAGACTCAGCCTAACTTTCTCATTTTCAAAGAGTGGCTCCTCATCAATGCTTAGGAATTAGCCCTATTGTATCCAAATGTAAGAACTTCCCAGAGCAGCTGATAGGAGGTTTCTGCTTGTCATGTCATGACTTTGCCATGTGTCAATGACAGAGGAGAACCAGGTCCAGTCTTTCTGAAGTCGTCTCTTACAACCTCCCAGAAGTCAGAGTAGATTCTGTGTTTGCAGATGCATCTGCAAACTCACGAGTTGTCAGGGGGATACAAAACAAATAGGTTTATCTGGGAGGGAAACCAAACAAGAGAGATAATCAACCCTTTTATTTGTGGGAAACATGATAGCAAGAGCTGGCATCAGGAGCACAGCTGCTCACCTCAGCAGTGGCAATAACACTTGTATTAAGGTGGCATGTCACTGGAGAAGGGCAGACACAGAGGTTGGGAGCTTCACTCCCACACTTCTCTGTCTGGGTGACTGCAGAAATCATAGTATCATAGAATTTTTTGTTTTGGAAGGGACCATTAAAGGCCATCTCATCCACCCCTGCCTGCAGTGAGCAAGGACATCCTGTACTAGATCAGGTTGCTCAGAGCCTCATCAAGCATTGCCTTGAATGTCTCCAGGGACAGCGCCACCACCACCTCTCTGGGCAGCCTGTGCCAGTGTCTCTCAACCCTTATGGTGAAGAACTTCTTCCTCACATTTCATATATATGGATGAAATATATGAAATGCCCTACTCTAGTTCAAAACCATTGCCCCTCGTCCTATCACTCCATGCCCTGGCAAACAGTCCCTCTCCAGCTTTCGTGAAACCCCTTCAGGTAATGTTAAGCTGCTATAAATCTTCTCTTCTCCAGGATGAACAGCCCCAGTTCTCTCAGCCTGTCATCAAAGGAGAGATGCTCCAATCCCTCTGATCAAGGGCTTTGTTTTTTGTCTGTGGCAAAGTGTAATGGGAAAATCTTTGTGGTTGTCTACTGAGGAAACATTGTAGCTGTGCCTGGTGTGGCCTCTTTGATTAGGTGGAAGAAAAAGCAGAAAATTAGTCACATGAAACTCTAGGATTTCCCAGAGAGCACTGCCATCAGCTATCAGTGTATTACCCCCACAGATCTGGTCCTTTCCTCTGCCCACAGCATCTTGGTCTATGCACAGTACACGGTAGTTTGATACCTGATTTGAATAGAATCGTTGAATCATAGAGTGGTTTGGGTTGGAAGGGACCTTAAAGATGATCTAGTTCCACCCACCCTCCCCCTGCCTGCCATGGGCAGTTACACCTCCTGCTAGAACAAACTGCTCAGTACATCATCCAACCTCCAGGGAGAGGACATCCACAACCTCTCTGGGCGATGTGTTCTAGTGCCTCACCAACCTCATAATAAAGAACTTCTTTCTTACAGGTCTGATATGCCTTGGGAGACTACTTTCAAGCAGATATTCACAGATTAAATCTGTGTTCCCTTATACATTAATCTCTTGTGCTTATCATGAAAGCTCTTTTCTTTCCTAGGCAGTTGGAAAAAAAGTAGTCAGTTGAAGGCATTTGTGGATTTTCTTTTCCCTAAAAGAGGTTTTTATCCAGAAGAGAGAGGAATACATCCTCCTGTGGAAATAAGGGATGACACATTAAAGAGGTGAACAAAACTGTTTCAATTTAATACTAATTAGTCAAAGGCATGAAGGAAGACTTGATGCTGTTTAAACTTGGAGTTAAAGCAGACTCTTTTCTAAGACTGGTGTTGCTCTGAACTCTTTATTTTGTCCCAGTTATTACAGCAGGCTGGAGACCTGCTCAGACATATCATTATATTCCCAGACTGTCCCTGGTAACATGGACAAGAGTCATTATCCCTGACATATCCCTGATTGGAGCCTTTGCAGAATGGAGAAGCCTCTTCCTCTCCAGCCAAATGATTGACAATTTTCCTCATTAATCCTCCCATCTCTCAGAAGTCTTCATGCCATTGCACGCCTCTCTCTGTCCACTTCATTTTTTATTATCCCCAGAAACGCAAGAAGACCACAGGCAGGTTTGATGCCACAGGAGCCACTTGCTACTTCTGCATCATCCTCCTGAATGAGCTGTGAACTGGAAGTGACAATGTGCAAAATAATTTGTGATGAGAATGAGAGGATCCTCTTTCATCTAATGCGCTCAAATTAAAAGATGCTGAGCTGGCCCTAAAACACAAAGCATGTTCTCCATTGAGCAGTGCTTCTACTCCGCTCTGAATTGTCCAGCACATTGGCAAGAGACAGGAGGTCGGTAGTACCATTGCATTAAGTCCAGGAGGACTCTGAAGAGTATTGATAAGGGCTTGGTGGAGATGAAACATAGACAATGGTGGCACTGAAACCTGCCTGTCAGGATGTGTGTGTCTGGCTCCTCCACTTCTCAATGGGTGTCCCTGCTGCTGCAGTTTTTCCTGGAAAGGTAACTGGAACCACCAGTGCTTGTGGTGTCCTGCAATGAGGGATTGGAGGCCCCATCCTTGAAGATATTCAAAGCCAGGCTTGATGAGGCTCTGAGCAGCCTGATCTAGTGCATAATGTCCCTGCTCACTGCAGGGGGGTTGGAATAGATGGCCTTTGAAGGACTCTTCAAACCCAACACATTCTGTGATTCAATTGTGTGTCCCTGAATGTCCTAAGGCTGAAAAGCTCTGTAGGTTCCAACAGAAGCCCAGTGCCCAGGGCTTTTTTAATGGACCAGCTCCATCTGTACTCTGTATATATGGCTTTAGCTTAACCTGCCCTCCACAGGGAAAGATCATTCTGTTCCCACCATGAATTTTCCACAGCCTAACTCATTGCTCAGTTTGACATTATCTTCGGAGCACTTGATCGTATCCTCTGTGGATGTAAATAAAATTGCTAAATCCTAATTGTACTTGGTTTAAGGCCTGTCTGTGCTGTTTTGCCTGCAGGGTATGCAGCACTTAATATACTGATATCTGTATTTAGAGTCAGTGTCGGGCTATTACCATGAAAGCTTCTTGCTGCTGTATGATCATACATTTTGTATTGTTAGGAGTGTACGTATGTGAGTACATTCATACTTCATATCCAGTGCTTCAAGTCATGACATTTGACATCATTTCAATTAAGTCCATTAAAAGAAAATCCATGTCAGTCACGTTTCTTTACAAAAGCCCATCAACGAAAAGGAAGGGTACAGAAAATCAATCTATCATCCTGTCCACAGGAAGAACAAAACAAAGGAGAGGGGAGAGAAACAAATCTCACTTATTTACAGGATTCTGCCCTGGAGAAATGAACAAATTAAGTTTATCAATGGCCCCAGTTTCTGTCATTTGGCTCTGAAGGGTATTGTGCAGGTAACTGGAAATGCCGAGTGGGGCTTCAGGAAGATTCATGCCAAGAACTTCAGTTCTCTTTCAAAAGTTTTTATGTAGAATTTAAAAAGTATGTAAAATACTAGGATTGTCCTGTGAGTTTTTCGATGGTTCCCAGTGACAGAACAAGAGGGAGTGTGCGCAGACAGGAATGTGGGAAGTTGCATCTAAACATGAGGAGGAATGTCTTTGCTGTGAGAGTGCCACAGCCCTGGTATAGGCTGCCCGGAGAGGTAGTGGAGTCTTTGTCTCTGGAGACATTCAAACCCACCTGGACACATTCCTGTGTGACCTGCTCTGAATGACCCTTCTTTGGCAAGGGGTTGGGCTGGGTGATCTTCTGAGGTCTCTTCTGACCCCTGCCATTCTGTGTTTCTATGATTACAGAGTTTGGGAAAGAGAAAGCTCATTCCCTCCCTCCATCCCCACCTTGGCTTCTTGTCTGTGTTTGCTGAGCACACACATCCTTCACCCCATTACAAACATCATCTTTCTCTCCACTTAATGAACCTTAGGGCAGGCTCCTCCTGCCTCTCCCTGACTTCCAGGAGGGTTGGTCAGTATTTATGGTTAGTCTGAACTTTCACAACCTTCCTTTATATTATTTGCTGCTGGTTCTGGCCCTGAGCCCAGAATTGCTCATTTCCCCTGGCTTTTTTTCTACAGCAATCATCAGTGGACAATGGCTGGTGGAGCTATCTCTGCAATCCCCAACCCAGCTCTGAGGGATCCGAGGGAGGGAGTGGAGCACAGCTCAAACTTGGCCACAGTTACCTCAGTTGATTTGGGGCCTTATTGATTTCGGGCCTTCTGAGGACAGGCTGAAGGAGTTGGGGTTGTTCAGCTTGGTGAAGAGAAGGCTCGTGGCAGACCTCGTAATAGCTTCTCAATACCTGAAGGGGGCTACAGAAAGACTGGGGTAGGACTTTTTAATAGGGTATGTGATAGAAGGACTAGAAATAATGGGTGTAAATTGGAATAGGTTCAAGCTAGATATAAGAAAGAAGTTCTTTACGGTGATGGTGTTGGAACACTGGAAGAGGTTGCCTAGAGAGGTTGTGGATACACCCTCTCTGGAGGTGTTTAAGGCCAGGCTGGACAAGGCACTGAGGAGCCTGATGTAGTGGAAGGTGTCCCTGCCTGTGGCAGGGGGGTTGGAACTAGGTGATCTTTAAGGTCCCTTCCAACCCAAACTATTCTATGATTCTATCTCTTGAGGTCCCTTCCAATCCCTGATATTCTGTGATTCTGTTTCAACATGATGTTTCTTCTCAGCTTCTGGAAGCTACCTAGCTTACAGGCATAACTGAAGAAGTTTTCCTTCCTTAACCTCTCCAGCGATAGCCTCTTGTCCTTTCCCTACCCGTCTTTCTGAAAAACAATTGGAGCTACATGCCCTCCTGAGTCATTGAGGTACAAAAGAAGACATTTACCAAGCTGGAATGGGGAACAGCAGAGCAGTCTGTGCTGGAGTGTTGAGGTGGTGGCTCCATGCCAAAGGCAATTAGGGAGGGACATGAATCTCTCAGCCATGTGCGAGTAGCAGTTCTCGTACTGTGGGTTAAGGAATGGTGATTTAGTCTGTCAAGTTGTGCTAAAGTTTGCTGATTGAAGGGATTTGGGGCTGCACTATTACAAAAACTATGTTTTAAAAAAAAAAATGCTCCTAATCCCTGTTTTATGAGGCAGGCACTGAAAAAGGCAAAACCAATTCTATTTGGAGAAGTAGCAGAATCAGCAACTAGCAACACAAACTCATTCATACCCTCCAGTTTGAACAAGGTCAAATTGGAAACTACAAATAAATGTGTTTATGAACTTCTGAGGGCTCCTAGGAATGATCTTGGGCTTTCACCAGGACCAGAATAACAGCATAATGAGGTGTCAGTTTCCTATCCTGCCCCCATGCCCCATTTCTTTCTCTCTTTGTTTTTTTTCCCAATGATGTGGGGTATTTATTGTGATCTGTCCAAGACTGTTGGCTGTTGGAGATACCATGTCCCATGGTGGGTAGCAGAGGAAAGGCCAAGGGATCAGATCCAACTGCACATGAAAGACTTACTTTTAATTGTGCTGGAGAGAAGCTATTACACTGGGGCCTTTACTTGTTTAATAGACTCCAGCCAATACCACACTCTTAATGTGTCCATAAAACACTTACACTCTATATGAACCATTGATCTCAGCAGTGTGGGACAAGGAGTTGAGCTGGATCCACTAAATTACCCGTGGGCAAGCCTCCAGTTGGGTGGAGATTTGCTTTTTCTCTGAGAAGACGCTGTGCTTGTGTTCTTTGTGGACTCTCTGCATTATTATGAGGTCCCCATCCCCTCCCCCTCCCCTCTGAAGGTCTTCTCTGACGTGTTTCTTTCTGCTTTGGGGCATTTTTCCATGTGAGCCCTCCCACTGAGAGCAGACGTGATTGCTCACAACCTTGTAATCTTTCATGTTTCATGGAATCATTTAACTGTCCAGGTTGGAAAGGACCTTTCAAATCATTGAGTCCAACCATCAGTTTCATACTGACAAAGCCACCACTAACATATGTCTCTCAGCATCATGTCTTAAATACCTCCAGGGATGGTGACCTCACCACTGCCCTGGGCAGCCTGTTCCAATGCTTGATAACCCTTGTGGAGAGGAAATTTTTCCTGATACCCATCCTAAACCTCCCCTGGTGCAACTTGAGGCTATTTCCTCTTGTCCTATAGCCTGTTCCATGGGAGAAGAGACTATTTGGTGACTCATGTGACCTCGGGGTGGCCAGCAGGAAGGAGGGCTCCCAGCCTGGCTTGGGGACAGCTGAGCTGTGAGTAGTGAGACACCTGAAATCCTGAAGTGTTTCTTATGTGGTATTTTCATACTTAAATGTGAATCCCTTCAGGCTTTTCATGACAAATAAATAAAATGTTTCCATGTAAAGTGAAAGTCAAACTAAACTAGGAGAAAAACCCAAATGTTTTTATCTCATGGAAATGAAACATTTTGATACTGTCAAAACAAAACGAGAAAGTTGAAACAATCTGTTTTGATACTTCCCAGTGAAAGTCAACACATTTCCTTCAAAATGTTTTGATTTCAGTCCGACTGCATTTTCCTATGGGGGAAGAAACCCCACAACATTAGTCTGAGATGTTTCTGGTTTTGAATTTGTGACAAAACCTTGTAGCATGTCTGGAGGGCTAGTTAGGGAGCAACATACCATCAGATTAGATATTGAAAAGAAATCCATTGTCACTGCATTGTGATAGAAAGGAAAAGAAGACATCCAATGACTCCAGTGTATTACAGATTAGGAAAGCAGCTCTGGGGAAAACAGGATGATGGTGGTGTCTCAGCCTCTTTGTCCTTCATTGGAAAATGCTGTCCTGCAGAAGCAAATATCCCTGAGTCCATGCAGGGAGAATGGGATGATGTGATGGATGGGTAATGAGCACAAGAGCAGGAATTTTTATAGCTAAATAACTTTGTAGAAAAAGAAGGAAGAAGGAATCAAAGGAAGCTGCCAGTAGCATCTTGGTCTTCTGAGCTGAGGTAGGAGATAAAATTGCAGTTGCAGTATCTGAATTAATTTCCCAGGGATGCATATGGAGCCCATCACACTGGTGCCTGGGTTTATGGCCACATCTCTTATTGTAGGCACCACCCGAGGGAAGCAAAAGGTCCCTGACACCTGTACCCAAAGGACTGGTCTCATGGTGACCAGCCAACACTCAGCCACAGGTACTCCAGCCTACAACTGGAAGATGTGTCTTAAAAAAACATTGCCAGCACCAAATACTTGATAGGAAGGTTCTGGAGACCTCCTGACTCACAGCTAAAACTCAGACAAAGCCTGAAGAGCATTTTGTGTTCTTCCATCTATCTGCAGTGATTTGGGGTCAGCAAAACAGCCAGGAGAGGTGAGTGAGCTGTGAATCAATGCAAGGGGTCTCAAATCACAGAAGCACAAACTGTGCCCTGCTGGCAACCCCATGCAGTCTCAGATGTTTCACTCTGATCACTCAAGAAGAAAAAGGCAAAGTTTTCTCTGCTTTGCTTTAAGCTCTGCTTTTTTGACAAGCCAGATGCCTCCAATCCCAGCATCTTGGCATGTGGATGGGTAATGTGCATGGAGACAGGCACGTACTTCATGACATTTCTGCTGTTAGTGTCTCTTGATCTACTGATTGTATAAACCAGATCATTCCTTTTTTGTGTACTTGTCTCACCCAGGGTCGCTCAGATTCCCCTCAGGGAAGAGGATCTCACAATCATCTTCAACATGCAGCAAAGATGGAGCTGCTCTGGGGTCACAGAGTTAAACCATCCTTTCCTGGTGGCATTAGAGGAATGTTATTACTTCCACAGGAAGGTTAGGTCTTTTCTCTTTATTGACTAATTAGCAACATTAAATAGTTTGTTCAGTTAATATTAGTCCCTGGGAAACCAAGTAATTTATTAAAATGAAGCAGGGAGCCAGGTGGAGTGTGACACTGAGATCTCTTGGCACCTCTCGAGCTCACCCTTGGGCACCATCTTGACTGTTTCAGCCATTAAGTTCCCTTCCAGGAGATGTGCCATGCAGGGAAAAGAAGAATTAACTGGAGCCTTCAAGGTTTCATCCACAGATCAGTAAAATCTGTAGAAGTACCCCCATGGATATTAGTGGCTTTAAATTGGGGTCTAGGAATCATGGAATCACAGAATGGTTTAGGTTAGAAGGATCTTAAAGATCAGCCAGTGCCACCCTCTGCCTTTGACAGGGATACTTCCCACCAGCCCAGGTTGTTCGAAGCTGTGTCCAACTTGATCTTACACCCCTGATTTGGCCACAGCTTCTCTGGACAACCTGTACTCATCTCCTTACAGCAAAGAAATGTCTAAATCTTCCCCTTTTCCATGTAAATCCTTTCCCTCTGGTCCCATGTCTCCCCTCCCTGCTCCAGAGATGCCCCCAAGCTTTCCTGGAGCCCCTTTAGGGACTGGAAGGGGCTCTTAAGGTCTTCCTGCAGCCTTCTCTTCTCCAGGCTGAACTCCCCTCCCAGCTCTCTCAGTCTTCCCTCACAGCAGAGGGGCTCCAGCCCTTGCAGCATCTCCAAGGCCTCCTCTTGCCCTAGTCCAGCAGCTCCATGTCCCTAGTGTACTAGGACCTCCAGAGCTGGAGGCGGCATTGCAGGAGGATTTCCCCAGAGCAGAGAGTAGGTTTGGTTGAAAAAATGGTCTTAGTTTTGCCAAGCACACAGGTTCTCCCTGACACAGAGCATGGACCAGGCTCAGGAGCTAGAAACAAGTTTCTCAGATGTAGCCACAGGGCTGGAATACCTTGGACTGAATATGGGCTGTGCAGGGAAAGCCTCTGCCAGCATTTCAGACAGCCCCTACTATCAGCAGAGTCCACAACGGTATTCATCTTTTCCTAAAATAGGAAAAAAAAATTAAAACCTCCCATTTGGTTGAATGAGTCCTCCTCTGAGCTCCATTAACTTTATTGACTCAGCTCCACCAAGTGTGGAGGGATAGGAGCTCTCCTGGAGGCATCTTCATGTAGACACATAAGCCAGACATGATGAAGGTGACAGCAGGAGACTGGTTTCTGACCAGAACACACTTTCGCTTCCAGTTTGCCCTTTCGTGGTCCTCAGATTTAGCCACTGGGTTTGACCATCTCACCAAATCTTGGTGACTGCTCCAGACTGATTAACGCCTTCAGTCTGGTGTTGTGAACATAAAGAAAAGCAGAGGGCATAAAAAGGTCTGTCCTAAATGATGTGTCCACTTTGATGCTTAAATTCTTCTGCATTGCTTTCCCTCTGTCAAAGCTGGAGGTGGCAAATACCTGACTGCCATGAGCTGTCCCTCCTCCCCAGTGTCCTTCCTCCTCCCAGCATCACTGATGTGGATGGGAGGCACCTCCCCAGCATGAGAGACTGACACCTCAGTAGAGGCAGCACTTGAAAAGGCATGACCCAGAATTGCACATGGTCATGACCATAGCCCCAGCTGCTGCAGCAGTATTTGTAAGTGTATGCTGGAAAAAAGGCAGCTGATCTGCTGGAAGATGATTTTCAGGCCAAGGGAGACAATGGGATTTCATCAGAACCTCTTTTCCATCTCCTCCAAAGCAGCAAAGCATGGGGTGGCTTTGGCACAGCTTGCAAAGGCCATGGTGCCAGTTTCCTTCCACAGCCACCAGAGATGCTCCTGAGCCACACAGCTCAGCATCAAAGTAGAAGTTGGGATGAAGGGACTCCTCCAGGGATAGGACAAGCCTGAGTCTTTTGCTGACCCTTGGACCATCACTTCCAAAACCCAGCTGTGATTTCTCTGTTGTATTACAGTGCAGCTCTGACTGACAGAACAGTCATAGATATGTCTTGAGAGAGCCAGCTGGAAAAGCCTGATGCTTCTCTGTAGAAAACATTGGGAGATTAAAAAGAGAGGAATAGTCCTACCTGTTTTTCCAAGATTCTGCTGCTTTAATTTTCAATTTTAAATTTCAAAGACTGTTTTTCCCTGAAACTGACGTCTTTTTTTTTGACCATCCATTTATTGGTTCTGTTTATGGTCCTTCCAAACAGAAAACATCAGTGGCCATTGGCCTGAATTTCATGTAACCTCTTGGAGGCAAACAACCAGATCATTTCTGATTTCAGTTGATCAGGGGGCTGGAGCACATCCGTTAATGAGGACAGGCTGAAGGAGTTGAGGTTGTCAAGCCTGGAGAAGAGAAGGTTCAGGAGGGGACCTCATAGTAGCTTCTCAATACCTTGAAGGGGCCTCCAGGAAGACTGTGGTAGGACTTTTTAATAGGATCCAGGATGACAGGACTAGGAGTAATGGTTGCAAATTGGAAGAGGAGAGATTTAGGCTGGAGAGAAGTTCTTTACTGTGAGGGTGGTGAAACATTGGAAAAGGCTTCCCAGAGTGGTTGTGGATGTCTGCTCCCTGGAGGTGTTTAAGGCCAGGCTGGATGAGGCACTGAACAACCTGCTCTAGTGGGAGGTGTCCCTGACTATCCAGTTTGGAACTGGATGATCTTTAAGGTCCCTTCCAACCCTAATCATTCCATGATTTTATGATTCTGTACAGTTGGGTGGATCACCCAGTGACTTGCTTTTGTGATAAACCTTGGTGTCTTTCATTAGAAGATCTCAGCTGTTCTGCAGCAACTTCAGTCTCCTTTTTGGGATGCCCCACAAGGTTATGGCATCATCTGCCGCACTCATCAGAGTTAGATAACAATTATTGGCAGATATAAATAGATGTTTTCATGAGCAATATTGTTGAGTATGCTAAATGTTGCTTTAATTTGCTGGTGCAAATTAAAGTGAATTCCTGTCAGGCACGGAACAAAATAGATCAATTATATTGCTGCTAATTATTGTTATTATTTTAAACTGTGCTTCTCAAGCAGATTTAGCAAATTTGTCAATCCGGTGCTTATTCACCTTCTTGAAACCAGACCCAGCAGTCTGGCATGCAAATTACCCTACATTTTCAACAAGCAACAAGGATAATTGCAACTGTTTTGTAATTATCTCACCCTCCACGGTCTCCATTTATCACATCTAGGCCTAAAGGTTCCAATGTCTTCATCCTCCAAAAGCATTGATATATAGTCCTATACATTATCAGTAAAAAATGGCATTTTGCAGGAATCTTTCCCATCACAGTCAGAATAAATCAGAAGAAATGTAAATATTTTGGAAGGAAATTTTTCTACAACTTGTTCAGAAATTCCTTGCTGGAAAACTCAACTTTTCCAGGAATATTTTTGAGATAATGTGTTAAAATCATAGAATCACATAGAATTTGTTTGGTTTGGAAAGGACCTTTGGAAAGGAGTTGTTTGGCTTTGTCCCGTCCAACAGTGAAGGGGTAGAGAAGGAGCTCTCAGGGCTTACTGAGAGAAGCGAAATGGGAGCTGACTTTCAGTGTTGTTAAAAGCAAAGTAAAGCACACAGGGGGAAAATAACCTGGCTCTGTACTTGCCATCAAAGGAACTGAATTAGCCATTATCTGTGGAATGAGATGTGGGAGTGGGTGGTTGTCTGTAGCTGTCAGATGTGGCAGCCTGCTATGGGGGACTATTCAGGGAAGATGGAAGAGTGTGATGCTCTTGCATCAAGCTGTGCTGCTCTTTCATCTCCGGTAGTGTGCTGCTTCAGAGGGTACCACAGAGTGAGGGGAAATTTGGAGATGCTGGCGATGGCAGTGCAGGAGGGAAACAAAATCTGCCCAAGGCTGGGAAGCTTTGTGGGACTGCAGCCTGTGCAGGCCACAGCCTGTGTTCATCCTGTACCTGAAGTGGCCTACATAAAAGAGGGGAGGCATTACTTGTGAGGGNCCAGCCTGGCCTTAAAGACTTCCAGAGGGGGAGCATCCAAACCTCTCTGGGCCATCACCCCACCATAAAGAACTTCTTTCTTCTCTCCAGCCTAAATCTCCCCTCTTCCAATTTGCATCCATTCCTCCTAGTCCTGCCATCCTGGACCCTATTAAGAAGTCCTACCGAGTCTTTCTGCAGGCCCCCTTCAGTTACTGATCCATATTAGAAAATATCTTTACTTTCTGCCTGGCTCTGATAAATAGCTTCTTTACATCTATGTTTCTAGCATCAAGTAAAATTTCAAACACCATTCACTACGTGACATCTGTCTTGCCTACCTCTAACTGTATCTTTTCTCCATCAGGATATCTTTATCAGAAGGTCATAAATCACAGCCATTCCTATTCCTGAGCAGTGATTTTGATAGGGCTGTGCCAAGGCAGGTTTCATTTTAAGGTATTCATTTTTGTAAATCACTACTGCATTATTTACGCTTTTTCGCTGCAATAATCCATCTGAGGTCAAATATATGTACATATAAACCAGCCTCATCACTGCAAAGAAAAGATAATAAGAATCTGGGAGTAAGAGTAATAGGTGGATAGAAATCCTGTGTTTGTGAAAGATTTTTGAGGCCTCTGTTTTGACTTCCTCCTGGGCTGAAGCAAAGCTCTGCCAGGAGTTAAAAATGTAGGGGGAAAACGAGAAGAAGTGAAAAGCAGAGGCTGTTCCCAAGGGAGAAGAGCCTATGTCCTGCCAGGGTAAATGCAGAAGCTCATAACAGATGGGACAGGCATGGGGGATGCATAGAAACCAAAACCACAGGCTTTACAAACACAGCAGAAATGGGAAGGCTGCAGAGACCAGCTGAGACAATACAGGAAAAGGGAAAAGAGAAACAGATTATTTCACCCTTTGTTCACAAGCAAGGCGTCTCCAGAAGCCCTTTTCTCAAGCTGCTGCCAAATGTTCAGTTGCCCCAGGGAGGTGGGCAGGGCTGATCTTCAAAACAAGTTCAGGGGCAACCCAGAGAGGCTGGATTTCAGGCTCCTCTGTGGAAAAAATGGGTTAAGGAGAGAGTTAACACCTGTAAATAAATGAGATTTTCTAAGGAAGGATCCTCACACTTTGTAACTGGTGCTCACATTTTGCAGAGCTGTGAAAACAGAGGGAGGAGAGCCACCAGCTCTTCTAACCAAATCCCAAGGATTTTGGTTGGATCTTGCACCAAAAAGTCTCGCAGAGAGAGCCCAGCATGTTAAGGAGCAAATGGTAGAAACAAATGAAGACTTTCACAGCAGGGCAGGCTGCCCACATCTCTACTGGGACCTGAGTTGCTCTGCAGAAGTCAAAGTGCTGGGGTCTAGAGTCAAGTCCCCAGTCTCTCAGTCTTTCTTCTTCAGAGAGATGTTCCAGCAACCTTATCATCTTCGTGTCCCTTTGCTGTTCCCTCTCCAGCAGCTCCCTGTCCTCCTTGAACTGAGGAGTCCAGAACTGGATCCAGTGCTCCATATGAGGACTTACCATGACACAGCAGAGAGGGAGGATGACCTCCCTCCTCCTGCTAGCCACACTCTTCTTGATGCATCCCAGGATGCTGTTGGCCTTCTTGGCCCCAAGGGCATATTCCTGGCTCGTGGGCATCACAGAATCACAGAATATCAGGGATTGGAAAGGATCTCAAGAGATCATCTAGTCTGAAATCCCCGCCAGTGCAGCAA
>VZTY01023887.1:88363-153546 GCA_013400935.1 Turnix velox | reverse complement strand
TTCACAGCATTTGCATACAGCATGAATATCTATTTTACTTAAACCGTTGATTAGTACTTAATTTTATTAGCCTCTTTTAATTCTTTATTACTTGAGCTTTGCACAATTGGTTCCATCACTGCTATTTTTCAAAGATCAAAGTCAGGCTAACGCTCTCTTACATCCTCTTTCCCTTTGTACAAATATTGGAACAATTTCAGATGTCTCTAAGGTTACCCTGATGTCCTAATGTTTCTGAAAATTCAGTATTAGCTTTTTAAAACTCTCCTCAGCCAAGTTCTCAGAAACAAAGTTCCTGATTATAAAACTTCATTAATTGTTGTTTAACATATAGTTTAAGGGTTATTAGGCTTAGAAGTACTTGGCCACCACCAAGTACAAATTTTTCCCTTTATCAGTTAGGCATACATCTTTTATCTTTGTTATTTTTCCCAGTTTGATTTTATTTATCCTTCAAAATACTGCTGGCGATTTTTAAAAACTGGTTTGAATCTTCACAAATTCTGGGTCTGTTCTTTGGCACACTTGTTTAAAAGGCTTGCAGAGACCATCTATATTTTCCTGCTTTTATGTTTTTTTTCTAATTGATAGCGTAGTATTTGTCTTTGTGAAACTGCCCTTTTGAAAGAGAAAGTTGGAGAAAGACTTGTTCTGTCTCCTTATTTTACATTCACACTGTGAATTGACCAAAGTAGTGACTGCTGATACCTCAAGCTGCTTTAGCATCCTCATGCTGTGATCTAGTTCTTCTTGCCCATCAAGATGAGGCATGATGTGGATGTTGTTTCTACTGAAAGCAGCCTTTTTGTCAGAAAATTTTCATCTGGGGGTTTTAGAAATTCTGCCAGACTGAAATTTCCTCTTTATGCCATTCAGAATGAACTGCTTACATGAGCGTGAGGTATATTACAAACATTATTGATAAGTGTTTAATTTGTAATCATCCTCTGCACAGGTGACTAAGAAATTGAATTTAATGGTGTCAAGTGCATACCACCTGGAGGGACATCACAAGATTTACTTCTTAGGGTCTAGTGGATGGATAAATATTCCCATTGACTGAGTTCATAGTAGCCATTATCACAATTTTATTCCATGATCTAGTTTTATTTCCCTTTTTCCAAACCAATCTTTTAGAGAGAGATTATAAACAATTCAATCAATATTCCTATTATGTGTTATCCTATTAGGTTTCATTAATATCAGCTAATTTGAATGCATATTTCTAAACAAGCGATTTCTTTTCCTTCCATTTATTACCTGAGCTTTTATTCTTGATAATTTATAAATTTCTGCACAGCATAGTCTTTGTTCCATTGTACATTGCCAACACAAAGGTTTGGTACAGTTTGAGAGTTAGGCTGTTCCTTCTTTTCACAAACTTCTATTGTTGGAGACCCCCCTTGCAGTTTTTTGTATGCAGATCATGAGGTCTTATAAACTATGCAGTTTTTCTATTGTAGTAAAATCTAACTCCCAGTTAAGCAGCTTTTTCACAGCCAGGACCATGCAAGTTTGGCTTTCTTTTTTTTACTTCCAAGATAGCACCCAAGTCATCCCTCTCCCTCAGGTCCTTATGATGACTCAGTTCAAGGATCATTACTCAGTTCAAGGATATTTTCTGGTTTCATGAAGTGTCAGCCTTTCTCCTATGACTCTTTGTGGCCCTGGTCCCAGTCTGTCCCTAGGAGAGTATTTCTTCCTATTTCTCTTTGCAAAAGGAATCAATCTGCTTCCATGCTTTTGTCTTTTTCCAACTCTTCCCAGTCATGACACATGAAATTTCTAAGAAATTTCTTGTGGGAATACTAAAAGGTGTGCACTGCATTTACTTATCAAATGCAATTATCAATTGAACAGCTCCTATAGCAAAATCCTCCTCTAAAGGATGCATCTTTTCACTTACTAAAGCCAAGCTCCTGCATTTGAAGTCTCATAACCCTGAACCAAACCACCATGGTTTGCAAATAATGATGTAGGCCAGAATGCTGAGCATCTAACTCCTACAGGGATCAGACTCTGATTGATGCAGAGGCATGTAGCTCTACTGGGGAGTCATTCCACTTTAATAACATGCTCCATTGAAAAGCTGAAATGCCTCATGGGAAATGGTGGCAAAAATAAAGTTCAAGAATGTTATAAAATCACACATAATGAACACAGTCTTCCACTAAAACATTATCAGAGTGATTCTCCTGGGAAGAAGGCTGGTCAGCACAAAGGGTCTCTTTCTTTAGTTTGACTCAGCTAGAAAAGGGTACAGAGCAGAGATAAACACGGCTACTCTTTAAAACATCCCAAAAATATTGCATAAGCATTAGGGTGAAGTCATATGAGGATGCTCTTGGCTTAGACTTATTCAGATGCTTGTTTAGCTGAGGTAAGTGTTCCTATATATGCTGACTTCTATAGAACCAAGACATTTTCCAGAACATGTTTTCTCAGAGTAAGTTTTTCTTCTTCTCTTACAAAGCAACTGAAACAAATCAAGTTGTTGCACTGAAGACATCAGAAGTAGGAGAGAGAAAAACAGCAGGCTCTAGGATTTTACTATGGCTCCCGTGTACAGTAAGTTTTGGAGCAGCCAAACATGTTCTAGATGGACATGCCATTTGAATGGAGGCCATGTGCCAGCTGTGAGCCAGCCACCATGTAGGAAGTCACTGCATGACCACATGGGTTGGAGGGCTCTTTGGACAGGGAAGAGTGCAGGTAGCTTCCATGGGAATGCAGATTGTAAGCTTTCCCTTCTATGAGGAGAAGCATTTTACAGTGGGAGGGGTCAAACATGTTCAGAAAAGAATCATAGAATAGTTTGGGTTGGAAGGGACATTAAAGATCATCCAGTTCCAACCCCCTTGCCATAGGCAGGTACACCTCCTGCTAGACCAGGTTGCTCAATGCCTTGTCCAGCCTGGCCTTAAACTCCTCCAGGGAGGGGGCATCCACAGCCTCTCTGGGCAACCTGTTCCTCACCACTCTCACCATGAAGAATTTCTTTCTTATATCCAGCCTGAATCTCCCCTCTTCCAATTTACATCCCTTATTCCTGGTCCTGCCACCACATATCCTACTCAGAAATCCTACCCTTGCCTTTCTGTAGGCCCCTTCAGGTATTGGTAAGGTACTGTGAAGTCCCTCTGAGCCTTTTCTTCTGAACAACCCCAACTCCTTCAGCTTGTCCTCCATCTTCGGAGGTACTCAAAACTCTGCCAGAGGAATCCTGAGCAACCCATCCAAGCCAAACATGAGTTGGATCCACACAGAAAAAATTGGTTTCCAGATTGAATGGATCTTGAGGCTGTGACAGAGTCTGCTCTCCCAGTGGTATCAGCCTCCTCTTCTTGCGGCAACAGCTTTGTGGTCCTCTGTAACAATAGCAGTAACAGCAGCCATTTCTTAGTGGGTGATTGCATGGTGTGGAGGAGAGTATTTCTGTCTCCACACAAAGCCTTTGGACTGCACAGCAAAGGCCAGGGGTGTCATAGCACCAAGTAGCTGGGAATGTCAGCACCACGTCCGTGCATCCCTCATGTCTGTGTGGAGAGTCAGCACCACTGAACTTAAATGGAAACCTGAAAAGAGAGAGGCAAGCGCTCACCCAGATTCACAGTGTGCAACACCAGGGCCATCTAGCTTTGCATTGTGCAGAGGTGTGATCGGAGTCACCAATCCCACACCATTGTCTTTGGTCCCACACATCCTGAGGCAGGGTCCCCAGCAGCACACACAGTGTGTCATCCCCCAGCTGTTCCCCCACAAACAAGGGGGGACTTGTTGGGATACAGTAATCCTGGATCCTCTTTGGCCCCTTCCCATGACTTTGGTGGCATCAGTGGAATAATTTGTACCACCAACTCCAGCAGCCTTTAATATTCTCTGTTTGCTCCCCAGGGAGCCGGGACAGCCCTGGGTTTCACCTGAGACCTGCAGCCAGCCTCAAATTGTAGTGGGGAGAGGAGCCAGAGGCTGGGTTGATGGGAGAGTGCTTCAGTGTTACCTTGGCCTTTCCTCAGCCTTTCCTGGATATTGGGTAGCTCAGCTGGTAGGCAGAGCATTTTCTTTACCCTAATTTTGCAGTTTAACACCACCATAAGCCACTGCAGCATGTTTATGGTATCCAGCATTTTCCCATCTGGCTCTCCCCAAGCTGCTCATCCCACCCAGGAAAAAAAAAAAGTTTAATGAGACTAAGTGAAATGACAACCCTGTCTGGATTATCATTTCTTACGGCTGTTCCTGCCCTTCCCCAAGGCTCGCCGCTTCAAACTGGCAGCACAACTTCAATGGGCAACAATGCTCCTCAAGGTAAAAATCTGGGAAGAAGCAGCCCCCTCCTGGATTTACTCTGAGCAAGGGAGTGTGAAGGCACATTGTGTGCTGGCCTGGTGGCAGGTTAGTTACTCTGTTTGAGCCCTTCATTCTCAAGAGAGGGAATACAATTCACAGGGCAGGGGGTGGGGGTAGAGAGTGGATGGAAACAAAGCAGGACGTGTTTGTGGAAAAGAAAAGCCTCCTCCTTAAATCTGTTTGAAAGCTTTTGATACATCAAAGTCAAGTCAAGAAGAGATAACTTGGATATAATTGGTGTGGACACTTGAAAATATTTTGATAAAGACCTTTGTCCAAGAGCTATTTGTGAAAGGCAAAGAAGGGTCATGGATTTGGCACTATCCAAGAAACAAAGCCCCCAAAAGTAGGATGAGGCTTACACCCAGCAGCACCCCTAGCCCCAGAGCTGCTACCACATGTGGCAGATGAGATACCCCTGACAGTGAAGCCAGACCTAGAGGGGATGAAGATTGCAAAAGGCATCACCAAAGCCAGGAGAAAGGGCCATGGAGACAACCTGGCTAGGGCTCCCTGGAAGGAAGAGGGCAATAGTTGTGAAAACTGGCTAAGTCCAGATCTCAAAAACCGAGCTAGGAGCATGGGCATCTCATTGCAGAGCTCCACTGGGGGGGGTGAAAATGTAAATTATTACTAAAAAAAAATCCTAATGAAATGAAGAGCACATTTAGAAAAAGATCAGGAGAGAAAGTAGCAGGGAACTGTGTCCAAATACTGAGAAAGGAAGGAGAGAAGGTCCTCTTCTGACATGGCTGCCTCTCACCAACTTCCAAAGGACACATCAAAAAGAGAGGATGGGAGCATTTCCAAGATTCAAAAGTACGAGGGTTAGAAATAGAGTCTAGCTAGAATTGAAATTATTTGAATTTCCAAGTGAAGTGAGTAAAAAGCAACATAATGGCAGTACACAAAATAATGAATGGCACAAAGAATGTACATATAAGCACTCCTATTTACACTTTTCATATAAAAAGAGAACAAAGGGACAGTCAATAAACCCAAATGGCAGCACACGTACAAGGATAAGCAAAATACTGTTGTTCTAGTGTGCTGTGCATAATCACCTGGGGAGCTCACTGTTCCAAAATACTGTTAAAATCACAGAGATGCAAAGAGACTTAAAAGGACAGGAATGTACCTGAAGGAACATGTGCAGCTATATATGAGCTCATATGAACATGGGCTATATATGAGTTGCATTAGCAGTGAGCAATAATGCGGGCTTTTAAGAGAGAAATTCTCATACAAACAAGAATAAATGGGAAGGGAAAAAAAATCCCCATGGTCAGATTAGTTCAAGAATTGCCTTGTATGGAATGTCTTATTCCTCCTTCTTCTGAAGCATTTATGTTGGCTATTGCCAGGAAGCAGCAACAAGGGAAGACAAGCTCCTTCCCCTCTGGCTCCCTCCTGCAGCCTGGCTTGCTGCCAACACCAGCAACCTCCTTGAAGACCATCACAGTTTTGGAATCTTGAGCTTCAGGAGCTACCAAGTAGCACCACCTAAAATCTGAAGACAGTTACCCTGGCTGGGGTGCAACTGCAGTGGGTAAGAACTGCCGGGAAAGAGGCAGATGTTCAGGCGAGTGCATAGTCCCAGCCTGCTCGTTCTTTGCAACCAAGGAACATTTCACATCCTCGGCCATATGTGACTGAGGGAGGTAAAAATCGTATCTTTTTTTTCTTTTTTCCCTTCATTGATATGCAGTGATATTTCCCATATTTGTAATCAAAATGAACTGAAATTAATCTCAGTAACAATTCTGCCTGTGATGGGAACACACATATTAGCGATACACATCAGTAGGCCTTCAGGAGCAATGCTACCTATAGATTACTGAAGGTCAACAGTGGGGAGGTGGGGTGGGAAATGATTCAAGAGAGCATTCCTGAATTTAAATAAAGCTGACAATTGCAAAACTGCATTTATGGAAACTTTCCTCTTCACAGCCTTCATAATCTGATTTGAGGCAAGAAGCCCAAGCTTCGAATGTGCCTACAAAAGTCAGACAGCTCACCTCAATCTCCCTCTCTATGAGGTGGTTTGTGTCCTTACACTCAAGACGGGGCATGAACCACCCTTTCCCTGACTGACATCAGTCCCCAGATGACAGCATCCCAGTTCCCAACTGTTTCACAGCTCCATTGCAGCACTTTTCCCTGCCTTCCAGGCTCATCTGGCACATCTACCGCCACCAAAATACATCAGTTAATAGAAGTGGATGCTGTTTTCCCCTCTGCAACTCCCACTAGCCATCTTCTGCAGGGGAGATGTGGTGGCCTGAAGCTGGCAGGCGGAGCAAGACACCTTCTGCCCATCATCACCAGTTCCTCTACAAGCTTACCCCCATGAAGCTGATCCACAGCCCATCAGGATAACAATTCTAATGTCCCATTGGCCGACTCCCACACCTGAAGACAGGTGGCTTTTCCCATATGGAGGTGAATACATGCAGTGAACACAAAAAGGGCTTACTTTTGGTTGTTTCAAGTTTGGGGGTTTTTTTTAAGACTTTATTCATCTAACATGCTTGACCAAAAATTACAACAACAATCAAGTTACGCCAAAATGATTGAATACCCTTTAAGCTTTCATACCTCAAGTACTTTATATGAGATTTTGAAGTAACAGCTGCTTCTCACATAAAAATACACAGTATTTTGAAGATACCTTAGGAAAAATTATTTTTAAGAGAATAGTTTATGGTCAACATAGAAATTTTGTTGAGGCTAATAAAAGGACCTCTTCCCCCCACTTTAACATTGTCATTTTTTAAGTGCTATGAGCAAATGTAAACATTTCAGATTTCTTTAACATACAGCCAATTTCCTGGCACATTTGTT
The DNA here is from genome assembly GCA_013400935.1 of Turnix velox. Classification (NCBI taxonomy): domain Eukaryota; kingdom Metazoa; phylum Chordata; class Aves; order Charadriiformes; family Turnicidae; genus Turnix; species Turnix velox. The sequence goes on along the minus strand of VZTY01023887.1, from coordinate 146,352 downwards.
TCAAAGCGCTTGAACTGTTACTAGCTGAGACACTTTTATTCTAACTACATGCTATTGCTCATCTTCCCAATGATGGTGGGAGTTCATATTTGACTATGAATTTCAGTCCTTGCTGATTTAGGAGCTGATCCTGCAATTTCTACACCAATAAATAGTTTTGACAAAAGTGGCCCCATCTGAATCCACAGCAGACTGCTCATGTGCTTCTGAACTATTCACTCAAAAACCAGTAGCAGGGGCCACCTATCGTTATCAATTTCATTTCAGAAAAAAAGCAGGAAATCAGTTTAGACCCCAAGTCACCAAACGGCTCACAAGAAATGACCAGCCCATGACTTGTCATGTTCTCTGGTAGTCAGGTGGTTTCTGGTGGGTCTGCAACATGAGATAACTACTGGGTTGGAATTTCACTGCTCTGAGCAGCAGCTGGAAGAGCACTGGCATGCAATGCATTGGCCCACCTTGCTTAATGTCAAAGCTGACATGGATTGGCTTTGTGACACAGGCATTTTAAATTGCATATGCATATAATGTACATGCAGATGCTACATGAAGCTCGCATTCACACCCGTGTATCAGACAAAAAGTAACATACATAATTATCCAATGCATGTGTGCAGATGTGGGCTATGCACAGACCTCCAAACAACCCTGCATTGGCAGTGTGATGAGCTGCCCGATGTCAAGATGCCATCAACCCCAAATTCAGGATGTCCACATTCAGAATATAACAGTGAAATTATCTTCATTAAGGTAAAAGAAACTCCTCTTTGTGCATGGATAATTTTGTTAGTTCAAGGCAACAACCCATAGGGTTTTGGTGGATTTATAATCAGTTCTCAAGCTTCTGCCTAGGATGGGACTGAAATCCCACCAACTTCAACAACTCTGTTAACCTGCAAGAAAGCCACATGGGAAGTGCTAGTGTCAGCCATCCCAACCAGCTCCAGACATGTCCCCTACTTTGCCTGGCATTACATCCAATACAACAGATGAATTTCCACTTGGTTGATGATTTTGTATTGGGCCTCTCAGCAGTGTCCACAAGTAGGCAAATTCAATGACAGGTTTTGTGAGGTTACCCTTTTCTGTACTGATTGGCTTGTACTCATCACTTGTGGGAGAATGGCTACGTGACAAAGTAGACATGAAGGAGCTATGCTGATTTAACTATGGTTCTCATGGGAAAGGCAAAGATAACACGTCCTTGAATCCATCTGTGTTACAATAACAAGGTGCCACAGTTAGATAACAGCAGTAATTGCAGAGGGGACGGGATGAGCAAATGTACCTTTTACTTGCCAACCAGTAAGATATTGCCTAGTGAGTTTACTAATGAGTGGACTGTATATAAGTGTGTGAAAACCCCAACAAATCGAAGCTTGCTTATCTATCAATCATACTGATTGTCCGCATTCGCACTTACACTACCATATAGTTAACTAGAAGTGAATGCTCAAACTCCTTGAGGTTACTCCTTCTCTTTGACATCCATAGCATTTGGGAATGCTATGGACAAAAGAATCACAATGACATTTAACCACTTAGCACTGGGGCCAAACTCAAACAAGTAATCTCATCACTGGCTGCACGTCCCATTAACAGGCTTTAAACAAATAGATCCAGAGGGTTTTATTCAAAATACCACTACTGAAAAGTGGTTTATTTAAAAAAACCACTACATAATTTTTGTTGTTTTCCTTTTTTTTTTGCTTTTTACATACAATCACATATTTCCACCTTACCATATGAAGTTTTTTGGTGGTTTTTTTTAAGGGAAACTTTGTCCTTTTTTCACAGGCAAGTCCAGGTTACAAATTCCCGAGTTTATACTGCATTTACTGCAGTTTCCCTTCTTGAATGCTGAGTGTTTACAGCATGCTTGCAATATGCATCATTTCCCTTACCATCTGTAATGCCAGATGTAGTAAAACTTCATTTCAGTACAGTGAATTAGGGCTTCTGTTGTATTGGTTTTGAATAGATGCAAAAGCTTAAGACTTGGAGGACCTGAAGTAATAACTTTCCTCCAGTTACTGGTCATTTGTGCACTGTCTTTTATATCTGCCATGTTAATTAAGGGAAAACATCTTTACCATAATTTTTCTTTTATCAAGAAACCAGGAAATCCTAGTCTCAACTTAAGCTAAACTGCAAACATTCTTAAAGAAACACTCTTTTGAAAGACACTGCTCTTTTCACAAGTCCAATAAAATGTATGATATATACATTGATATCCCTACTCAGGATATATATATATATATGTATATATATATGTGGAATGCATTTACTTTCCTGTGTTCACAAATATTTCAATAATGAAATGTTAAAAGTCTTTAATCTGTTTATGGCACCAAAATGTCTTTGTTCCTCATCCACTTTTGTCACACAAAATTTATCTGTGAAGAGCTAGCAGGGAAAAAAGATGCTTTTTGTTATTTTTTGTAGAATGGTTCCCTATTGGGATTCTCAGCTAGCCATATAAAGTTGATAATGTGTTGGGCACAACTGTAAATCTTCCTTAAAATCATGTGTTCCTCGGAGTAGGTAAGTCAATAACTATAGGTGGATTAAGCGGCTGGTAATTCACAGTGCACACAGATGCATTCACGTAGGTAGTTGTTCCATCAGCCATGACCCCATAACCTACAAAGAAAGAAAAAACTCAGGTTAGTCTTATTAGTCATTATTATCTCATTTTTGTTATTCTTCACCTTTATCTCACAATGCTAAGTGCCACTTTCATTACTCATAAGGAATTTTAAAATTCTCCTAATGTAAAACATAAAGGTCTCCTGAATTAATACCATCCTTTTGCTACAGCAGAATATTTTGCCATCTTTTAAATTGTGTAAGAAAAGCAAAAGAGCCTCACTATGTAGTGACTACAATTTCTGGCAGACAGCTAGCCAAAATTCCTTAGAAAGACATATTTTTTAGTGCAAAGCTTTTTTCTTCAAACCTTCTCAGTTTTGAAAAGAATGAGAAGACAGAGCTTAGCCAATTACAGCACTGAAAAAACATACTTCTGCTATAATCAGAAAACTTAGGGTAATTTTCATCTTCCACTTTTTTTACTGACTTGTACATTGTTTAAGTATGCAATGAAGAAAAAGCATTCCCCCATTAAGGGGAGTATGTGCACAGGGGCAAGACCTGTCCAGTAGGAAACTCTTCTTCCCATGTGCTTGAACTTTGACCAAATTCAACCAAATTTGATGGAAAGACACTAAAATGGCTGCCAAGGCAGAGAAAACATGGCTTCATTAATGCATTCTCTGATGGATAAGGTGAATTAACACCTTTCCACAGGAGAAAACACCCTCTTGTATGTCTCACCAGTGGCAAAACCCCTTTAACTACACATCTGACTAGACACCCAAGTCAATCAATTCCTGAGCTAAAACTGCAGAAAATCAAACTTCCAGCTCCAGTTCATGTAGAAATACAATGAAATGCTGTTGCAGAAAGCAAAGAAGCAGTACTTTAACTGCCCTGGTGTTATGACAAAGTGGACACACTCTCCATCATCAAAAATCTTTTCCTGAATGACTAGGGAAAAACTTCAGCTTGATTACACAAGAACTAAAAGCTTAATGTTGTAAATTTGCATTGACACATTAAGATCAATATGAAGAAATGCATTCACAATTTGAACTATATGATTCGGAGGAAATCACCTCATATAAAGCATTTGTACTAAGATTCAATCTCACCAGTAATGAAACTAATAGTGAAATACATTAATTGCTGCTTACACAGAGTTTTGCCTATTAAAAACCTAGGTACCTAAGACCCTATAGTTTTTCTGAGTGCAATTTCATGTCATGTAGAAGCATTAGTTGTAGAATCTACAAACAGAAACAGTAGCCAAATGTTTTTTGTTATTGTTCCTTAAAATATCCTGAATAATGCAGGGCTTCCTAGATCCCCATGGAAAACCCACACTCTAATTAGGGGCTAGAGAGGGAAGAAAACTCTCGTCAGGTTCCTGTCACAGACGTTTCTGTGTAAAACACAGGCAATTGTTCTGTGTAAAACACAAGCTGCACGGAGGACAGTCAGCATTGCTGCTGGGACTTTCTGTCTCCTCGGCTACACATTTAGAAAGAACATTATGAGCTTGCTTACACGTTCCTTCTTCTGCAAATTTCTAATGCTAGTTTTCCCTAGTACCCTACCGCCAACAGTTTCCTTGGCCATGACCTCAGCCAAGTACTGTCTATAATGGGCAAACCAAGATTTTATCCAGAGTCTTTGCTGAATTTCTTCCATGGGAGGATCAGCAGCAAGCTTGTGTGTGGAAGTACTTTCTGGCAAAGAACAACAGTGCAGAGGGGTAACAGAGCAGAAATATCTCTTCCTCCTGGATCTTCAGTAAATGACTGCTGCAGATGTAGCTATGCACAGTCAGGGGAAGAACTCATCTGTTCAAATCATGCATTTTCTCCACAGAAAGAGCAGCTTCATTTGCACAGGCTGTCTGCAATGGGAATTCTCCTCTGCAGAGATTCAGCATCCCACTGTAAAACAGGCTATGCAGTTCCCCATTTGTTTTCTCTAAATTGTGATAGTTAACAAGAAGAGTACCTTGTTTCTATGTTCTGATACCTACTTTGGCAACTATATTAATTCACAAGATTTACCATGCTGTGGATATGCAATTTGTTTCCCTTGGGAGCCAGAGCTGGGCTTGGTCATGGCAGATGTGATTCTGTTTATCTGCCTGAAGCTTCATGGCTTGCTAAGTGTTTGCTTACATCCCCTGCAACCCACTTGGCTTATGATTTCTGAAATGAGTTTGGACTGTATTCACTAGTTCTCTTGTATCGAATCTCAAAGATGGCTATAATAGCAAACAGGAAAAAAAAATGCCTAGGTATTGCTTTTGTTTACTCTGTGATGTACCAGCATCTTTGATATTACAATGCATTGGCATTACTATGGATAACTATGCATTGACAGGTCAATGCAGATGAGACACACCAGGAGAAAGGACTTAATTCCTGAGCTGTAAAATAATGACCTGAATGTCTCTATCAATTTTACAACAGTGTACCTATCACCAAGGTCACTTTTAAATAACCTATCATAGTGAAAGTGCCCAACATCAAGTCAGAGTGGATCTTCATGGGAAGGGTAATTGTTCTTCATAAAACCAGAAGAATTTGAATGCCAGCTACTCCACTTTTTCTGTTTGTTTATTTCTACCCGGGTGAGACCCACAGGTATCCTTCAAAGGCTGGAGCAGTCACAGAAGCAGGAAATTGGCAGCTGTGGAGCAGCTGATAGTCGGTTAGCATTACCATGAAATGGCTTACATGCTGACACACCAATGGTACAGCCCAGGGGTTTCTTCTGGTAGGGGAATTGCTTGAAGTTTTGATGCCATGTTATGTGAACAGAACAGACTTCTCTGCAGCAGACATTATCTACCTTTCCCTTTGCCTGGAGATAAACTCCTATTGTCAGTGACTTGAATGGAGTGTATTTGTCACCACTTACTGACCTATGTGTAAGGAACTAATTTTTTTTCCATTAAAAAACCAAATAGTCAAGAGAACCACTTTGTTTTGTCTGAGTACAAAACATTTCCTCTGTCAAAGTAAATAAATACCTTGAACTTCCACAGAAGTCAATGGTGACATTCTTCTTGATTTTAACTTCACTGATGAGGAGAGACAACCTTTACTGTAAAGTCTTGAAGATTAAGCCTTATAAGCAGCCCTCAAAGCACCCATTTTACCAACACAGAAACAGAGATGCAGAGACATTACATGAATTATCTTATCTTACAGCAGAAGAAAATATAATCCATCAATCCTAATATTTAGTTGCTGTAACTGCTTGAGCCATGTTCTTATTTTAAATTCGTAATAGTAATCTCCATGAAGGAAGCATCATCCTATTTCATAGATGTACAAACTGAAAGAGAAGCTCAAGTACAAATACTGTTGAAATGTATCGTCCAATTTCACCTCTATGTATGCAGCTGAATAAGTATCTGAATTCCAGAAGTGCTACATTTCAGACAATAAATTCTAAAAATGATAGTTAAACCATACAACTTCCGCTTTTGTGGATTTTAAATATATATAAAAAGAAATGTGTTCTGACCTTCATGGATATGTCCAAAAACATGAAGCCTTGGCTGTATTCGTCTCTGGACTGTGTTCAGCAGCTCAACACATCCTACCCGTTGCATTTTCTTAGGAACCCAGTCTAGAAAGCCTTTGGAAAATAAAGGAAAGCTTTAACAGAAGACTACAGAAGCTGATCACCATCAGAAAGTAGAACTGACTTAAGAACTTCATGATACAGCAAACCCCACTAGCCTAAGCCTCATATAGGAAGAGAAACTCAGCCCTTCTGCCATAGATGTTTTGAAGTGCTACATTTACTTGCATGAAGGGTATATACAATTGTATTTGCTATGAGCATAGACAAAAATACACACAACTTGCTCATATGCCTAACAACATACTGTAGGGGGTGCTTATTGCCAACAGTATGTAGTCTTGTGTTTCCTTCAAAGTAGCAATACAAGGAGCGTGTTGTAGAGGGGATGCAATAACTAATTTTGTTTTCCTTCCAGTGTTCTACCATTTTGGAAACCTAAAAGACATAATCACTGTGGTTTTCTTTAGTTCTTATACTTTTATTGTATGCCTGTCATAGCTTTGCATATCTGACTTAGATTGTTGCATAAGCACGAATATATTGTGCCTTTCAGAAAACAGTAGTCAGCCAGAGAAGCCTGGACCTAGTTTTCATATGTTTACTTTTGAGGTGCACTCAAGCATGCCTAAGTAGAAGGTAACCAAGTGGCTTAAAAGATAAGGACAGTGGTATTCAAGTTCTTGAAAAAGTTCTCAGATTTGCTGCAGGGTAGCTTCACATACTGAGAAGTATCTTCTTAGATGCCAGTGCATGAAAACTGGGCTCAGTCCACCGCATCATTTTAAGAAAATAGTTAACAAATTGCCCTTGGGATATGGTTTTTTAAAGAACTAAGTCAAATTTTCAGAGAAGAGTTTGGACTGTGACAAAAAGAGCACGTTCTGATAATGGCCACCAATTTCTAATTCATTCAGATGCCTCTGAAGATGCTGTCCGGCTCGTGTTGGGGAAATACATAAAGAGAAAGCCCCACTGAATTAGAGAGAGAGCAGAGCAATGCTCAGGTCTGGTAACTGATTTTACCAGTCACTCCTGGTAGCCAACATAGGTCAAAATTTACTGTAGGAAATAGTATTTATGACATCTAAGTGCAGCCAGCAACTTCCCTGGAACTCAGTTCACACTGTTTCTTCAGAGCAACTGTGCTATTACTTCAATGATTTGAAACAGTTAATTGTCAAAATATCTGTGGTGAACATAAAACCAAAAGAATTTCCACTTCAAAAACTTCACAAACAGAAATCCATAAAATTAACTTCTCCATTAAATTAAGCATTATTTATGTTGAACATGTTTTTGTTTACATGCATTATCACCCTTCTGAAGCTTTCCCATATGTTTGCAGCTTATTATGTACACCTGACTACACAAACTAAGAATAATTGATTACATCTAGCTAACAATTAGAGTTGATCTTAGGGTTTTTTAAATGTTTGGTTACTTGAAACAGGTTCCTGCAGCTGTCAGGAAAGTATAAATCTTTGTCATAGACAATCAAGCAGACAGCTACAAATGCAGGCTTAAAGGTGAAATTTAATTAAAAACAAAGAAAGAGAAGTACAGCTAACTTTTTGAAGAAGAATAAAAGAATCATTAATGAAGATATTTAGAAATTAGAGACAGGGCTTAAGAAGTTGTACTATACATAGGCTATTAAATATTTGGAATAGCTTTATTAATAATAAACAGGTTACTTGTGAAATAGTCACAAATAGCTGTTTAAAATTCCTGTGTGTCCCTGCCCTGGTATAATCCCAACGCACTACATTCACCAGCGGCAGAATGGACAGATATAGGAAAACTACACTTTGCTTATTTATAAAGGTCATTAAGGCTTTATGCCATTATTTGATTTCCCACAGGTAATCCTGAAACAAAACTGAGCTCAAGTCTTGGTGCTGCAGATGTTCTGTGTTTTCTAAGTCAGGTTTGCACTCTGTCTAAGGAAAGTCACCAGTTACTGTACAATCATCTGACATACATGGCTAAGAACACTAGTATTTTCTTACCAAGAGGTGGTCCGTGTGTTACAAGAATATCTATCCCATCTGGAATAAGGTTCCATTTCTCTAAGAGTGCTTGGCCTCGTGGAAGATTAAAGCCCCAGCCATAAAACCAAGGTTGCCTGCCAAGAGAGGAGGAGAATGTTTTCAGTGCTACTTCCATGTACTGGTTATCTAATTAAAATAGAGAGATTGACTCTACTAGCACATAATTTAGATACAAATACCATCTTTCTGTGCACAGTAAAACCTTCTTTCCATACTTCATTTCCACATTTCATTTCTGTGTCAAAAATGTGCAGTCCTTGCCAGTTTCAGTAGACAGCATACAGTAAAATATTCAAAGTATTCCTCTAAGTAGGTGAAAAGTAACTTTTATGAGATCAGGATATGAAGATTTCCATGCACAACATCTAGAAAACCTATCTCAGATAGCTTGATTGGCTCCAGTCTCATTTGTCCCTTAGCCCATGACCAGCCCAAGGACAGATCCTGGCACAATGACAAATTCTGCTCCAAAGTTGTAGGTAACATTTATACTGCTTTGCTTCCCTGACTGGAAGCATCCCATCAAAACATAAAAATCCATCTTTTCTTAAATACAATTTTCTTCTGTCCTCTGAATCGCTGACTTGCTCTTAAGTACAACTTTCCATATTCAGGATTTCTTATGAGAAGGGTACTTACATTTTTAAGACATCTTTATGGCGCAGTGGGACTGCAACACTGCCACTATGAATACAATTTACCTGTATTTTGCTGTCCCATTGATTAAAAAAACATATTTCATAGCAATTATATCACAGTGGTAAATTATGTATTGCTGAGTGTGTTCTAATTGATGGGTTAGTTTTAGGTTGGAATTTTTAATAATTACTTGACTTTCGAGGAAAGCTTTGCACTCCCCCACCGCAACAGAAGACAGAAAGAATTCTTTCAAACAAATTTTCTGAATTCCACTATACATCATGTATAGCAAAAACAAAAGAAAAGGCCCATAAAGCTATTATTTATCCTGTTCCATTACTGATGATTGACTAACATTTCAGAAATTAGCACATCAGAAATCTTCATGATTATATATTTCCCACTTTTCCTTTTGGAATGTTGTAAAGCACACATTGAAAAGTTTAAAAAATAAAGCCTGCTGAAACATAAAGGGGTGTGGCTTACCTGAGGGAAGAAAATTCTGCTCAAAGGAAAGGAAGATGGGGACTTTGCAGAATGCTCCCTGCCTTTCTTGCACAGATAAAAAAGCCTCAGCTTTTCTAGACAGATCACTGTAAGGCTTTCTGTGTCCATGGATAAGAACTAATTTCCTATCTCTCTATCACACAGGGCCCTAGATAACCAGGGCTTGTATAAACAGGTGTCCCAGATGAAAAAAAAAAAAAAAAAAGAAGATGACACTCTGTACATTTGCCACAGGGATGATAAATACATCCTGAAGCTGTGATGAGGGAGGTGACAAAAGTGTGTGAAGGAGAGATGCTAATAGGAGTAGCAATGAAAGAGGGAATCTTTATCTGAATTGTATTTATAAGACCAGGGCAATAATGGAATAAGAAAAAGACATATCAGAGATACAAAATACTTCCTGGCTACCTGTTCATCTCCTAGCAGTCCTTCCTCATGGAAGAACTGCACCTGACTCAAAAGCGCATGTCTTCTCATTTTCCTACTGTTCGGGTGATAACTCATGGTCTTCTTACCACCTTGATTTTTGGTTAAGTTACCAGTGTACAACACAGTCACACAGAGTCGGATCACACTCTGTGGAGTCTGATCAGCTTGCCTTCACATTCATGCTCACCATTGCCAGAATGGGAGCAACTTTTCTCTTAGAGGAGTATCCTGAAAATCAATACGCTGAAGCCTACGAGGTGTTCAGAAATGACAGAAGTGTGAGACTTTGTAAATACAGAGGTTAGGCCTTTTCTAAACTTTTATACCATTCCTGGCTTGGGATTGTGTTCTACACGTCACATAACTGGCATATCTCTGCATGTAGATGAAAATACTTTGCTGTTTTGAAAACTGTCTTTAGGCTCCAGAGCAAGTTTTCCAGGAGCAAGATCTCATCCGTAGAAAATATTGGCAAAGGCAAACAAGGGGCAGACAAAGAGTAGCCATAGTAAATCACACTTTTAAAGCCACTGACTGATCCAGTGAATATAGGCCATCTCTCATGCTGCTGGGCATGGACAGGACTCATGGCTAGGACCCCCAGGTCCTCAGTGGGAAGCAGAATAGGCTGGGAAAAAAGCCAAGGGGAAGATCAATATTTGCCAAAAAAGAAAAGGAAAAAAAATTCATGGAATAACTACTTAAGGATACAACAAAGCATTTATAAAGAGTAATAAATGTAACTGACACAGGTCTCATCAGAAGTCAGCTTAATCCTGCTGAAATACAAATGACCACGAATGGCATATGCAGCTGTAAGAGCCTTTGCCTGCCTCTACTCAGGCTAGCCTGTACACGGTAACTTCTTACAAAGCCAGTTTCTCCTTATGAATAGGCATGATCTGCTTATTAAGACAAGAAGCACTTTCCCCGCCCCTCTCTCCCTTCTTTGTGGTGACTGCAGCATGTAGCCACCGAAGCACAGGCTTGGTAAGTTATGCATGCTGGAGCTGTTCTTTTGTGAAGGGGAGATGTTACAACTTGTGTGATTTGTCATTATGCTGTCTTTTGTGACAATCCAGAGATGGAAAGAAATGTCTGGAATATTTCTGGTAAAAAAAAAGAAAAATCTGAAGTCCAAGAAAGGATTCAGCTGAGGATGTTGGTGTGCTTTACATATGAGAGAAAAAAGACAAATCATACACTTCAGTGCCCCCACCCCCAAAGTAAAATCATCTTTATACGCACATAGGGATTTTATAAATCTCCAAGTCCCTTATTCTGAAAATTTATTGTAAAACAGCTATCAAAGTTTCTGAGTAGGGGAAAAATAATTTTCTCTAGTACTGAGTAACAAGTCTGTGACCCGGATATCATGCAAACATAAATATGTCTAAAATTATCATTTATGATGAAACCTAAAAGCAAAGTTACAGTCCTCACATCAAGCATCGAATTTTTAGATCCCCAGTTACTGCTTATTCAGGGAAAATGTAATTTTTTATAAATTACTTTTCAATAATGTTTTACATTGTACAAAGAAAATACTGACATTTATGTTCTACAAGAGAAAAATCTACTGTACTCAAAATACCTCCAGAAAAATGTCTTTGGCAATTAAAGACACATATCACTAATGTATTCCACCTCTGAAGAGAAGCACTCATGTGTAGAAGCATACTTTGATTTAGGTCTTCTTAAAGTGAACAGTTTTAGTGTCAATGGTATTATTATTATGATATGAATAATGCTTGTCTACATGTAAGACTCCAGGGGGGAATATATTGGAAGTGAATTTGTTTACAGTACAATTAACCTTATGTTAAAAACATATTAACAAGTTTTGCAGGTCAAATAATCTACCATGCAAAAAGGGCTGAATTATCAGAATTTGTGCTAGCAATCAGATGTTGCTTCATGTACTGATTTTCTATCTTTCTGTTCTAAAGTAACCATTGGAATAATTTTCTTACAGAATGATAGTTGCTATGACAACCATAGCAAATTTTCCTTTTCTGAAACAGATGTCTCATTTAGTTGAAAATTAGAATGTGAAAAACCCATGGGAAAAATTAATTCAAACTTTAACAGAACACTGACTACAATGTAATCTCTTAGAGGTTAACCCCTTAACATCTTTTTGCACTCTTAAAGTAACCATCTCATAAATTCAAATTAAACCAGTTTAACCTCCTAGGAATGACCTTCTTTGCTATTACTAGTGCTTTAGTTGTCTTTGAAAGGAGCCCTTCTGTTACAATAACAGAAAAAAGTAATACTAAAAAAAAATGTGGCCAAACATATTACCAACTTAATTATTTATTAGTTTTTCTTCTTCTAATTTTGCCACTGCTGGAAAGAGCTACCATGTAGTCCAAGAATTCTTGTGTCATTTAAATGAGGCATAACGTAGTTTTACATGTGATTTCCTGCAAAGGCAGGTGACAAACTATGCAGATTTGACCTTTCATTTACATGAAAATTGAAGGTTTTCAATTTTCAAACCGCTGGTACATGTCTCAATTGGCTCAGCACATGTAGCAAAAAGGGGACAAAACAAGGATACTCGATAGGGAGAATTATCAATGTGCATGGATTTTTCTATTACAAGCAATGAGATGAAATTTGATTCTCCATTACCTGGGTTCAATTTAAAAGTTTCAAGTTAAAGAATGGCTTCCTTCCTCTTTGCACACATACCAGTACTTGGTGATCAGATATAGATGACCATGGCAGGCAGTTGGCAGGCAGACAAAGTCCCACCACAGAATAACAAATTCCCACCACAGTATATGCAGGGTGTCAGCTCCCAGGAGAACTTCAGGACTGCACTAGGTTGGCCCTGCTGAACAAGGCAAATCCTGCCACATCTGATCATGAAGTTAAACTCTCTGACCTCAAGGGAAAACTCCCTTGTATAAGCCAATACCTGCAGAGAGCTATGGATGGTAACTAACTGAACAGCCCATAACCTCTCAAAGGCATTGGTGGGTGGCTTGCTTTTATTATCCAGGTTGCTGTTCTAGAAACTCTGAATCAAATTAAATTATTATTTTAACAAAAGGAAAGAATTGTAAAAACCGTAGTATGGCCTTTTGTCAGTAATTCTTTCTTTTGTAATTTAAGTTATGCAAGAAACCATTCATCTTTTATTTAGTAAAGGATTTCATCTCTGTGAAAAAGAAAGGATGAGCTGTGACTAATAAAACTGATAATTTCTACACATGAATAATACAATAGAAAATAAAATGAAATCCACTTTATCTCCATAACAAAGAGACAGAAGATAACAGGTATCAACAAACAAATTTAAAAGCTTATTCAAAATAATTAATGAAAAGGCTTGGTGCTGAGGGTAGAGATATAGTACTACATAGACTATCAGTGCAGTCTTATGGGTTTAATCCAGCACTAAGGTGTTGAGCTCCTGACGTCTCAGAGTCTCTTCATTCAGTCTGATTCTCAATATAGGTACAACTAGCTTATGCAGAGTGTACTGCAGATACTAATAGCTGAGTCACAGAGAGAAAAAAGGGTAAGAGAAAGGAGGATTTAACAGCCCCTCTGTCTACATTACAGTCATCATCTAATTTTAAATGTAAAACTTGCTACATGTGGGCCAACCAGTAAGGAAAAGTCATTTGAGGCCATTTAAAGCATGATATCTTTACAGTTTCTCATTGTCAAATGACAAAACAGATAAAGAACATTCCTCTACACATTCACCTAATTAGTATTTCCTGTAGTCCTTTAAAACTTTGCAGACATTTGCTAACTGAGGAAGTAGAATGTATCTTCACATGGAGATGTGAAACTTGTGGGTATTTTTATGATGCTGCTCTGGGAGGGACTCTCCTAAATGAAACATCACGTAAACAGGTAGTATGCATAATAGGTGTACTGAGAATTAAGAAAAATGGTCTCCACAGTAGCCACCTCTCAGTTTAGTAACTCACTAGGTTTACTTCCTATCCTCAAAACATCAGGAGTAATAAGACCATATGGACTAACTGTCTGCCAGTTCTTCTCTTTCTTTCTTTTTGTTTTTTTATCTTATTTTTTTCAGAAAATTCAAAGCCATTTTGACTTAAACGAGCATGAAAATGCTTCCAAAACAAGTAATACAGCACCTGTAAATACAGTGCATTATTTTTAACATTTTCAATTTAGCAGTAGATGAACTTCTTGTATAAAAAAATCACATACTGATACTTCATAGGCTGTGTTTCTACCTGAAATTAACAATATCTAAGCAATCCTAAATGCTAATTCATATTTTCACGTATTCCTAAATTTACTCCACAGAACGGTGGAATATCACTTTCAACACCAAAAAGGTACAAATTTAACACCCGGATGCTCATTCAGCTAGCTAGGAATTCTGACATAATCTTAAAAAATGTGATGTAAACTATTTAATTAGAAAGACCTGACAAATGCAGCTGCGGTCCTCTTTTAATATTGGTTCCAATTTATTCTGATTTCTTACTGGGATAGAAAATCCTGGTATTTAACAATGCTAATTTATTGAATAAAATGAATTTATGAACAACAAATCCAAAGGAAGTGTTCTTATGTTAAACAGCTTCACAATAAGTGGTGAATTACTTTTCCCCATAAAGTCTGGTCAAGGAAATTAAAAAGAACTCATGTAACTGTGTTACAATTAGTTCTTGTGGCACTGGCTCTGTTTACAGTTCTCCACAAAGAGCACAGTGTAAAGTCATCACCTACCTCTTGATGTAGTAATGCATTTGCTGTGTAAAAATCTAAGGAAAACACACTGATGCAAGGCACTGTAAGGAAAGAAACTGATTCTCCCCAGGTCTAAATGGCTCAAAAGCCAGTGAAGCTCTGCCAATTTACTCCAGCTGAGAATCAGCTTCACGTTGATCTGCTCCAAACTAGTTAGCTATTTGTGTTTCTCTTGGAATATTGCCAAAGGGCTCATTGCAGTACCCAACTGTGTTTACATCTTTGAAACATCCTGAAATTGTTGCTGTCTGAGACTGCAGCCCAGACTACAGATAGAGCTGGTAGTCCTTTTGTTCAAGAAAAAATGGAGAAAAAAAGCACCAAAACGACAAGAAAGCACTTTAAATTCAGCTCTGTCTCATAAAATTAAACTTTCAAGCAAATGTGAAAAATAAAGAGAAAACTGCTGTAGGGGACTGCAATTTCACTCTTGTGGTTTATGAACTGCAGGAAAGTGAAGCCAGTTCCCTGCAGTGAGATTACAGGTCTCCTCTTCGATAGGTCTTGAATGAAAAACTAGCTGAAACCAAAGTGAGTTAGTTTACTGGATCATAAGATTCAATTATTTCTGCTAAGTAACAGAATGTGAACTACTTCCTTTTAATAATATACAACTAATAATTACTGCCCAATAAAGGATGTTTTTCTATCAAGCTAATTAAACTTAAGCAGTATATGTATTTGCCTGCTTTCAAATTTAACTAAAGCTAGAAACATTCTAACAAAACAACTGAAACACCATCTCACATACAGAAACATAATGCCACACAATGTGTTCAGATATTACAAGAAAGAAGACTTTCCCAAAAATGTAAAGTGAAATCACTGTGAAATTTCTGGTCTATATTCAGTATGCATGCCGAGAAGGTCAGTGTAATGTCCTGCACACTTTTACAGACACAGTGGAGGTATGCAACTGCAAAGTGGTTGCAAAGCATCTTTGTCTTCAGTAACTGATTAAGCTCTCTCTGCAAGAGGTCACAGTGAAATGTGCTAGAGAACTGATGTACATGTTTCTATGTCAAGTAAGCAGCACGTGTTTACCTTAATGGCCTTTGACTTTCCTAGGCTTGAGCTACTGAAGAATCCTCAGCTCTGGCCAATGTTGGAAAGAAATTTTATTTGACGAAAACATTTTCTGGAATGTTCATTAACAAGAAATGAGAAAAGGGGTATTCTAAACTGCTGCAATTTTTAAAAAACCTTGTTGCAAAACAAAAACCAGTATTTCTCAGGAGGACACATCTATTAGAATTTACCACATTGGTACGACTTTCATGATATTTACAGGCTACAGGTATAGTTCAGTTTACATTCTCATTTGCTGACATACTACTGCAGAGTTAAATCAGTTAATAGCAACTGTGTTCCTTTAACTACAGAAAATTTTCAGCTTCAAAATTTTTATTTTGTTCCATACATATTTGTTTTCAGCAACATTAATAATTCTAGCTAATTAATTTGTAACTTACGTGACAAATGTGTATTGCAGTGTTCCTTAAAAAGGCCTTTTCTGAATTTAGTATGTTATTGCTGAGCAGTATCATCTGCATATCTAGTGTCAACTGAATGAGACTCACATTTCCAAACCATATTAAAAAACACTTTCCAAGTCATATTTACCACATGAAATGAACCAAATTCAGCAAAGAGCCATTAGTAAAACAGAAAAAAAAATTAAAAAAATTAAAGGATCCAGTGATATGTTTCTGATGCTGAAACACCAGAACGCATTCTTAAGTCTCACTTTCTGCCACTGGAAAACTTTTCACACTTAAGGAGTGCAATATCTTCCATTTTTCCTTACCATTTTCCCTGAACAAATTAATTTAGTAGATCATTTTTCAGGAATAAAACATTTACTATCTTCCATATGCTGCAAACTAAACTACAGTGTATTGTGGTTTTGAGTGTTTTTAGAAGTAGCACTTTCCAAAATGGAAAATGTTTTCTGTAAAGTATAGAAGAGAAAATAAAAATATCGCTGAAGCATTCTATTAACATACAATTAAACATGTATGCATGTGACTACAAATGTTAATGAATGTATTTCAAAAAGGATGATGAATTTTCCTTCCTCTCTTCTAAACATGTTATTTCTTACACATCTGTTACATCTCACCTGCCTTTTACTGAATGCCTGAACTAAATCACCTTCATCATTCTAACCATAGAAATGCAGACACTTTAGGCAGGGTTAGATGCCTACCTCTCCCCAAAATTTATGAAACTTAAGATGCCGTAGTTTTAAATAGTGAGTGGACTCTATTATTTCCACTCATTACTTTCATTTTCTTCAAGAACCATGTCAATCCACCTAAATTACTCACTTATACTGATCACAGCTTCAAAGCCATCAATTTTTCAAAAGCTCCAACTAGTACCAAATTTTAAAAACCAGGGAACATCCACCATTTTAAAAACATATTTTTGAGCAACCAAAACCCAGTATAACATGATGTATACACATGCAGTAAGCACTTCCTTGTCCATCCATACAAAACTGTAGATCTGACAGAACTAGACATGAAGACAAGGCTCAAAAATCTAATCAATCTCAGGTTTTCAAGAATTATAGAATTGTATTTCATTGCTTTAAAAAACAGTACACAAGTAACTGCACCTTAATTACATTTATTTTTAGTTTTGTCCAAGAGAGGGTATATAAAGAAGAAAGCATAGGAGGATCAGCTATTTCACCTGAAGAATCTCTAGTATGGTTTTGTCCACCAATTTCTTAATCTCTTTATATTTTAGTCACATGTTAAGGAACTGAATACATTTTTTTGCAAATTTGAAAGAATTCAGAATCAGAGTGATCACTAGCAGAAGTTACTATTTTCTGTGAATTTTACAGGGAATGCAACCTGCAATATAACACCTTGCACTGCTATTGCTGCTGCTATCTGGAAGCCACTCCAAACTCGGAGGTGTATTATGTTAAATTAAGTCAATATTTTATTTAAATACAGTTTCATGTTAATTGATGTTCACCTCAATGATTGTAAAGGCTTGTACAAGGTCTAGGAAAGTAAACATCAGATGATTCATCACTGGCACAATGAAAGTGTGTCCCTCTCATGAAATGAACCAATAAATCTTCGATGCATTATTTTACTGATGGAAATTGAGTTCATTGATGAATGAAAGAGACTATTATAGCTGTTCTTGAAAGGATTAAGGCACTAAAACAAAGATCTAGAGTATGGGTGACCAGGAGTGTGCATGAATGAAAATAAGTCTGCCACATTTTGCATTTTGCACAATCTTTGAAACTACCTCATTTATACATGGAAGTTACTGGTCCTTCTATCCAAAGTGCCCATGAGTACACATACACATAGAGAGAGAAAACATTGGAAGAGTACAGCAAAGACATCTGCTTTGCCATGAAAAAACAGATCAGACAAGAAAATAACAAATCAGATAATAACTACACACCTACAGTTACACATTATGATTACTGCAGTGCAGTAATCAACCAAGACAAGGGTCAACAGGCTGGAAACAATTTCCAGCCTTCACATCAAATGGAATGGTGATTTGGAGCACATGCTTCCTATCAAGGTTGCTTTGGGCTTAGCTGGTGGCTGATATACACAACCCACAAGTCAGCGTCTTTCACACTGGAAGGAATTCTCTGGCAAAGCCATCTTCTCTGACAAAGTCCACTGAATGGCCTTAATCCAGAATGCTAAGCTGAGCAAAAATAATATTTGAACAGAATGAACACATCTCTAACTTTCGTCACTCAGTTCCCGTTATCTGGACAACAATGTTCTATGAGAGCTGTTGGCCCATGTGTAAACATGCAATGGCCACATCCAAGAAATGTTACATTGGAGAGAAGCTACAAAAATCCAGGAGTCCAGCCCATGTGCCTGTTACTGCAGGATCCATGATTGCAAATGCCTTTCTGGGCTGATATTGATCTCTGGTATCCCATTTTTCCTGACTTGGAAATGAGAGTTTCTGAATTTCCAGATGGTCTCTAATAAAAGAATGAAGACGGAAAAGAGAATACTTAGACACTAGAAAAAATAATTCTGCAAAAAGAAAAATGAAATTCTGTTCCACAGGAACTGAACACTCCAGGTGATCAAAGTCAAGCAAAAATCTACTCTCTGGAAATGAGTCTGAAGGCAATTTTGTCCTAAAGGGTTTCTTTAAGCTATCCAGGCCAATGTGTCATTTTGAATAACAAAATTGTTGTATGTTTCGCTTTGATTACCCCTTCCTTTCCCACATTGTAGAAAATGAAAAAAAGCACTGAAAAAGATTAAATACTCTTCTGCCACCTTGTATGTCTGTTTGAACGACTGAGAAACAAAGTTTCTCTTGTAGTTGTAGCTTAGAAACATTAAGGAAATTCAGTGTCTAGGAAGATGTTTTCCTTCTGACACTTCATCTGGTAAAACAGAACAAACTTTCTGGTTTGTAACTTTACAGCTAGGCCTCTTCTGACTGACTAAACTGTGAAATTAGCATCGTATTGTTCAGAAACCGTACGTCTGCGGAATTATAAGACCTGATTATAGCAAGGAATGGGATGTGAAAGGGTCTTATTCGCATTTATTACTATGACAACCAAGGTCTGCTAAATTTCACAAGGGGGTAGAAGTGGAAAAACATAGAGGGTCCCACCCTCAGGGAGGAGCAAACAGGACAGGTGACCCAAAATTGCCCAACTGGAGAATTCCATCCCATCTGCCCCATGCTCAGTATAAAAGCTGAGGGATCAAAGGGTCAGCCTCTTTCTTCAATGGCCAGCATCCAGGAAAGGCTCTGTCTGTTCACCTGCCTTTGATCATGATCCGAGCACTACTGACTCCAGATCCAGAATCCAGCTCCCAACTGTCACTGACAAGCCTGAGACTTTCCCTGTGTCTCCTGGGATGCAATTGCTAACCTGGTGCTTGATACAGTTTTGTATACACTGTATACCTTTTTATCTCTTTCCTTTTTATTTTATTTATGATTTCATTATCTACTAAAGTAGGTTGAAATTTTTCTGAGCTCATAAATCTCGTTAGGCCATCCTCTCTTCTCTTTTTTGCTATTTGGAGTGGCCAATAGTCCTCAACCATATACACACTCACACTTCTTTTCCTGCGTCAAGAAAAATATGTACCATTACCCTGACATTAATGCACAATAACAATCCTTTTTCTAAAACATGCCACTAGAATTCCTTCCATTTTTCACAAGATTGGAGCATGCACACAACATACTTGGTCTTCTGTAGATTAACATCTTTTCTACAAATTTGAGACAGAGGTGCAATATTAGATGTTGCAGAATAGCAGTATAACCTTGGCCAGACACAGACAGCTTCTGATCATTGATCAGACTATTCATTAGTCTTCAGGTCTCATGTAGTTATTGCATGTCTAACATAGTTACTGCATGCAGCAGGAGAACAGGGCAACTAATTACTTACTGTGTTATAAAAAACGTCGTCATAAAAAACACACAGGAGGGCAGAACCTATAACTGGAACTTGTGCAGCAGAGAAGCTGACATAACCACATGCAAGATCGCACATTCAGGAATGAACCTCAGAGAGTTGTTCTCATACTGATACAAAAATGTACATGCACCTTTATAGGTATTTAATGTTACATAGCAATTCTGAATGACTATGAAAGGAATAATATATAGTCAACTCCTTCAGCAGACACAAGAGATCTTGTGCACTGAATGCATCAGGGGGTTTTGTACAAACGCAGCATCTAATTGTGCAATTAAAATCTTCAGCATTGCAGAGGTACAAGTGGATTACATAGTGTACAACCCAGTTGTAGTTAACATCAAAACTCTTACATGCAAAATAATAACACATTGTGGGGGTAATGAACTATAATACTAGGCTAAAGCTATAACTGAAATACTTACTAATAATTTCACCACATGATTTGATGAATTATGTCTGATGATACAACCAAGCCTTTCTGCTTCAAATCCTAATTCAAATTTCCTCTACTATCTTGCCTTCCTGACTTCCTAACCACCTGATGAGACTACATACTGTTTGTAGGAAATTTGATGTTAACAGCAAAGCTCCCTATTGTAAGGACTTTGTTCATACCTGTTCATTTCAGGTATTAACATTGACACCTAGCTCTAGCTCTATAGTGGGACTGAGAGAGTCCCTGAAACATGGCTCACCCAAAAGGGATTTCTGGAGATCTTCGCTCCAAATTACTACTCTCTACCACTCACCATCACTAGACCTGGTCTGCCATAATTGCCTTGCCAAATCTTGGAAACACCTAAGGATGGATTCTCTGCCACTGTTTCTGCTTGCTGTATTTCTACTTGTTTTTTATTATTTTATGCATTACTAAAAATTAAATTAAACCCCTCTAGAAGATGGCTTAATCTTTTGTTAGGCTTAGCAGTCAGAAGTATATTATGTAGAAGTATGAAATAGAATTAGTTGTGTTGCTCTATCTGCCAGTTTGACTGCTCTCATACCAGTCCAAAATAAATCAGGGGTTTAAAAGTACTTTCCAACCAGTAGCTTTCCAATTTACAAAATGAAGCTTTACTTTCATAGCAACTATGGCTATTCTCTACACGATTGCTTCCACGTCTGTGAATACGTTCTAGCCACATCCTAGGTTTTGCTGGGATTATATCAAAATGCATCTTCCATCATCTAGCTTTTTATGAAAAAACTCCCTGTGTCCAGGCTTTAAATGGAAGGAAAAAAACCAACATTTCCCAGCATCTGAGCTCCACCAGAAGGAAGTACATTGCACTCTGTGGCGGCTTGTCAAAAGCATTAGACCCCTAAGCCAAACATAGCCACCTTTAAAAATTCAAGATTGCTCTAGAGACATTTAACATCTTCGTATTCCCAAGTTTCTCATGTTTCTCCAGTATTTTATACTCCTCTTTCTCAGCATCTATACTAAAAAGATGTGGTCCAAGATAGTGGTGTGTCAAATTCTAATTTCTAAATAGCAGGTTTTGTGCTTTGCAGCTCACATTTCAAAATGGCTGCTCCCTGCTCCATAGCACTAACATAATTAACCTTTAAGGTAGTTAAATTTTCATTAGTAAGTACAGGTTTAATTTGGCACTTGAAATCTTGCCCTCAGAGCCCAGGAGAGTAAGAGCATGGGTTTCAGACACAAAGCAGTCTCACACTTCTTCAATGCAATTAAATAAAACACTGAGTTTTAGATCATAATAGAGGTCAAAATACGCAAGTGCTATTGAAAATGTTTAACCATACACAAATGTTACATATTGAAGAGGTCTTAGAGACTGACATGTTACACAAAGCAATCAAGCTCTCATGGTTAATTTTGCAATCAAACATCTTAAGTAGTAGTACAATCTAATAATCTACAAATCATTTACAAAAGTAAAGATGGTTACAGGCAAAGACACTAAGTTAATGCTGGTTGGCATTCCCTTAGACCATACTCCAGCACCATTCTCAAAGTACTTTGCAGCTACTCTTAAATATGTCTCTAGTTTGTGCATATATTTTACAAAGGTCTGAAGTGGGACAGATGGGTCAGGCTGCAACCAGAAATGAAAAAGCAGGATCTGGGGCCCCAGTTTTTAATTTCGAGATAGCTCACCTTATCATTAGAGTCATGTACAGACAGCAAACATAGAATGTAAATGGGAGTTCTTCAATTAAACAAATCCCTTCAAAAACTTAGATGCGTATTTTCAAGCTTGGAAAAGAAAATGAAATAGCATGAAATTCAACTTTCTTACTGAATTCAGAGATCTTGAAGGACTCTAAATTTTGAAGTCTTGACTTGGTTCAGAAGCATTTTATAAAGGACTGGTTCCATAATGCAAGGGCAAAAAAAGACTTGCCATGGAAAATTCAGCAATGCTTTGTAGGTTTTTAGAGATTATATTACTACAACACAGAAAGAAAGTGAAATTGATTTCACAAAAAGGCTATGACAAACACCTCTTTTCAGGGTGAAGGAAGTATAGAAAGAAAAGGGTAAGTTAAAGAACAGTAGTGATCTGTAGACACAGACTTGTACTACAGCCTTTAGTCTCACAGTCAGCTACTTCAACTCATACAGAATAGCTGCTTCCCTTCCTGAGTTTTCTGGCTGGTGGGCTGGCTGATGTGATTTGGTTGCTCCTGCATCTGTTGTTCTGATAGACTAATAAAGAGCTATTATCGTTGCTATTACTGCTGCTGTTTCCACTGGACATGACATCAATTAGCATGGAAACTTCATTCACCATTGCATAGTAACAAGAAAAAGAAAAAGATTTGGCCAGAAGACTTTCATCAAGGCTTTCTTCCATACTCAGTAAGCAAAGTGACATTACAATATCCATCTTCCAGGATCATAAAGGGGTGGGAAATGAGTTAACAACACTGTGAAACATACAGCATGGAAGATTAGATATAGGCTGAAGATATACACAAAATGGAAAGCAATCTTTTTGCATGAATAACAGGTCATGCCAGATAGCTTTGACAACTTGGGCAAAATGACAGGATTAGTGCATAAAAGGAATGCACCAGATCTGATTTTATGGGTTAGTGGGTGGACAAAGGTTTTCTCAACAGATTTCTACAAATCTAATCATACACGGAAAGTTCAAAAGGTTTCCTTTAGCCTCCCCTTAGTGCTACTTTAGTCTTGCTTTACTTTAATTTATCTAGACTTTAATGAGACCTTTGGTACTTTTCTGCTTGGAAAATTATTACTGACACTGGAAATATGGTGTCTGGTTATGAATACTGCAATGAAGATATGAAGCTGCCAGACATATTGTAAACAGAGCATAATTACAGTATTTGCAGTTGAACATCAAAATGGGAAGAGATGCCAAGTGGCATTTCTCAGAAGTTAATATTGGGACTGATACCATCTAATATCTTTCCTAATAATTTAGCAATCTGGAAGATGAAATAAATTGTACATTGACTGAATGCACAGTAGACACAAGAGAAAAATTAACTACAACACAGAAGGTGGGTAGGTTGAAAAAAGCCCAGAAATATCTGGAGATGTAAGAGAAAGAGAGAGAGAGAAGTGTGCATTTAAGAAAGTAGCTATTTAATGCAGACAAATGTTGAATGATAATAAGCTCAGACAAAATCAACACCCATCTCGAGTAATCAAATGGGAAAATGCCAATTTTCATTAAAAAAAAAATCCTTGAGTTTTCACAGTTTATTCACACTAAAAATTCACATTGGGGTATACGCATCAGGTTTGACAACATCTTTGCTACATTCCTGCCTGGTGTGATACATAAAAGAAGAATAAAAGATTACCCTAAAAAACCTACCTTTAAAAAAAAAAGTTTTACTTACATCAAATGTACTCCAAATACTAATAAAAGACCAAATTTACCAAGTCTTGTTAGGAGAAATAACATGGTACTAATGTAACATAAGTAAGAGAAACAGAATCAACATGTACAAGGTCCAAGGGGGAGGTAAGGAAGCGAAAGCCCACCTGTTTTCAATGTCGTCAAGGAGTTCTCAATGTTCACTCTATACAGTAGAGCATAGCCACTGCTTTGTTCAGTTTAAAAGCTTAAATATATTTAGAGGAAATCTTTTACTGTATAAAACATGGCAGCATTCTGAGGGATATTAAAAAAAAAGGCCTAAACAAATACTGAAAGAAGCTTGCTGCATTAAATAACTACTGAATGAATCTTAAATATTCATTAAGATCTAAAACGTGAAAAGAATGTATCCTAGCAGTAAAGTTAACCTGTAATTGTATAAACTCTCCATGTATAGATATAATTTTTTGACACAAAAACCCACTACATGGATTACATCAGAGAACTGCCTGGTTGACAGTTTAAAAAGCACACTATCTATCCTCCATCATTATTTGATTAACAATACTCACAGTACATTTATTTGTCAAGGAATTCGATTCAATACAGGAAAATATACAAACTTTTTCAAACTGAGTATTACTTTTCTTCCTAACATAGCAATCCAAATATAGCTGATGCATACAAAAAGGCTGATGTGATAGAAATAAACAATACTTTTAAATGTATGCTTAAAAAACCTGCTTACCAAGGGGAGCCATATATTCTGAATCCCCTCACCGCCACTTCAGAATCTTGAAGATAGATGCAGTTTGTTAGGAGAGACTGTACATTTTCATAGCTCTCTGGCTTCAGCTTAGAAACAGAGGGGAAATAGTAAAAGTCCTGCTTGATTAAGTCAGCCATGAATTCCTGGTCAAAGGTCAATTCATGATTTCCTGCTATCACAATCTTGTATTCATAAGGCAGGCTACCTAAAATAGTGAAAAACAAACAAATTACTAGTTTCATGGAAAATCTGGCAAAAGAACACAGAGAGACTCAAAAACTATTACTGATTCCTAAAGTGTGCTCACATATTTGAAATATTTGAGCACACCTTTACTACATGTTACTGTTATTCCTGGAGACTTCAGGTAAATGATATTGCAGTCTTTTTCAGGGCATACTATGAATTAGTGTGCTTAGAAATAAAGTGTTGAAACTACTTTCAGCTCATCAACCTTAAAAATCAATCCGCAGACTTCTGCTCTACTATTTACTTCTAGTCAATTGCCATTTGTGCTGAAAGTATCATTTACTGTGACAGCAATGATAACTCTTTGACAGAAATTCGGGTTCAAAGAAGATCAGTCGTAACACCTCATAAAATAGTGTAAGCTCTCTTCTCCCAGAGCTGAGGTCTTTATCAGCTACTGCTGAAGAGGTCTTACAGACACAGAACTTGGGTCAGAGGGGTCTGCTGCCCTCCTTGCCCTAAACATTAAGATTAAGCCTTCAAGCAAGACTGTCAAAATTCCACATCCCACTGAGAAGTCTCACAGTTTGCCTCTAGCCCATGATTTTGCTGCTCCATTTTCTCAGTGACTTCCTTAGAACCATGGACTATAATTTAAAATGACTAATGTTCAAGTATATTTTACAACCTGTATTTAGTGAAAAACCTTACAGCAACCTCCCATTGAAGGCAATAATACATATACCCACACATGGGTTCTTCCAGAGAACAGCAATGCAACAGAAACTTCACACCTGACTCCATATTTGGTTATCTACTGCATCCCACCCTTGAGAGCAGGCATTACCTGTCTCAAAAAGCTCAACAGAAATATTCTAAGTATTATCTTAGAGGAAACAAAGAAACTCTGTAAAGCTGCATTTATTAGCTTTGCTTCTGCACTGTTAATTTGCATCAGGTTGAAGACACTTAGGAGACTGTAGTAGAAAGAAATATTTCATTGAAAATGTGACCAACTTTGCATAACAGCAGACTTGTAATTTTTAATTTCAAGAGTGTATCATTGATACATAGAAAGTTTTAGTGTTGACCACAAGTCTAACCTAGGGTATTTGTAGAATGTAAAACACCAATTAACATATATTGGCAAAAGTTGGCAAGAACAGGACTTAAGAATAAAACACAACAGTGTGATTCAGCATTACAGGAACAGAAGACAGAGAACAGTGCTAGCCCAGAAGAGATGCCACATGGGTGAGCTCATTATTTGCCATATGAAAAGGCAAAAGTAACTCCTAAATAAAAGTTTTAGACACATGTACCAGGAAATTCACTGCAGAGGTTCCAGTCTTTCCTGTGGATCCAATACATACAAGCCTTCATGATATTAAGAAACTCTTTAAAGATATTTATAATTACAAGTCAGATATTCACTTATTTACCTGAAAGATTACTTGAGTAGTAAATTTTACCACTTTTGCTTCTGAAACACTTAGCATTTTGTGTATGTCAATCCCATCTCAACAAGTTTTCTGGGTGCATGCACATACAGCCAATTTGAAAATAATACTTACATGCTACCACACACAGGGGCATCTACAGGGCTTAAAGTATTCTTGGGAAATAGGACAGAAAAACCCTGTAAACCGCAAATTTGTTAAAAATTCCATTTCTATGTTTTTTTTAAAATCTTTCCCAGCTCATCTGGTCCATCCATCTAGCAGCCAAGAACCTGTACAAGCTGGTTATAGTTGATCCTTCCACTAATGTATTTACGTCATATTGCTGTCTGTGGGTGTTACTTAGGCAAATTAGCAAATTACTCTAAATGTACAGTTGCATTTATTACAGTGGCGGCCAGAAGTGCTGCAGCAGTTACAGGTCTGTCAGCTTTTCAATTAACAACTGTGTTTTGCTGAGTTTGCAGCTCAGTTTTTTTCCCTTTCATTCCATACCAAGCAGCAACTTACTAAGACTCTCTTTGTCTCCACAAGCCTCTTTACCCTTTAAGTAATTTTTTTGTCTAAGGGTATTTTTTGCTGCTTGAACATAAATTTAGCAATATTTGCTACAAAATCTGTTCCATAAAAGACTTTAGAATATTCTACACTTTCTACTTGAAGTGTTCTCAAAACACCAAGTCAATGTTATGTATAAATCTTTGAAATCTTATTCTTGGTTTGGTACAGCTGTCACAATCCACATGTATAATATGGCAATTGAATGGCTGCAGATGAAGACTCAAAGCTATCAGAAATGATTACATATTCCCCATCATCCCTGTTTTCACTGTAATCCATATTCACCAGTGCTCTCTCTACCTCACATGCACATACCAACACGGAATGCTAAACATCTCTTAGCACTACAGCATGGTCCTCTGACAGCTGCCCTCAGAAGGATCAACACCACCTAACTGCAGCAGGAGCACAGTCCAACATGGTTTGTTAGCACTATTCTGAGAAACCTTGAATGTTTCACATGCTTTTTATAAGCATGAAGATTCACTAAATATTAGCTATATCTGATCAGTATTTACATGTAAACTAGAGAAGCAACTCTTTCCTGCTTCTGACCTACAACTTCATACTTTTTGTACTATTACTTAAACTGTTCTGCATTTCCTATTCCATTATGTCTTTATAATACAAATACATCCTTAAGCACATACTGCTGCATAACTTGTAGCCTTGGTTTGGCTCTTTGTCTAGGATCACAACTTCTCCAAGTCCAACAGCTGTGTTTCTATGTATGTCCATAGCTTTAGAACAACCACTTTTCCATTATTTTTTGTGTCATCAGCTCTTGACTGGAGATAATTCAAACATTTCAAGGTTGACCAGTTTATTTCTACACCTATTACTTTGTCCTAGGGACAAGCTGGATAGAAGACACTAGACACATATCCTGTCCCTTGGTAAACAAACTGTACTGAGAATGCTGAATTCACACTTCTGCAGGTTTTCATGGCTTCTCAGAACAACTGCATTTTGCCAAGAAAGATTCCTACCAAAGACAGCAGTGGCTACAATGTATCCATTCCAGGAGTTTCCTTTTGTCTTCCATTTACAAACTCCATGAAAAGAAGCCTTAGCAAAGACACTGCTAACATGTACATTTTTTTTTCTTCTTCCTCTTTTCCAAAATAGTCACAAACTAAACATTATGTTCCCTTGCTGCTTGTTGATATGGGCACCAATGGCACCACTACAGCAACCTTGGGAATAGCAAAGGTGATCAACATCCCTGACCTAACAGTGAGGGGGATGCGACCCTTCTGGTACCTCCTCAACCCTCCCAGTGAGGGAACTCACTACTCAGGTGGAGTTGACACATCCCACAGTCAACACTGCTGCATAGCTGGTGCTGCAAGCCAGGCTCCAGCTTCTATGACCAGAGGACCCTTTCTGAAAAACAAAAACTGCTGTGCAGGGATGGCATTCTCCTGGAATGCCAGTGCAAGAGTGTCCTTGCCAGCAGGTTCACTAATACAGTGTGAAGAGTTTTGTATCAGGTGTTGGGAAAGAGTTGTCATAATGTGGAGCAGTGAGGAAGCAGCTGGGGGACAAGAGGACAATAAAAGCTCTTACATTATCCATGTTAAAGTAGCCTTACTGAGGCTTCCCTCAGGAGGAAGGAGAATTCCACACACAGCGGAGAGGTGTGACATCTCTGAGGTTATGAACAGGTGGTGGGATAGCTCACCTGACTGGAGTGCTGCAATTGACCGAAACAGGCTGATTAGCTGCTTATCACAGGTCTAAGAGCTTTGAAAAGGACAGAAGGTTATAGTGGCTGGAAAAAGGCAAATGTCCTACCTATCCTCAAAAAAGAAAAGAGGGGAATCTAGGGAACTACAGGCCATCAAGACTTTCTGGCTTGTATTAGTGCCAATGAAACCAGGAGTGATCTCTCTCCTCTAACATTTGTGAGACCTCATCTGGAGTGTGGTGTTCAATTCCGGGATCCTCAATACAAGAAAAAATACTGGCAATAAAAGAAAAATACTGAAGCAAGTCCAGCAAAGGGATGCCAAGACAGATGGGGAATGTAGAATACAGGAGGAGACTGAGATCTGTTCAGCCAGGGAAGATGATGAAAAGACACTACTGTCTGCAACTATCTGATGTCAGGATAAAGAGAAGGCTCCCAAAAGCACACACAGATATAACAAGTGGCAACAGATGCAAGTGTGAATATGGTATAAGGAAAGAATATTACTATGAGAATAGTCAAAAAGTGGAATAGGTGTCTTGAGCATCTGTGAAATCTCCATCTTTGGAGATACTCAGAATTCAAATGGAGAAAGTTGTGAGCAGCCTGTCCTAACCAGACCTGCTCTGAAGAGGAAGTTAGATTCAATGACCTCCAGAAATATCCTTAATTTAGTGTCATCCTAGGTTTCTCTAAGTTTACACTGGAAAATAAACAAGAATTGTTAAGTGTCTATGATAGTGAAAGAAATAAAAACCTTATTTAGTGTTGAGTCTCTCATGGAACGAATCTATGGTAGGCAAGTACTAGAGATTATGTTCCATTAACTTTGGTACAAGTTTCTTGCACTATCCCTTTAGTAGGACTAAATAACCAACTGACAGCTGATTAACATTTGATGCTAGCATATGGCTTTGCTGGTGGACAGATAGCAAACTTGGTAGTAATAGAGATTCGCTATGTGTACAAAGATATCAAAGAAAATTTATGGTGGTCACAGGAATTCTGCACACACGCCCAAGACAAAATTCATTCCTTAGCAAAGTAAGGCAGCAAAGCATGTGAGGAATAAATCATCTGTTCATGAGTGCCAAAAAACACATACAAGAACATATGCTACGGAAACCAAAGATATATTTTCAAACACAAATAAAATGGAAAAGTTATGAATATGGAGCAAAGCCACAGTTCTTATTTTTTACTCTGACTAGCCAAAACAAGTGTTTTGATCAAGTGTTTTGATCCTCTTGCTTTTGGCACCTGAGAAGCTTCTGCTAAAACAACCCTATAATGTGGAGACCAATTACGATTAGAAATGGTTGGAAAAAAATTACTTAAATGGTTTTCTGTATTAAAATTATTAAAATACCACTCGTATAGAACAAGATATATTTGGAAACTCATGTCGTGAGATTCTGACATTACCAAGGAAACAAAATGAAGCAGTTTAAAATAGTTTGGGATGAACAAAGTTTTCATTTCTAAGCAAAATTTAAGGTTTTTTTCTAAAATAAGTGGGTTATTTTCCCCCCATGATGTCTACCTTGCAAGTAACTATTTTCCTCCATAATCAACCTCTGGCCTTTCCATCCTATTTGAATTTGGAATCAACAGAAATGTTTACACATCAAAATTCTGTCTGAAACACGCTGTCTCAAATTCAGTCCTGGGCCTCAGGACTTCCTCTTTCTTGCCACATCCAAATTTTGCTTTCTGACCATTCGGAATGGGGCTCCAAGCCACTCTTTCAGCCTCTATATTAGTATGGGATGAAGGATTTTTCCCTTGCTTTTCCTTCTTCACTGCTTTATCATTGTTTTTTCCCGCCTTGTTTTTCCCTCTCCTTTTCTTTTTGTAATCTCCCCATTTGCAGAAAGCACTGGCGATAGATTATATTGCACTTAATTTAGCAGTTTCAGCACAGGATATCTTTTTCTCACATAAACAAAACTTGTAGAAATCTCATGCTTTGTTCTTCTGTATGCTTGTCTCTCAGTAACACTTTGCAAAAGCCTAACAGATTCTAAAGTCATTGACTATATTCAGAAGAGGTGTAAACACCTCAAAGGCAATTGTGTTCCCCTTAGTTTCCTGAAAGCTTCAAAAAAGACTAATGCCCATTCTGCAGGAGAAGCTTTAAAGTAATGAGATGCTTTTCCTAAGAGACACGTAAGAACCCACAGAAGGTCTGTAAGACAAAATCCAAGTCAGACAGCAGTAGTTCTGCTCCCCGAACTACTCATCACTAAAAATTCTGCCCTAAATTGATGTAATTTATTATTCTTTGCAATTATTTTATCATATAAAAAACTGAGATACCATATTTAGTTTATATATAGACTGATGTTACTATCATCATAGTAATATTGTCAGTTGTGGTAAGCCCTTCTCAGTTTCTCAGCCTTTTTTTGCTTTGTATAAGAATCTGATAGCAGTTCTGGTAATATAATGTGTTTAAGAGGATATACACTGTTTAGCTTTGTTATTCCTTTCATTACTGAAGATTACTAATTAAGAAAATCAACCAAACACCTAATTTTTTGCATGTTTATGTGCTGATTACAAAATTATTACAGCAATTCTTAACTTCTAAACTACTGTAGGTCCTTTTTATGGTGAACATAAATTTTACAAAATAACTTGAAATGCAGAGGAACTACATTGGAACTACAAACACAAAATACAAAGCACTGAACAATGTGCCTTGTTTGCTGTTTCTCTGCATCTGAGTTTGTTCAAAGTAGAATTCTGTGTGCTTAAAGGTTCATCCTGTTCTATCAGCAAGTATTCTTGCTCCATAAATAAGATCAACAATGCAAATCATTCAAAAGCAAATGTATGATGTTTATATACCAGATGCTACTCTTGTACTAAGAGGTTATCAACCAGTGACTTCTTTTGCAGCTTACAATAATTATCAACTTGCAACTTCACCAAGATCAATGCAAACTTACACAAGGAGGTGTGCTTTGTTTCTCTCCTGCTATTCTCTCCTGTACTGAGAGAAATTTTTAGTATTCATTAAAAGCAGTGGCAATCATGTAAGTGCCCACTTAATGCTTTTTTCCCTCTCATTTCAACCTTCTAGAATACAGCACTGAGTGATATAGCAAAAGACTGCATAACTGTCTCAGACTGCTTTTTAGCATTTCTTTGACAGTTCTGTATTTAGACACTGGGGATGATGTCTGGGAAATTCACATTAACATACTTTTGTATGGTGTGTAATCAGGAATAACACTGCATTTGAACACTCCCTCCTAAGTCATCTGTAGCCTGCTACCTTCTAGACATTCTTGCATTGTAAAAGCCAATAATTGTATCAAACACTAAAACAGCAAACACATACAATACTGCTCACATTTGAAAAGTAGGAATTTCTTAAAATAAAGGCAAATCAAACTAAAAACCACCTGATAATAGACCAACCTAGGCTCTTTGATACACTGTGTTTTATACACACTCAAACATGTGTAATAATTGGCGCAAATTACTTCTAAAGGAAAAGTGGCTTCCTTTTATGCTGGTTTATTTAATTACCCTGTAATTATGCACAACCAACCCAATGCATATTACAAAGTAGACCATTAGAGGAGCTGTACTAAGTCACACTAAAAGATCATGTAGCCCTGTACCTTCTGTCCACTCATGGTCAGTAGTAGGACCTAGAAAGCTCACAGCTGCATGGTTTGCCTAGACCGAACCTTGCTTTGTTACATCCCCATAGATTATGGCAATTAATGGTTTGAGAATCCCCAACTACATGAGCCACAGGGTCCCTTTTCATGAATACTTTTTTTCTTTTTCACTTCCCGGAATAGCTATAGTCTTAAATAATATATCTTTCTGAGGAGATAAATTTCTACAAGTTTTCTGCCCTTTAGAATATTCTAGTTTCAGTTCATAACATGTACCCGGGGACAATGAAATCAAAGGACAGAGAATTGTGCTAAACAGTAACAAAAAGTACTTCGGACTTCCTGCACAGATCTCTCTGCACACTTACACAAATGCCTATTCAGATTTTCGGATCCCACACAAATGTGCTTTCAGTACCTCCCAGCTGTCATTTTCTGGAATGGAAGACTACAAAGAGTTACATGTCATGTCACTGTACAAAGTGCACTGCACTAACATCATTTAACATTTGTGTATGTTGCTTTGCAATAGGTGTTCAAAGCACTATACTGATAATAATTAACCCTCCAACACATTCATGTGGTAGGTGGATAAAGTATGATTTTCACAGTTTTACAAGAGGTAATAATAAAGAGGCTGTCAAATCTGAATTTGGTTGCCTGTCTTCCTCAGGCTTTTTCAAACATCTCTACCAGTTGACAGATCTTCTAGTTCCCTAGCTGCTCTCTGCACTTGAGAGCTGCACCACCTTCCTAAAGCTATTTTGGGGGTCAGAGATCTCAATATTTGTGAAATTTACAGGATGTTTTTAGGTGAGTCATCCCAGAAAATCGTCAGAATCTTGATGTCTGGCGACTTTCCGCTCCATCAGTGGAAAAAAAGCAGCCTCCGAATTAATGCAAAGTGCAAGAAATTCTCCAAAAAGCATACATGGGGTTAGGAAAGAGGGAACGAAGGCAAAAATTCTCTAGCATTCTCAGCTTCTGCACTTTCTTGCCACCAACATGGAAGGCATACTTCAAAAACAGTTGTTATGGGTCATCTTGACAATACGGGGATGTAGCTTAAAAATTCCTTGACGGTCTTGACAGCTAGTTGAATGTTCAGAAGACTTCAAGAGACACTAACTCCCTAGAACTGGAGAAATACTGGAAGCGTATTTTACAGTGCAGTGTTCCGTGCTTTACAAATGAATCTGAGCATTTAAGAAATGCAGTAAAAACCAACACTTCTTATGCCCAGTCTTTTAAAAATGACATCTGTTCTAAATCCCTACACAGCTCAATGTTTTTCACCACTTCTTCAAAGGCATTCTTTTGTAAATAGATAATTAGTGCTTAAATACTTCTTTCAAGGGGTTTCTACATTACCATAAAAATAGTGTAATTACCGATGGTCAAAATGGCATGACTACAATTTATAAATTCTAATTTCTTTTGCTGCTCTGCAGCTGATTTTTTTTCTTCTTCAACACAATTTTAATCTGGGTTAAATGTGAGTATAAAATAAAGTAAAATACCTGTTCAGAGAGGAAGAAATGTAACTACATTCATTTTGCAAGTTCGAACAGTAAAGCAAAAGTAAAGCTAAGCCTGGTGTTTTCTGAAGATCTTTTATTTTTCACTAAAACTTAAAAGTAGGGATGATGCTTATTGACCAAAATTAGCTGATTTTGTTATACAATCTAATTCTTGAAACATGTGACTCTAGTAGTGCTAGTTACAATAGCTGGGAAGGCATCTCCACTGAAAAATGTGTTTTAGTCTGAAATAAAAATGTTATCTTTTGAACTCTATCTGTCTAGGTCAGTTCCTAAAGAGCATGGCAAACCATTTAATCAATTTTTGTGTATGTGTATGATATGCAAGTAATTACTGTTTTCCACTACAATGCAAAAACACGCTCTATTTTTTGTATTTCAACTTAAGCCTGAACTTCAAATTCAAAGACTGCCTTTGACATTGTAAATTCTCAAACAAATACACCAAAACAACAGATACTATAAAATTATCAGAGAGAATACAGAAGGATGTGTATCACAGAACAGCAAATCAGTTAAATTCCCAGGAAAGTAACCAACAAGCTCAAAGTAACAGTCGGTCCTGAAGCATACACAATTTGGAAATGGTGCTACGGACCTGAGCAAAGGAAATCACAAGAGCAACTGAGCCAAGCAGGCAATTTCCAGTGGCAAAAATATGGGAGGTAAAAAAATAAGAATGCATTAAAGCAGGACATGTGCCTGTATCTGTCATGCAACACGTTTGTATAGCACAAAAAATGAAGAAGCCAAGGACAAGGATAACTACAGCACACAGTGAGCTTGATACACTTTATGGTATAATCAACCATATCTAGTCCTGGTTACACAGAATCATAGAATGGTTTGGCTTGGTAGGGACCTTTAAAGATCATCGAGTCCAACTCCCTTGCTATGTGCGATGACATTTCTCACTAGATCAGATTGATCAAAGTTATACCTAACCTGACTTTGAACATTTTCAACGATGATACATCCACAACTGCTCTGGGAAACCTATTCCAGTGACTCGTGTACCTCATTGTAGAAAATTATCTTCTTTTATCCAATCAAAATCTAGCCCTCCTGCCATTTAAAACTGCTGCCCCTTGTCCTATCATTAGAGGCGTTGGTAAATAAGTCTTCATCTTTCCTATAAGCCCCATTTATATGTCAAAAAAGCTGCAATAAAATCTGCCCGAGATGCCTCCTCTTCTAGATGAACAACCCCAACTATCCCAGCCTTTCTTCATGGGAGATGTGCTCCAGCCCTCTCATAATTTTCATGGCCCTTCTCTCAACCGGCTCCATGTATTTAGAAACAATTTCTCCAAAACATTTCTAGCTATTTAAAGTGCTGTCTTAAAATCTCCTGGACATACTGGAAAATGGGCATATGTTCAAAGCTGTCATACCATTCATCCTTACAATGTCATTAGAAAGTTTCACTGGCATTACGGCCTTCTGTTTGGCCCTAGTGTAATACATGTTTTGTATTTAATTTTTTTCTAATTCCCCAAAACTGAATCTTCAAATGTGGAAGAAAGATACAGTCAAAAAATAAACTAGGTAAAAAACATGAGAAAAGTTAGATCAGGACAAGGGAGGGAAATGACCAGGTTGGCACCACTGGCAAGCATTGCAAACTGACTGTTCATCCCTTTTACCGTTGTTTTTCTAAGGTGCTCTCAGTAAGGGTAGCGAAACAGTAATCTGACTTGCAAAAGTACATCATGATATTGCATGACTGAACAATAAAGGACAGATGAAACTGAATATAGATTTATGCACAATAATTCAAGAACTGGGAAAAAATATACCAACTATAGACAGCACTGATGGGTTCTGAACTAGATATTGCTAGGAAGGAGTTCATAGAGTTTTAATAGGTAATTTTATGAAAATGTCATCTCATTTTTCAGTCACAGTCAAAAAATAAAAACAAAATAATCCACAACACTAGAAAAGAAAACAGAACAAACCAGGAGATTTCATTCTACCAGGGTATAAGTCTGTGGTGTACTTAGATGATGTGCAGTTCTGGTCTCACCATTTTTAAAAAGATATACAACAAAGAGGTATAAACAGTGACACAGATGATAAAAAGCATTTAAGGACTTCTAAACAGTCTTCAGCCTGAAAAATATCTTAAGAGCAGTTATGGGTAAAGGCCGTAAGTTCTTAAACTGTATGAAGAATGAAATTGTTAATTGTTAATTCTGCCAATATTAGGAAATACCAAATGAAACTAGTAGATGACAGGTTCAAAACAAGCGAAGTTCTTCATACAGTCTGTATCACATTGTGGAATTGTGATGCAAAACTTATCAGCACTCTAAATTTGCACAGATTCAAAACAGTAAAAAAACTCAAGACAAAAAAACCCCCAAGCCTATATATTAAATATAAATACAAAGGTTTTTGTCTATGGGCTGCCTGAGAAAACATCCACATCCAGTTATCACCAGCATTTATTCTTTTCCATGGAGGTAGGTAACAACCTAGCCCAAGTAAAACCTTAAATCCCTCCTTGGAAAGCAGGAGGAAAAGAAAAAAGTAAAGTGAAAGCAAACAACTCAGTATCAAAAAAAATGAAGTGAAATTAACTGAGTTTTTGGGGACAGAGGATAAAAATATGTAACTAGGTGACTAAGCATTGCCTCATGGCTGCTAGCCACAATCAAAACAATAATGGGCTATAGAGATGTATTATCTGAGCTGACATAGGCCCTCTTGTGCACCCACGTACAGTTAGCCTAAGAAAGAGAACATATTTTAGGGTATGACTCAGTCAGCAAGCCAATGTGCTTCTATTAGGACAACACTTGAACTTGTGCTCAGTAAGGTCCACAGCAGTTAATGCTACTGATGTAAAATATACTTCGCAGCAGATAGGCACAGAAATTTTATTTAGAACAGAAGATAAAAACTAAACTTGCTCAAAGGCCTCT
Organism: Turnix velox; assembly: GCA_013400935.1. Classification (NCBI taxonomy): domain Eukaryota; kingdom Metazoa; phylum Chordata; class Aves; order Charadriiformes; family Turnicidae; genus Turnix; species Turnix velox. The sequence continues at coordinate 109,707 of VZTY01023887.1, read as the reverse complement.
TGAAAAGACAAAATAGGCCCATAGACCACAGACCCAAGATGGTATGACAGAGCAGAAAGCTAAAAGGTAGGAATTGATGCTTCACAGAAATACACAGTACAAAAACAAGAGTGTGACATGGATACAGAGCCTAAGAGAAAGCTCAGATCAAAGGAAAGGGTAACAAATATTCTAGTACTTATTCAAAGGAATAAATATAGTTAAAGTCTAATAATGGCAGTAGACACAGACTTGACACGCAACAAAATAAGTAAGTGGAAAGATGAGCCCTGTGCTACAGGGATGAAGGAATGGATCAGGAAATATGGTGACACCAGGTAAGAACAACAGTGGAGATGAAAGTCTGTACGAGAAGCTGTCAATTATTTTCTCATGAAGCTAGTAAAAAGTTAAGACAAGAAAGAAGAAGGCTGGGTAGTCTGTGGAATTGCAAATCATGGCAGGTAGTGGATGCAACTGTCTAGAAAAATCAGAACAGTTGGAGAACAGTGCCTTTAACAAAAATGGGACAACCAACAAAGACTTCTGCAATTTGTTTTTCTCAAAGAAGGCACTTACAATCATGCTACCATTTCCTACAGGTTTTGCAAACACTCTAGGTATTTGAGAGCTTATAAACTATTCAGTTAAAACAAGCAAGCAAACAAAAACTTTCCAAAAAGCTGAAGTTTCCAATTTGATATCTCACTGACTGTAACTTAAAAAAAAAAAATTCAGACTTTTGAATTTGGAACAAACCTTTAAATGCTAGTAGAATTAAACCCATGTGGTAACTCCAAATTAATTTCCTATTGGTTTTCCCAGAATCAATTAAAAATTGAAGTTCAATTTTGCATTTTTTCAAGTTGCCAAAGAACTAAAACAATCTTCAACTTGTTAAATTTGCTTATCTCATAGATGCTTTTGCAAGAATATAATTCAAGATCACTTTTTCCCAAACCCCATACTAATACAAAATTGGATGCGTGCCTGAAAAGTCAGAAAATTAAGCCTTCTCTTGGAATGATGAAAAGACAATCATACAAATGCCTTGGGAGATCTCCCTACGATACTGAGAGGATTTCAGCCTAAGGACTTCTTCAGAACAGTCTACAGCTGTGGCCAGCAGGGAGGCAGATGGAGAACTAAGGAGACATAAACTGTGCAGGCAAATAATATGTGTAGCCCCCATCCTCACTTGCTAGTGATATTCCAAAGCACTTTTCTTCCCTCAATAACAGATAAATAAAATGGGTATTCTTTAGAAGGGATAACCATATGGCTTGCTTAATCTAGATATGCTATTTTCAGTACATTATTATAATACATGGTAGAGATGTAAAAAAATGGTATTGAAATTTGCTTTGTTTTACAACCAACCTGTTTCACTCCAGTACAGAGACAGAGGTGAGTGCATTAGAGCAGAATGTGTGACTTTCATACACTGTCCCTACCTTAATAGTCTTAGAACAATGCAACTGTTTCATGTGAGACATATTATTGGGTTCTCAAGCTCAAAAAATATTTATCAGCCTTGCTGAGAACTATTTGCTAGCAAGTATTTGTTTAAATTGTGAAGTCTTGGGGCTTTTTTAATATTCCATTTCTGTCTACATGCATCTGTCTGATTTAGGCCTTCCCAGGGAAGCATGCCATAACATGTAGAAAAAAGGACAAGACAAATACAAAAAATATTAACTACAGAAAAGGAAATCAACATAGAAGCTGAAATCCATTACCCTAAAACTGTGTTCTTTCTCTCTCCAACTTCTTCATTCCCCCTTACCCTTGTTTAGATAATGAAGTATCAGAGTCCGTTTTTAAACTAATGTATCCACACTGCTGTAGAAACAATACTGATCAGGGGTTTTGCTTGGATACAGTGTGTGCTTTCTAATTTTTACTCACTTTTTTTTTAGCATATTCAAAACATTGCAGAAGCACATGCAAATTACCATTCTCTTGCCCAGTGGAACAAAATTGCAGTTATCAATGCCAACAGTTGCCTACAGAAAGCATCTACATCTGGTCTGCTAGATCCAAGACAGCAACCACAGGCACACGTTTTGCTTTTTGGAATTCATCACTGTGGTGCAGCTAAGCCACAGATAAAAAAACTATGATCCTCCAGGGTTAAACAAACAAATGTTTTCAGTCACAACAACTTTTTTTTTGTCGGGCAGCAAAGCTGTAACAATGTATGTAAAAGATTTTATGTTAGTCATTAAAGGCCTACTGATTTAAATTGTTGCTAACACCAAGAAGTTGCTTAATGTATACTTGAGAGTGTGAAGGCAGAACAGATGAATAGTCTCACAAATCTTACTTGCTCAGTAGGAAAAATGCAAAAATATTTGTTAAAAAAAAAAACAGATTCTTATTCATTGCCATTCAAATTTAAAAGTCACATTAATATTCATAATTTATGAGTGCATGATGGTTTTTATTGGGAAGCAGAAGGGACAGATACAATCAGTAAACAAATTTACTTTCAAATCCACACAGAATTCAATACCTACCTAGCCACTCGTTGAATTTTTTTACTTCACTAGGAAGTCCCAGCTCAGTAAAATCACCAGCATGTATTAACACATCTCCATATGGCATTTGGATAGGATCAGTTCTTGAGTGAGTATCAGAAATACAGACAAATCGTGTATATCCTGGAGGTTTGGGAGCATCATGGGGCACCGGATCAACCCTGCAGGAAATACATCATAACAAGGTTACAAAGAACTTATGTACTACTTCATGTTTTGCAATTCTAATTCTATTTTTTACCTTTATGAAAGATTAGCCAGGCTTCTGGATCTGTCTGATGGAAGGGATTTATTAAAACAAAACTAACACTAACGGGAGGTGTAAAAATTCTTGATGTTCACATCACAACAATTTTGTTATTTGTTGGGTAGATGGATTAATTTTAAAAGATTAAGGAAAAGAGACTGAAATACTGCAGGTACTCTGAAACAAATACTTACAAATAAATCAAGGGCATTGCCAGTTTCAAAGGAACAGTACTTTCACGTTTCATTGTTTAAATACGATTACATGGTACACAAGGGGAAGATTTGTTTTAGATACATAAATGCATTTAAATGCATTTTTTCTAATTATAACTTTTTAATGCAAGTTATATAATTCCAGCAAATTTAATTAACACATTTTGGAGATATGTTTCAGCATGTTAATGTAAAGCAAGATAAGAACTCTCCTGACAACAGCTGTAAATGTACATTCAAGCCTGACTATTGTCAGGACAAAGGTGGCAACTTTCTGGGCTTAATTATACTGTGAGGGGTGAAGCTGCATTGTTTGGAGCCCAATCTTGATATTCAGAACTGGGGAAACAAAGAGATCTGACCCAGTTTGGTGAGACTTACTTCTGACATTGAAGAGGAAAGCAGAGAACATCTCTTAATATTTTACCCTTGATTCATATTTTGGTAGAATATATAGAAGCAAATGTACCAATATTCAGCTATACTCAGCTATTCTGCTACTCCAGTAAGAGAATTCTGCTGGAATAAAATCAAATAGCCTGAGATGCAAGAGTTACATTTATGTCGCTACAAACCAGAGAGATACACAGAATTGTTAAAAACTATTTTATTTGACAAGCATTCATTTCAAAAGGACGAATAAGATTAGTTTTGTTCACTATTGCATTATGTAATACAAACTCCTAAGCCTTGCTTGCTGTGCTTCAATGCAGGAACTTATTTTCATATAAACTCCGAAAAAAAATTTACAAGATCTTGGCTATCAATAAAGCTAACACTGTTTACTGGGTAAATTTTCTGAAGGAACTCTATTGCTTGAAAGGTACATGAAAGAAGAATTCTATGAAATTTACATGTGAGTAAGCTGAGGTGTTTTTAACAATTTCACAAGATTAGTGAGGAATAAATCTTAAAAAATTCAAATCTTGTTAAATATAAAAAAAGTACTTAACATTTTCTAAAACATACACTAGAACTACATAACTAGAGTATGAACAAACTAGTTTGCACCTGTCTCTCCTATACTTTTTTAGGAAGAAATGTTCAGGTTTTTACAGCCATACTGGAGTGCTTTAAGTACAAGAACTTGTAGCTACCATTCTGAAGTAGCAGTTTTTGAGCAGAAAGAAAATAAACATGAAATATGGAGTAAAATTAGCTGTGATCAAATAATATGTTATTAATACTAGTAGTAAGTCCATTCTAGTGGGATATCGAACCATACATGTACTGAAAAGTGTAAACCTTGGCTGAAAGTGGAACATTTGGATCCTGAGCAAGAGCAGGCATGAAGGCCACCGTGCAGCACTGAGGGAGTAAACATGTTGAGGGAGGACCATGAAGAAGGGCACGTGAAGAAGGGCAGATGACAAAATAAAGAGATGCCGAGGGAGTTAGGCTTGAGAGGTCACAGTCTCAAACACTGCAGCTGCACAACAGACATTGCACATTAAAAATTACTGCATCATAAGGAAGAGAACTGCCACAGACTGAACTCCATGGGTGGTGAGTGGAGGTAGCAAAGGTGCAAAGGAGTTTTGAACTAGTGAGTGAGGCTTGTCATAAGGTGCAATGCGCATAAAGTGTAATGCATTCAATTCGTGGAGTTCTGCCTCAAAATGAACTGGGGTGGCTGAGTAAAAATGAGGGAAAACTGACCCTCCCTATTGTTGCAGCCATTTGAGCTAAAAAGATTAAACATCAGTTCAGTAAAAAAATTTCTGACTATTGCTCTCCCCTGCCTAGTATTTCCTAAAGTGAGTTACAGGTTGTATTAGTAAGCTAGCTTTAAATTACATCTACTGGCCTGGCACAACATAAGGAGATACATTAGTCTAAAACATAACTTCTGGTGCAGGTGCTTTTTCTCCTCCAGAAATTTTTCAAACAACATGGATGCATGCATTTCATTTCTTGCTCCTCAAAAGCAACACTAACCCATGCAGGACACAATAAACATACTTTTTCTTACAGTTTTGATGGGGAAGATGTGGCCAGCATCTTGCTGTTCCTGAGGTATGTATAACTTTTAAATCCTGTGCAATGGGTCAGAAAATTTTCATGGCAAAAAGGAACCCATATAAAAAAACCCAAATAAATAAGGTACAGATTTACAAATTGAAGTGATATGCAGACACCAAGGCTGGATATATTTAAGTTTTATTACTGGAAATAATTTCTGAAGGCTTAATCCACATATTTCTGTGTAACATTCCCACAGCAGATGTCACACCAAAACCCAATGCATTGCTTGCAATGTGAACAGAGGAGTAAAGATCTGTCAATTATTTTTGTATAGATTATTTTGGTTATTTGAAAGCAGCATGAAAACTTGCATAGAAATTGAAATGTAAAGTTAAAAAACTTCAGAGCAAAAATGCTGCCAGAGTTTTGTTTATATGCTACATTTCGGCGGTTTCACAAAAGATGGAAACAAGAACTTCCCAGATATTCTGATAGTGAAGACACCAAGGAAGAGGTGCCAGATTGAATTCAGAAGAAAAGGAGGACAAAAAAACCCCTGGGGTTAAAATAGTTTAATCCAAGTTCCGTGTTAACAGGTCTATGTGAAATCTGCTTATGATTGCCTGCAACATCACTAATCTTGGTACTTTGAACTGGACACAAGGACAAGGCAAATCGTTCACCTCCCTGAAGTTAATGACAAAGCCTGAGTGGACTAAGCTAAGGCGAAGATTTTACCCTTAATAATGATGTGAATAAAAGGTTCTTTTGTTACACTTTGTATGTCTGCTTTTTCCTTCCTTGTTATTTTTCTGTTCACTGGTAGAGGGCAAAAGCAATCTTGCTAGTATTCAGAAATATTATTTGCAATCTCTGTACCTAGGGAAAAAATAGGTCAGATTGTCGTAAATGTTTCAATTGATTTAGGCTGTTTTTCTATTTGCACAACCTTCTTCAGTAGAATTAATCATTCATGAGAGATTGTTAAACACTTCTGAGGAACCATTTCCTAAGGAAAGCTTATTTTCAACTACCTGCTTACATGCTGAACTTCTATCGTAGTCAACTGTCAAAGCCCTCCAGTAGTATCATTTGTTACTGGGTAGGAGTTTAAACACCATATTGTCAAGTACCAAGTGGACACTGATGAATAACTTATTTTCAGCCCATTAAAAACATTCAGCTTGTAAGATCAGTGCAGTAATTCATGAGTGGGCAGAAATCAGGTGAATTTTCACGAAGAATGGCTAAGCCTCAAGAAATAAAGCAACCTCCATTTTGTATTTTCCTTTGTAAAAGTATTTCTGAACCAACATTTGTTTGTTTGTACTTTTGCTACCATTTGACAGCTCTATAAAAAAAACATATTTCCCAGGGCCAATACTCAACTCATTTTACTGTTTGCATTTCCATAGTGCCTAAAAGCATCTAATACAGACCATAAGGCTCCCTCAAAAACTGAGTGTTTGATTATCACCCTGGAATATCTGTCAGTCTTCAGATTTTTTTAAATATAGTATTCAATTTATGCCAAAGAATTTACACAAGCATTCATTGAATACACACATATCATTCAACCAGTTCTAAGGTTTTGAACTGCAAAAATCATGGCCTATGTTTTGTAAATTACCAAATCACATTACATACCAAAAATGTGAATGACATAATTTTTTTTATTCAGTATTCCTATAGGGAAAAATTTTTCTATTAAAAAAGACCAGCCCTCTGATCTAAAGATAAGGTTGCTCCTCTCTTTAATGAACACAATTAAATGGTGCATTTTTATTCCCTATAAAAATATTTTACAGTAGAACTTTATACTTAATTTATTTGTAATAGCTTTACTGTTTTACTCTTCCTTCTGGCTTTAAACTTTACAGCCATTTTCATTTGGAAGTTATAACTCTCCACTTTACAAGTAAATCATTTAGAGCAGTTAATTTTACTGATGTTGTTATATAAGAAGTCAGAAATAAACACATTACTTTAATTACTCTTTAAGCACTTGGTATCTTCAGTACATCAGTATAGAAGTAAATTGTTGGATGGCTGCCCATACTATTTTATTTATTGAAGCAAATTTTTTCCTTGTATATAGCTGTAATATAACCAAACAACATGCATCATGCAGATAGGAGCCTGGTAGTTTCAACAGCTAGTTACATCAATAACCAAGTGTAAAATGCAAACAAACATTATTTAGACTGCAGAAAGTATCATCCTTATAGTACCTCTTAATTTATTACCACGGTTTGTTGCTTATTTTCTTTTTAATATGTATTATGCACCAAAGCTATGCTAGTAGAGTTATCTTTCTTCCATGCTTTTAACAAAAGTGCTTACACTTTCCAAACAGATTAATTTTGTATCATTATTGTAATTTCTATTAGAAAGGCCACAAAACAGTGCTCCTTGACACCTTTTTGACTGGTCCATAAAATAGCACATTGACAAGGCAATAACAATTCAGAAGGCTTTGCTAGAGAATAACTAAACTATAATACTTACATTTGCACATGTGGGGGCTGAAAACGTCCCTGGTTAATGTTGTAGAACGTGAAAGCCTGTGTCGGGTTGGAGCTGTACTCATCCACTTCAATTATGAGTCTACTGTGCTGATGCCTTCTAGCCGCCATAATGTGTGACTGGGCAAATGCCATGCTTGCAGGTGTAGTTTGGCTTTTTCAAGCGACCATATCTGCTGCTATCTTCCTACATCCACAGAAGAAGACCATGACATCTCCTTACCTAATCAGCATGCTCCCCTCCAAACACCTAAAAGCAGTTTGAATAGACAGAGGTTAATTGTTTGACAGTTTGTCTGTTTAGAATTGAGATGAACATGAAGGGGGGATATAGAGGAATGAAGACACACAGCTCTGAGAACTCGTCGCAAATCTCTGCAACTTAGCAATTTGATGAGTGGGAAGCAGGGAGTGGAAATAAACTTACTAAAAATCACAGTGACAACTTGCTCAGATATTTCAGACATATAATACAAATTAAAAGACAAGGCATTCATTCTTTAGAATGTTTTGTCAAATAATAATGTTTCTCCAACACCATTCAACATCATCGAATTTCTTTTCTTACTGTATTGCTAAGTGTTTATTCCACATCCTCCTTCAAAAAATCTCCACCAAACCTCAAACTGAATAGATACAGGTGTGCATGACTAAAATCTGAGTAAATTAATCAAGAAACACTTCACCCAATTCTTCTGAAAGTCTGTGCCATTTACTACTGGGAAGAATGACGTGGGGTTGTTCTCCAAGGAACAGAGCAAATGGCCTTCTGTGTGTTCCTGGTTTTATAGTATCATTAAAGGAACACCACTCTTCAAACATGTTCTCTTCACAGACATCCCTAGCCCGACATTCTGGATTCACTGGAAAAGAAAGTGATTCAAAGGCTAACACACAGTTAAATGTTACTAAATATTAAAAAAAAAGTTAGGGAATACATTTTCCCTGAAGGTTATGCAAGTCCAGAGCAGCAGCACTAAAAATGGGTAGAGGAACAGCAAAGTGAAACCAACTGGAATGCAGAGTATTCCCTAGAAACAGCAGAAAGTAATTTAAATGTGAATTTTACTTTTACTTCCCAGTTTAACAAAGAATTGATTAAAAGCTGTAAAGGTGTGTATTTTTATAGTATAATTCTGCATCTTTTTAAAAAATTATCTGCCTTAAATATTCACTTTCATGGCTTTTTTGTTCTAGGGAATATAAGTAATCTACTGCAGAAGCTGCATTTCATTAAAAGCCATGTTAGAATGCAGCAATTTACTTAGTATGTGCAGTTTCTGGAAAGCAAGACTGCAAATATTTTATGTGACCTTGCTGATGTGTATTACTTCCATTCTGATGGGACCACTGCCAAGACTGATGGATGAGGGTGGTCTTCAGAATCACTCAAATTTTTGAAGCTATTTATCAGTACTTTGCTCTAGTTCAGAACTAGTGGCAGTCAAGCAAGTCTGTAAAAATCTGGGTTTCGGTCCTTCGTTTAACAGATGTTAAGTGGTCCAAGAAGTGGCAGTGTGTTTTTGTTTTGGGAAATTTTGTCTTTATGAAACTGAAATGAAAGACTCAGCTCAGTTTTGTTGCTTGCTGAATGGCTGTAAAACTATGACAACTTGCTGTCACATAACAACTCACTGGAAAACAGAGAATAGAGCAGAAGACGCCTTCATGACCTCCCCTAGAATTAAGTGGCAAGAAAATCATAGAATAACAAAGAAAATTTGAGATTTTAAAAACTCTCAGATGCTGGGTGAAGGCTACAGGACAAGCAGCGGCACAAAGGAATGTGCTAGAGCAGGAGAGATGGGAAGCATGATTCTTGTAAGAATAATCAAGTACAAATTGCTGCATTTAGGAAATAAGAAATTCTGATGGCAGATGTGAAGAACTCTCCCTAAGGAGCTTCCTATATTAATTTATGCATTTGTAAAGAAGTCTGAATAGGCAAGGTCAGAGATTTTATAGGGGGCAAACTGTTCTAAGTGAACCTACTTCTGGTTGAAAGAAACTATTAGAACTGGTGACCTCTAGAAATATTCTTCAGTAAGATTAGTAATTTATAATTCTACAGCTCTACATAAGGTTTTCAAATCACCTGAAAAACACAGCCTTTATTTTATAATTCAAAGATTATGCTCACTTTACACACAACAGAACTGCAGTTACAAAGAAGTTAAGGCACTGCCTAAGGGACCCTGAATCTCCCTTTGACTGCAGTAAATTCCCAGGAACTTATGGCAGGTGAGAAAATGCCTTCTTCAGCTTACTGTTTGGGTCCTGTCTTTTATGACCTCTCTCAAGTCACACATCAAATCTGCTGCAGAAACAGCTGATTGCAGGTACTCTTGCTTCCTCTTTCTGGTGAAGTGGAAAATGTCACTTCACAACACAAAGGAACTCAAAAGAACAAATTCGTTTCCGAACAGAATCAAACCACAGCCAGCACACTGCTGATACACCCTTTAGCATTGAAGAGTTATAAGAAAGGTAACAGTCCTTGCATGTGGGACAGTGTAAGAATCACATCATTAAGCCAGCTTGAGGTAATGATGACCAGAGACATTCAGCAAGAAGTTCACCACATAAACACATAGAAAACGAGAAGACAACATATTACACTTGAGGTAAGGGAAAAAGAAAAGCAAAAAAAAGAGATACAAAAGTATTGCTATGCTTTCTGACAAATGACAGTCACCAAACATCAACCCTGGACACATGAAAAGGATCCAAAATTGGAGAAGAAAGAGGCAGATCCTGCAATAAAAATAACTGGCAATCATGTGAATAGCCTGCGCTAAACAAAAATCAGATATATAACACATAATCAGTAAGCATTATTCAATAGCAAGTGTAATTCAAGCTCATTTCAGAAACACACATATGTCTTCAAACCTTACCTTTCAGTCTAGAGTTTTCTTCCCACATAAATGCATGCCTACTAACATTCTTGGTGTTCAACAGAACAAGCTGTCTCTTTCCAGCTTGACTGATAACCAGACTGATACTCATTACTCCCCTCTTTCTGTTTCTATTTTCAATTGTTCCCCAAGTTATAATTTTTTCTTTCTTTTAATATTCTGAAATTTCTTCATTTCCCAAACCAGAGTATATAATGCAGTAGGGAAATAATTATCTCCTTCTATAGCATGCAAGTTTTAAAATTATATACATTAACAACACAGAGCATTAAGACTCGAATCCCCACAGCAACAACATGTTAACCACCCTCTTCCCCCAGACTTATGGAGCTGCAGGATGTCTGCCAGGGAAAAACAGAGAAATGTAAAAAGGGCTACAAGAACATGAATACTAAAATAAATATCAAAAACCTGGCTGTTAGAATCACAGACTGAGAAAAAGCTATTAAATCAGCTAAGCCATCTTCTTACTCATGGCAGAAATGTTCTCCATACATTATTTAGCTACTGCTTTCTCCAGCATTTTTTCAAACGCTCATGGAGCTCTGACCCAAAGTCCACTGTGTACAACGGACACTCCTCCACTATCTTCACAAGGCTATGCATCAGGCCATAAACAGTGTGTACAGCAACATCTCTTCTGAGGACTGGACTAGCCAAATGCTTGAACCCAAACATACATTTAACTAATTTGATGAGGTACTTGAATAAATTTTTGTTTTAAAGTAATTTTACTTTTCCACACTGAAATTTCTGTTCTACTCATCTCACAGTCTTCTTGTATAGCTGGCATGATTATTTTTCTTTTACATGTCTTTTCCAGCTATTTGCTTTTTTTTTTTTTTTTTACATTTTCAACTCTACATTTTATTTTAACCTATGACACTCACACATTCAGCTTTATGTTCATCCTTTTGTTCACTCTAACATCTTACTGTACCTCTCCATCATCCCCACTGTTCCCTCCATCATATATCCTTTCTCTCAAGCCTGCAAACAGCACTGAGACTTTTTGACAACTATTCCAGTTAAAAATTTTAATCTGGACTTGAAAACAACGTGGTTCAAGCAGGTATCACTGAAATAATAAGTAGAAACCAAGATGAGATAATGACAATGATGATGACAGCAAAAAAGAAATTATATATCAAGAAAGACACTGTGAAGGAGTTATCTGTTGAGCAATGAGCTTCACTACATTACAAAAAATGTGGAGGTTAAGAACCACAACATACTGATAGCATATCCTGGCAAAAGTTAAAGAGTGGCAGTTGCCAAATTTTGCACTAACAGCCAGATGCAGTTATAAAGCTCCAAAGCCTTATTTTTTTCCAGGGAAAGTCAGCAAGATAACAGCAATAAAATACCTTAAAGAAGCACATGAATGTTTGTTACAGACCTCATAGTGACACAGTTGCTTCTTGGGCAAGCCTTGGATACAGTTAAACCAGAAACTCTTCCAAGACCTTCAAGGCTTTCCATATACTGTTCTACCATGCTCTTAATGCCCTGTCATGTCATCCTTTACCCAAGGAAGTAGATCTTCTACTCAAGCCCAAAGAACACACTACAAAATATTCTGTAGCAATGGTCTCAATTGTCATATTCCTATAACCACTAGTAACTTCATTAGATGCAGCTTCCTTACCACAAATTACTATTTTTGTTTCAAACTCCCACCTCCAAAAGGTTATTATACTGCTGGTCAATACTAGCAATAATGAGCATACTGGAATCTGTAAAGCAATTGCTTACTGTGAGAATGCACCTGAAAATCCAGGGTTTCTGCTGTCTAAAATACCTATTTCAGATACTCCAGACAGCCGAACTGAACAAAGATAGCAGACTAATTCTGTTGATTGGCTTCCATCAGGAAATGAATACTGAAATAATCCTAAAACTGCACTATTCCGTGTGAAAGATGTGCCAAGCAAATCACTCTGCAGATGAAAGCTTTTCCAAAGAGATACACTATCCTCTTCCTCCTCTTCACTTTCTGAAACAGAATTAAGGTCCTGGCAAACCAACATCACCACGTTTCCCCTTACCAGACTGGTATGGACATACTTCACAAAGAAGCATGACAAAGTATCAAGACACTTCTAGATTTTAACATTGATCCTGCACATTCCTACTGACAGAATAATTAAGCTTTTTAACTGAATACAATCTGTGGTATACACACTTCTCATTGCAAACAAAAAATAACCAAATAAAACTCCAATGTGTTGAAGTGAAATATGCACTTAAAAGTGTTTTTCACAAAGATTTTATCTACCTGCAACCTGTGTCAACGTGAACTACATCAGTGTTAAAAAACCAACAGGCTCCTCAAGGATAAATGAATTTTACATTCCAATAACTTGTGATGTCATTTCAGGTGTTTATCACCTGACACAAAAATCCTGCCGGGAAACCTCACCCTGCTTCAGCTACAGAAGCAGCACAGCATTTGAGCACACTGTTAGTTTTTCTAAATGCCAGTTTAGCAGTGATGAACCGTGCCAGGGTGACAGCCTTCAAGCCTGCAGCCCTCCATTCTCCAGCGCTGGTGAAGCACACAGGGGGCTAGTATCCAGCCCTGGCTGCCTCTCTGCCTCAAGCTGCTGCAGAGACCACTGCCGAACTGCAGCTCTAACTTCATATCCACAATGACTAAGAAATCCCTTTCTTAGCAGCAAATAAATGTACAAACAGGGGCAAGTTTTGCCACAAAAAAACCAAAATGGAATACGCTTTCATTCTGTCAGTACCTTGAGATTGCAACAGATAGTGCTCCATCTGCTCTTCAGGGCATAGCATGTAGGTGTACGGCTGTGCCAAGTTTATGAAGTTGTCTTAAGGTCAAAAATTGGAATAAAACCTTTAAAAAAGCCACCTCATCCTGGCTCTTACTATGGATTTCACAATCCTATCCAGTTAACTGAGCTCCACTATGTTATTTTCAAAAACCCTTATTTATGATATATCTGCAATTGAAAGAAATCTTTCAGTCTCTGCTCTCTTTGGTGGCACCTGCTGAAAGAAGTTGTACCATCACCCTGATTTATTAAGGATACTGTTTGGGCAATCTTTTTAAAACATAGCTGAGATGGTTTTCTGTACCAATAAAACTGAACTTGCTGTTTGTCAACAAGTTCTGTGACTGCACCTTCTCCTTGAAGTCAAAGCTATTCCTGCCCATATAGCCCAAACCGGGGGGCATAATTCTGTGTTATTTATATGCTTCAAAATACTACTGACAATGAGAAATGCATGATCTATCCTCTTCTGTTCATAATCTCCCATTTCAGTGAATACTTCAGTTCTTCACCATATTTGTTGACTGCAGATCTGCATGGCACCGTTTTGTTAAATGAAAAAATTCAATGACTTAAAAAAGACATTTAGCTTAATTGCACTAGAAAGAAAAAACAACAAAATCCGCTAAGATATTTCTCACCATGTTGAAACCATATGACAAAATCCTTCAATTCAATTATTTTTATTTCTGAAAATTAGCTTTCTTCCATTGTTTTCATACAAATACTATCTATGTTATTTTCATTCATTACTTTATTTATAAAGAACACCAATGTACTTGTAAGCTTTAGCTTCATTAAAAAAAAAAATCGTATAAACATAGCAAGTAGAAAATGAGAAAAATTGTTTTTTGGAACCATGCCCTTACATCCACTTCTGCAAACTTCCCTCCAAAAATATGCTGTGCCGAAGTTCTGCCATGCTGAAGTTCTGACCTGGCATCCAGAGAGAGAGAGACAGATGAATAATTTCAGAAAACAAAAAATGCACATTTTAGCTAGCCATGTTTTGATTTATGATTGTATGATATTAAATTGCTCTTTCTCATTTCCCTATTTAGGTAACCAAAACTACAGTAACTAAATATTCTATTTATGAAGATTTAATTTTATTTTGGCTCTTCAGCGGCATCACTTTCTGGATCAAATTCTCATCTATACAAGTAACTGTTCACTTATTTTAAAAATAAGCATGACCTAATGATGTTGCTTTGTTTTCACCTTAAACTTACACTTTACAATATATTAAATACATTTTTGAATTAAACACTGTGATACTTTAAAACTTAAAAACAGACTGAGTATTTGTCAAGCCTAAATGCACTATTGTAATCCTACATCTTGCCTAAGTGTATAAAATACTGCTATATTTGGATAAAATATGTAAATGGATAGATCTTTCTTAAGCAAAAACAAAGCTTTTCCCTGAAAAATACACTGCTTTGGCTCAGTATTACCTGAATTTACTTGTTGAGATAGCTCATCTATTTAGATAACTTCTAAGAAAGGAGAAACTGATTCTTCACTCTAAAATTTTGCTTGTGTCTCTGGATGCATTTCAAAACTTACATTACTGAAAATTAAGAATATACATTCATAAAATACAAAACACAAGTCCCTAAATCATAATACACCTTTTAAGGGAAAATGACTAAAAATAAAGGCTATGTGGGAAAATTACCTAACTTGGACATTCCAGGAGGAGTAAATTAGGGCTGTGGGTATTTCATTCTACAATACATTGTGCAATTTGTGCGTGCTATCTGATTAAGCTCTTGAATTTCTCAAAACATTACTTACCGAGAACACTACATAAGAAATAGTTTGGTTTAACTTTTAACAGAACAATATTATTTTTCTTTCATCCTTTTGTGACAAGTGGCCTCACACTCATTTCCTAGCCTTCATCTGTATGAGCCCTGATGGGTCAAGTCCCACTTGCCTTGCCTGCTACACACACTTTATGCACTGATTTCAATAGAAGTTGTGTATAAATACACATAATTTCATAATTTGTACATAACACGATGGCATAATATATCCCACCCAGTTCAGCAGTTTCACTCTGATACCAAAATTACATCACAATATGTCAAAGCCTAACAATGAGCAGAGAATTGGTTTAATAGACAGTTCAAGTTCTGTTCATGCAAGCATTCAAAGTCAGTGCTGGTAACCAGCAATGTTAAAGTCTGTGGGTTGACAAAGTACAGCAGAGGTGCATGGCACAGAGCACCTCTGGAACAGCCAGCAACAAAGGCGGCAACTTCCCTACTCAGAGTTTAGCTGAAACCAGGAACTGCTGCTCCATATACAGGCACATTAATACTGGAAAGAGAGTTCTCAAGGTCTTCCTCCCCTTTTGATGCAGAAGCACCTCTTGGTTTCTATTGAAAATATTCTTGTCTGACTTCAGAAAGAAATCTAATACTAATACCTCTTGAAAGGCATCCAGGTGGCCAGTCTGTTCCTGGAGTTCAAGTATACAGTATTCTGTTGTTTCTGCTTTTTGCTCATCTAGCTACGTCCATCCCACTTAAATCTCCTATGTCATTTGACTAATGCCACTGGGTTTGTTCTGTTTTTCCAGGTATCCTCTCCAGCACTGATATAAGACAGAAATACTCACTAGTCATTTGTTATATGCACTCCTTCCACCCATAAAGTAATATCCACAAAGAACCCTCCTATACAGTCCACAGGAGGAGACAAAGCCAACTAAACTTTCGTTTGCAGACGAGAAAGACAGTATTGGGAAAGTCCCAAGAAACTCAGACCCAAGTGGGAGCATTTCAGGTCTCTGTTAGGTAAGGTCTCCAAGTTAGGTAATTTTCCCACATATTTTTAGCTATTTTCCCTTAGAAGATGTATTATGATTTGGGGACTTGTATTTTGTATTTTATGAATGTATATTCTTAATTTTCAGTAATGTAAGTTTTGAAATGCATCCAGAAATGTAGGCAAAATTTTAGAGTGAAGAATCAGTTTTTCCTTCCTTAGAAATTGTTATCTAAATGGATTAGCTACCTCAACACCTCTGGCTATTATTCTTCAGACCTAAAATGCACCCTACGTACTAAAGCACCCTGCTGCACCCTACTGCAAAGCATCCAGTCCTACAGGGATGCTTCAAATCACTGGTCCCCCTGAAGCTGAAGAGACTACATATAAGAAAAGCAGGATTTAGGAAAAGAACTCTGAGAGTGCACTCATGGTACTCCGTAGCAGCTGGGCTAAATCAGGTGGAAGACATCAAACTGCAAGACAGAACAGACTGTGCCAAGTGACAAGAATAGTTGGTGAGTGACAGGGCTTGCTGCCTCCAAACCGTGACTCTAAGTTGCATACACTATAAAACAGGTGATTCGCTAGCTGCTTGAAGAATTCATTTGAAAACTTTATTAGGACCAACTACAAATTTTCACGTGATACACAACATGCTAAAACAAAGTCAAACAGTCCAGGAGTTAAACACAAAGGGAAACGAAAAAAGTACTGAGTAGAAAAGCATCAAACCATACATTTTTATATATCTAATTAACATGGTGAACCCAGAACATAACTTTTCTTCTGTTTCATGTCTTGCTCAAGGTACTAGATTATAAATTACTGGCACTTGCTGAACTTTAATCCATCCCACCCTGGCTGTGATAGGCAAGGTATCTTGAACATCACCAAGAGCTACTCAAGCTAGGGACAAAGTGTTGAGAGGCAGAACTGAGATATACTTCAGAAAAGTAATACAGTGAAGATAAGCTCTGAGCAAGAAATATTTTGCTTGCTACCAAAGAAACAGAAGAATGGCTGCCTCAAAAAGTTGAAATAGTCCTAGAATTAATATTTGTTACTATCTGAGTGTCCATAGATCAAGTAAAATGCAACAACATACTATGCTAGGCACTGTAATACCATTCAGTAACAGACATTCTCTGCCCCAAACAGCTTACAGTCTCCAGAAACTCAATGAACTATAAAAGAGAAAAAGAAACACAAAAATTATCACTGCAATGGCAAAGCACTATGTTACTTCCTTTTTTTTTAATGGAGACATTAAAAAAAAAAGTGAGACTAGCACCAGAAAAGACAAAAGCAGAAAGAAGATGGGATATGACATAGGCACTGAGGGGAGGAAAAAGGTGGTAAGAAAGTGGCACACAAGATGTTTGAGCTATACAGCATGTTAAACTAAGAGATGCAACTGCAAGAGGTTGTTGGCAAAGAGGGAGCTTGAGCAAAACAGCGAATTATCAAAAGGCAGCAAAAAAATAGTCAAAAATATCAACAACCACCAGTCTCCTTTGTATGCCGCTTCTACAGCTCCTCTGTTTGCTTCAGTTTCCAACTAAATGGCAAGACCCTCACTTGCCCCAGGAGAAGCTGGACTGGTTATATGGCAAAGGAATTGAACGCAAAAGTTCAAGATGGTACACTGCCTAAAAAATATATTACACTTGTTTTCTAGCAGAAATGTATATACTAAAAATATATAACAAGTAAGGGCAAATACTTGCAATTGAAATGTATTGTACACATTTGTATTACACCTCAATCTATGTGGAAAAGAAGACAGGTCCTTATTACACTAATATAGCTCTCCATAGTCACAGACAATACAGCATATTTAAATGACATTAGGAGCCCATCTTACTCCCATGGTAAATAATAGCATTTTAAATAGAGACTGAATGGAAAACATTAAGGATTTTCTATCTAGGTTAGTGTAATGAATCCAAATCAGTTATGACTGCAAGTTTCTACATACATGCCACCGTGGTTATTTCCTAATTCTAACACAGTTTCCTCTTTTGTATCAAATCACGGTAAAACCGTCACACTTGTTGACAGTTTCAGCAACGAGGTCAAGCAGTGAACAGTCATTAAGAAAGAACTGCTTTAACCTCCAGAGGTGGCCAATGAAGAGGCAGGTGAATAGCCATTACCATAACATCTCTTCTCCTTTTTGCAATAGATCTTATACTGAACTGTCATTCTGCAACCTTACCACACATTACATTAAAATCATTTTACTTGTAGTAACACCAGCCTGAAAAAAATGGTTTTTGAATAGAAAGTCAAAGGATATCAGTCCAGTGACTTTAAAGGACCCTCTTGAATTACTAACCTTGCTTATAATTTGAAACATAATCTACAAAATCCAGAATTTAAACAGAAGCATGTATTTAAGTAACCATGAGAGACTGCTTTGCACTCAGACACTCTGACACAGACCCGGTTTACCTCGGGACAATGATCACAGAATCCAAACTGATATACGATCCAGAATATCCAGATTAAAGCTTCCAGCACCGAACTTAGTCTTATTTTGAGAGCTCCAAGTGTACAATGCAATACTTACTATATCTTAATGTAACAGAAACATGTGAAAAGGCTCTTCACTTAGATTGCCTTACACATCTTCTCTAAATAATCGGAACGGAGGTTCAGTAAGAATCAAATGGACTACAATGATTTATTTTTACTGTTTATTATTCAATTGAGATGAAAACTGTTTTTTCGTGGACAAAAATATTAAAATTCACAGTTTTAAATGCATATTTTGTATTTACTGTTTGATACTGTTTCCATATGCCTGAAGAAAACTGCCTGGAAAATAAGCTAAGCATCTGATTGCAAGGGATTTGAGTCTCACTCCTAGTAGTTCAGTGGCAGTAGTCTAGCCTGACTTACAAAACGGTAACCTTTTTGTGTACCTCTACACGTCCTATCATATAGAAGAGTGCACTCTATGTGACTTTTCAGGTGAGAAGGATTACCTCTGAGGAAGCATATTTGATCATATATGTTTCCTGAAAGTGCATTATCTGGACTTTTTTACTAATTCAGTATAATAAATTCAACTAAATAAACAGGATCACAAACAACATTCTATGAACCATTAACTCAAGAAGCAGAAACATCAATGTCAGAATTGACTATACACACAAAATCAGAACTCCACTCCGCTTTACATTCCTGCTGACAGTTCCTGTAATGAGCAGAAAGCATTAAATAAAAAACCATGACCTATTTAAACAAAGATCAGAGTGCTAGCTTTATCTTTTTATTCTCTCATGTGTATTGTTTCTCATCACAAACTAATACCAAAACCAATATCTTATTAATATGAGCTCAATGTTTTCATACAGGGCATAAAGGGCTTGCTCGTGAAAAACAAAATTTGTTAATCTCTGAAATGGGCATTTTGCTTCACACAGATATGTACAGGTATTCTCAGTGGCTACTCTGCTTTAGATCAGCCTGAAGGAGAGCAAGGGAAAGAAGAGATAAAGGGAATAACAGACAAACAAGGTATTTCAAGACTTTTCTGTCTCAGCTCGAGACAATAAAATAAACCAGAAGAGCCAAGATAAAACTGTTTAAACATACCATTAAAATTTCATGACTCATAATTAAAATCAATCAATTCATGTATGTATCACACATGGGATGGCCATTACATTTAATAATTTTAAAAAATCAATTTGGAAAATGGAAATTTATGTCCCCTATTTGCATAGTACAAAATCAGAAAATTTGTAAATTTGGAATGCCTGAAACAGTTTATGAATGGGTGCAACACAAATTACCATCATATAACGATTCTTTAATTAGTCTTCTCAAAAGATGTAATCTTTTTTGGTAGCCAATTTTATGACATGCACATTTAAAATGTAGTATTGTATTTTAAATATCTATTGTGATTACCCTGAAAAACTGGAGTCTACTCTAAGGAGCCAATCACAAAATTTAATAATCTTGCCTGGTTATCAGTTTACCTAGGATATCCAAAACTCCTCTACATATTCTAAATTACCAACTACCAAATTTATTAAGCACTGACTGAAGCTAAAATGTCTATTAACACCACACATGATTGACAGATCTTCTGATGACATTATCAAGGTATAGGAGGTGTTAAGCAGAAATCTTCAATTATTGATCTTCTGCGAAAGGGAATGAAATGTTTAAAATCTGCCAGTTTCTGCATGTTTCCCTATCTTTAGCCTCACTATTATCTACAGGCAAGCATATAGTTACATAGCATTCCACACGACCCATCTGAACGAGCAAGATATAAAATACAGTTATTTCAAAAAAAGACATGTATTAAAAGCAATTAAATCACTACCTAAACGTCCTAAATATTTTGCTTGTTCCTGCCCACCGCTTCGAGAGTGCTGGATATCAAAGAACAGCGCGGTAAATTAGACGAAAATAAGCACGAATCCTGAAAAACTTAGCGAACGGTTTTCTCCCGGAACAAAACTTTGAAGGCCACTAAAAACCTCTCCTACGACAAAGGAAAAGTTCTTCTACTTCCACCACCCCCGGCTCCCAGAAGGGACGAAAGCAACTGAGGAAGACGCACATGGATTTTCCTCGGGGAGAGAGCTTCCCTCCCGGGAAGTCTCCATCGGCGGCTGCCGGTGACACCTGAACACGCGTTGGGGGGAGGATGAAACCGGCACCCGGGGGTTAACCGCTGGTGCCCAAGGGGTAGCCACCACTACCGCCCGCGGCAGCCCAGCCTCCCCTGCGGCAACTCTGCGAACAAAGTAACTTGCCGGCTGGCTGGGAGGAAAACGACCGGACAGGCGCGGTAGCGAGGAAGAGCTGCTCTCCCTCTACCCTTGGCGAGGGGGGGAGAGCGGCGGCAGCTTTTCCCAGGGTGCGTGGTGATAGCCCTTACCTCCGCACACCTCCTTCCTCACGGCCGGCGGCAGGCGAGCGCCGACAGAGCAGTGGGGAGGCAGAGCCGAGGGCAGATGTCGGGCTCTCGGTGGTTTCTCCCTCCGCCTTCCTCCCCCCACCACCCGACCGCCTCACTCTCTAGCTTTGGGGTGCATGTTTTTTTGTTTTTTTAAAGAGGCGAACAGAAGCCACGGGGAAGCTTGGTTGGGAGAGGCAAAGCCCTGACGCGCTTGGGGGTGGGTAGGTGGCGGGGGGGGAGCGACTGAAGGGGTTCCAGATCCTCGCGCGGCAAGGCAGGCAGACCCACCCCCCCCCCATCTCCTCAGTCCCCAGCCGGGGAAGGCAGGGCTGCGGCTGGAATCTCGCCGTCTCTAACCGATCCCGCAGCAGGCAGGGAACGGGCCCTGTCCACAATCAATCCCCCTACCCCGCCCCGGTGGGGAGACACCGCTTGGAGCAGCT
>VZTY01023887.1:36010-88286 GCA_013400935.1 Turnix velox | reverse complement strand
ACCTCCTTTGGGGGGCCAGGAATCCCCCACTGCCGGCCTCCCCTCCTTCCCGCCCGGCCGAGAAGCCCCGCCGACTGGCCGTGTCTCGGCACAGCCGGAGCGGCGAGCTGCCGGGACTGCGGCCGGGCCGAGGCCGAAGCGGCCCGGCCGGGTAACTGGGCTTCCCCGGTGTTCCATGGCCCGCGGCCGGGGCCGGGATGCGCTGCTGGGAGGCGCGGGCTGGCGCCCTCCCCATTCGGGTTGGGGAGTCAGCGTAGGGCGGTACGGGGGCCGCCTCCGGCAGGACGGGGTAAGGCTGCGCCCTCCGGCCTGAGGGGATCGCCGGAGCTTGCCGGGGAGGCTACCAACCCCGGGGCAGAGTTAAGGCTGGGGAGTGACTGTGTGTATGAAGGAGGAAGAACACTCATCGCCGGCCTGTAGGGGGACAGAGGTGATTGGGGGTCGGAGGGCGACCTCCCGTGCCTCGTCGCATCGCTTCTCCCCTCGGCGATCGGGAGGAGGTCTGAGTACGGGGTCCGCGGAGATGCCAGCCATGTCGCGGCAAGCGTTCAGGCGGGTTGGCGCCCGTCCGTTAAGCGGCCTGTCGCGGTGAGGGACAGCTATCCCCACGTCCCCGCTGCAGCCGAAATGTTCCGCTCTGGTCAGCGCCTTGGGCTCGGGGCAGCCGATGGCATTCGCTTTAGCTGGCAGTGGGCGAGGAAGACTCGGGGGTGGTAGCCCGCGGACGTCAGAGCTGATGTGAGATGCTGTCAAGAGCATCAGGGAAGTTTGGGGTGAAGTGAAGGATGGCCCCTTCCCTTCCAACAGGCTGGTTGTTTCTCAGAGGCACTGAGCATGCACAGCTTCCTTTTGCTTCAAAATCAGGCCATGATAGAATCATAAATATATAATATTACACTCCTATGATATTATGAATAGAAAGCAGGAGAGCTAAATGCCTACTTCGAGGAGAGGTGAATTCTATATGAAGGGGCATTGCTGCACAATTGTCTTGCGATCCTAACAGGAAATGTTTTAAAATCGTTCCTTGATCGCCCACCAGGCAAGGAGGCATGCTGGAAATCTAGCAACAATTAGTCTAGTTACATCTGCTTTTAGTACTCATGGTGACTTGATCACTGATTGTCATCTTGTAAATCCTGTGCTGGAAAATAACCATTTTGAAAAAAAGAAAACTGCAGTTTGGATGTTTGTTCTATGTTGGAATGAAATAGCTGGCATCAGAAAATTTTCTGGAGGAAATTAAGGAATCCATAGCCAATGTATGACTGAAGCAGAGGCCAAACTTAAACACAGGCCTCCGCTCAGGGAGAGGAATACCTCAGCTACCCACACAGCTGTTCTTCATGCAGATGGTTTGTATGTCAGTAACCCAAAACCTAGTCCTAAGAACCTACCTGCAGTTTTTATTACTGGCAAAACATGCATTTATCTTGAAAGTTTGCATTTTGACATGTCAGCATTTCTCCAACAATATAAATGTGCTTTAAAAATTTTTGATCAGCCTAATGGTTAGGACTTATTAGAAACTGCAGAATATACAATCAATTCACTTATTCAGATGCATGAATACAAGCTTAGAAAAGTAATTACATGCACCTTTTTCCGGAAATCTTGAGGATGTGTAGTTTCCCCTGGGGAAATATGAGTAATAAATTTCTATCCAAGAAAAAAAAGAAGCAAGTGTGCTAAGTGTTGTTCTCATTTCTTTTTGTCCTTAGTATTATAAATTGTGGATTAAGCGTTTCATGTAAAGATGGCTGGATGTAAATCCTTCATTCTATCGTTTAAAAGAAAAATTTGATCAAGGCTACTTAGATCTTATTTTTGCTTTTTTCATTGTAGTTGTCTATCTTAAAAGAAATTGGTTTTCCTCTTTTGGTGAACATATAAATGGAAATTTGTACCTCACCAGTATTACCCAACGTGGATATTTTGCAACTAAGAGGATGACTTTGTATTTATAGACACTGAATTAATCTATTTTAGTTTTAAAACATTTTCTTCAGAATATTAATTTTTCACCCTTCATTGTTACAAAATAATGAATGCCACTTACATTTTTAGTTATTTATGATTTGTGCCACGTTCTGTTTGTATGAAAACTGACATTAAATTAAAAGTTATATGAGGTCATTTAAAATTGTTCCTTCAGAATACCTTAAATATGCTTGATGCATTTCAAAAGCATGGTTTTATTTTTAGAATATTTTATGAAACAACTGTAAGAATGACAGCTAGAATGGGAATTTAAATGGGAGCTTTTAGTAGCCATCTTCTTCACAGACAAAGTAGATCTTATCCTTCCATTCTTAGGTCTAGCTGTAAAGAAAATAGGCAGTCTTACATCTACTCTCAGGTTGATTTTTCAGCTTTGAGTTAAATAGTTACTGAGCTACTTGAATGGACTGAAACAAAGAAGCTCCTCACCCTGCCTGCAGAAGACACTGCAGCTTTCAAAAATTGCTGTCCTGCATGAATTACAGCCTGTTCCATCTGCTTGCCTAGTGACTTCATTAGGCTCAAGTAGTATCACCTTCAAAATTTCAGCAGCAAACTTCTTTTTTGACTGCCTCACTTCAATACGGGACAGAAAGTAGGAAACCTAAGTTAGCCTCAGTGTCAAGCAAAATTTAAGGGATGTGGATAAAATAACAACAATATATTGCTTGATTTTTTTAAATCATGATTTTGGGGGAAAACGGTATGGAATAATCCTGACCATTTAAGAAAGCACCAGTAATTAGATTTTGATCAGATTCATGGGATAATGAAGCAAGGAATCATTAAATGGTTGCCCTTTGTTTTACAAAGAGATTGCTACATTAAGGAGGAAGAGCTCGTACATGTGTGTGTATATATATATATATATATATATATACCTAGCTTTTTAAAAAAAATATTAGTTTTGGTGAAGGAAAGTGTTCTGTGTAAACCCTCACTTACATAGCAGCAGACGAATATTGATTTCATGTGCTAAGGGAGGAAACAATCTAACCTATAGCTCTGAAATCTGCATTCTGTCCTCTCTTATGCTACCCAGTTCCCATCCTCTCTGCTTGACATGTCAGACTTTCTGCACATGCCCTGCAGGGCTAGTCTATGCACATCTACTGAAGTCAATACTTTCTAAACTTGTCTGGCCTCTGCTCCTATGATGCTTTCCTGAAGGATCAGATTTAATGCACGTGTGCAGTGAACTACTCATCTATACATACAATGTGGTCTTAGCCAGGGCACTTGCATTTATAGCATGCAAGTCAGAGCTGCGATGGATGTCCATAAACATGTATGTTCATAAAAAATATATATCCATAAAACCTGGAAAAATACAGTGAAGCATCATGTCGTATCTGAGCATAACCGCCACATAGAGATACTGACATACATAGGAAGCCTTGTCTATAAAGGAGCCTTATAAAGTCTATGAAGTATGCAGAGATCGATTACTTGGACATTGAAACTTCAACGCTAATGCAAAAAAATGTGCTTGAGGTTTTTTATTCTAAGTTTTACATATTTTCCCCAGAATGTTAAAATTCTATCTGATGCATGACTAACATTCTTTAATGCAGAGGAGATCTCTAACATGCATTGTATTTTTAATCTAATACATACATAGCTAGTTCTAAATACATCAATCACATTGTTCTGATGTAGTTTTCCAGCAAACCTCAGTGATCTTTCAATTGTGGCTAGATGTTCCCTCCAACTCCTCATAAAATACGAAAATGCAGTTCTATGCCTGTGGGGGAAAGGCTGAAGTCACATACTGATGTATCTGTTCAACAGTATGAAAGAGAAATTCCCTGTTCACAGTCCTACCTAGACAACATTACCTGCTGGTAAACTTTAAATTGCCTGAGTTGCATAATGCCATGATTAAAAGCCTTGTTTCCTTCTTGTATGCTGTGTTTAACAATATAAAAGAGATAAAAGCTTCACAATTGTTTCCATACCAAGCAAACAATGGTACGTTGTGCAGTTGTACAAGTTCTTCTTAAACCTGTGATCTAGTAATACTGTAGATACCATAAGGCACTTCATTTAATTTGCCCATCACAAGTGAAATGCAAGGCCAAAATCTGAAATCTCAAAGCAGAATTATATGAGTTGTGAAACTGAGTAAGCATATCCAGTAGATATCAGAAAAATTCCAGGACAAAACCTCAGATAAACCAGCATTGTTTCATTCTAAAGATGCCAAAAATTACTTCAGAAGTACATACAGCTTTTAATTAAAACAAATGAGAAATAGAACAAATCATCCATTTTACAGGTCATAGTAAAACCACATTACCGTAGAATTTCTCCTTCTTAAATAATGGAATTTTTCCTAAAGATTATTACTGTGATGCATGGGGTACTACAGATAAGTAAAGCAGTTGTTTATGTTTTCAAGATTAAGTATCTGCATTGACCTGTATTAAAAAGAGAAAATTTAGTAGACTGAATGAAAAAGAAAACAAAAAAGTATTGTTGCATATTTGGAACAGCTCTAAAAATCAGTTTCTTTTTATTCCATACATTTAAAAAAAATTAATTAGATGCTCTCTATAGTGATGAAGGGGTTTTGGTTTATTTAACAGTGATATGTATCCTTTATCTCCAGGGAAAAGGTCCATTTCAAGAATCAAATGGACAGATTTGTGCTCCTATTTTAGGAACACAGATTTCCTTTTATAGATATTAAACACAGTTTACTAGTGGAAATTTTTCATTTATTGTAATTTTCATGCAGTGTCTTTCATATAAACATTATAAAAAAGATTTGGTGTTGGATTTAGAAGTTGGAGTTTGGAGGTTTTTTTGGTCTTTGTTCTTGTTTTGTATTTTTTTTCTTTGGAGAACTCTTTTTTCCCCCCCATCCCCCTTTCAGGAAATTTCACATAATCTTTTCCATTCGTCATCAGCCAGGTTGTTGATTGCCAGAGTAACTGCCAAGCTTTCAACTCCTTGTCATCAATGGGCTGTGAATGACAGACAGCATTAATGTTGGCAAGCTCCCACTCTCCTTTTCACCTTTCCCAAATGTAATTAAACTGTATTAATACAGCAAAAGAAAAGCTGCAGCTTTATTTTACTCAGCCTAATAATGTTACAATTAAATCACAGAAGCACACAATACAGTCAAATAAACCCATCATGACAAGGAAATTCTGAGGTAAAGGAAGTGTGTATCTACCATTTAGAGAAAGACCAGAGGAGAGAGTCTTTCATTCCTCTCATTTCCTAGCGCCCCAGTGACTACACTGTTTAACCTTCAGCAAGATTATATGGTCAGCATCTGAGGAACCATTCCATTATAGCCTGGTGAAAGGCCTCGAGTGCTTCCTCTTCTGTGGCATCTTTGGTTTAAGCATAAAGGAAATAATTAGTTTCTCCTTCAAATTATATGTTATGTCTTCGGGAGGGGACAGCAGGGCAAGGAGCAGAAGGGATATTGTTTGAATGGAATTGCACACTTTGCCCACCAGAAAGA
The DNA here is from genome assembly GCA_013400935.1 of Turnix velox. Taxonomy (NCBI): domain Eukaryota; kingdom Metazoa; phylum Chordata; class Aves; order Charadriiformes; family Turnicidae; genus Turnix; species Turnix velox. The sequence goes on along the minus strand of VZTY01023887.1, from coordinate 82,804 downwards.
GGATGTTATCCTGACCTTTGAAAAAGTTCTGGGCCTTTGGTTTAAAGTCTGCTGGGGCCTAAAGTCTGGAAGAGGGAGAAACTAGAGTCCACACCTCACTTGTGGAGGACTGCAGAGGCTTGTATAATGCACAGATACCACTGAACATTTTTGGGATAGATAAATTGTCAGTAGATTAATTAACTTTTGTTTCTCTGGACAAAAGCAAGTGGAGGAGCTGCTGTCCCTCAGAAAAGCAATGGGATTTACCCATGAGCCTGTCACTCCTTGCAGCATTTCTCTAGGATGGGGAGCAAGCACTCAAAAGGAGGCTGAGAACCAACTGTCATGAGTTCTGTCCAGCACAGCTGTGAGGCTTGCATACATGCTAGCAGATTAGCCTGTCTCACTTTTCAACCTATCAATAAAGACAATACAGTTGACTTACAATACAAAGTAATTTTACAGTAATGCAAATAAATAGTTTGACTAAATGCAGGCAGAAGAAAAAACAGCTATCCAGAGACTAGAAGCACCATACATGCTACATAGGGAAAGCATGAAAGAGCCAGGACCATTCGCAGCATATACTTCAGGATCAAGGATGAGAGCCTGGTTACTGACCAAGCAGATGAAGTAGCATCAAACATGACAATTATTAGGCCACCCTGGCTAAATAGACTCTAAATAAGCCTGTCTGCTTTTGCAATTTTGGTGACTAATAGTGACTGTTATTTGACAGGTAGTACTTTACAAATTCAGCCTGTACCAACTTCTCTGAAGATCTGTTAGAGCAGAGTAAGTAATCTAACAGTGTGAACAAACTGCACTGCAACACTAAAGGCAGTTAACCAGTGTGGTAGTCTTTGAGAGGATGAGATGTTTCGCCAAAACCATCTTTTAGACAAAATTATCAGCAGGATCATGCATGTTACTTTTTTAGTATATCTGGAGCTGGGGTGAATTTTTGTATGTTTAATAAGATGTCTAATGTAGTGTACGGCAAAAAGGAAAAAAAGGATGTATATGAAGCGTAAAAATGTAAACCCACTGAAATAAGTATGTATAAATAATAAATATTGTGTGCAGGAGGAAGACTAAAGAGATGAAGTTTTCAGTTGCATTTTTTCTGTTTGTTAGAGCATTGTTGCTTCAAACAGGCAGTTACAAAATGGCCCAAAAGATCTTGGTTACATGTCTCCATTTTCTCCCTTGATTCAGTAAAGACTGAGGCTGCAGTGTTCCCAGCCAGCTGCAGGCCACCAGGGGGAGAACCAGCACTTCAAACACCCACCTCATCTGGTTTTGTCTTCAAGCAAAGAAGAGACAACAAAAGACTTAGGAAAACATATCAGAAGAGTACAACTTAGGTATCGGCTTTTCTTATGTATCAATTCTTGTTAGGAAAAAAATAGATTGATTCCAGTGTAGAAACTACCTTGAACATTTTAAAAGGCTTTCTCTGAGTGCCCATGAATAGACGATTCTCCAGATTCTGTAACAATTTAATCTGCTTTTTCAGACTGAATGCTAAGTAAAGATTTGCAATAGAAATTATTCCTAAAGGTGAGGAGAGAAGAAAACTTTTATTGCAAGTAAAGTTTGCAGTATTTCAATGTGATAGCCCTTTGATTTTCATAGTGGGCAGCTACTTTTGAGGGACCACCAGAGGAGGCTTTGGTTCTGGCCTGCTCTCTACACCTATATAATACTCTGGGCACATGGTAGTATCTTTGAACAAAATTCTAAATATTTGTAAATATTTAGAATAATATTTAGAAGTAGGCTCAGGTCAGCTCAAGGCTGCTGGTCTGAAACTGTACCCGAAGCAATAGGAATTGTGTTTAAAAGAATGAATTCAGGTCTGGCACACAGAATAGCAAGGAGGGAAATTCTACTCTTAAGATCTTTGCATACCAGCCAGCTCCCCAGAGACTCCCAGATGTGCAGTTTTGTGGGACTTCGATCCAACTAGAGGAGGTTTATTTTTGTGTCTCACAATATTCCATAATATTTGCATAAAAAGGATAGAAAAAGAATGTTATTTCAGTGGTTAGCATGTGATTTAGTATTCAAAGATGAAAACTTTCTTCTGACTTTTTTCTCTGTTAACCAACCAGGGCTTCAAACCTCATTTTCGATTAGGCACAGATGCTAGTGTTTATGGACTGAGTATTGATACAGAAATGTAAATTACTTGAGAAAGTAATAATTTATCATGAGTCAATGTCTAAATTCTCCTGAGAAAAGCTGTCATGCTCTGCCAGTGATTAAAACTACAGAAACATGACTACTTGTATGAAAAGAAGCTTGTGATGAGAGTAGATCAGCAGTGGTTCTTCAGATTCAAAAGCAGAGAGGCAACTTCAACTGCAGATTTGAATAACTGTGGTGCTGTGGTTTGGTAGTTACCACAGGGAGACCCCAGTACTGAAGTACTGTGCTGTTGCAACAACTGTCCTGGAATACAGTCTCTCCCTTAACATACCTCAATGAAAACTCTATGGTGGAACAGCTCAGTGTTTAAAAGATGAGAAGAAAACAGTAAATTATAAGTTTTATTAACAGGCTCTATATCCATTGGAAAAGAAGCATGTAATGTAATGTCATAATTTCAAAACTGCTGGATTTTTGAGGAGTCACAAAGTTGTATGATTTCCTTTTCATGAGTTACAAAATAGTTATATAAAAAGTTGATAGAGGGAAAGCCTCTGTTGAGCAGTATTTTACTAAGCAGTAAAATACTGTTATTTCTGTAAATTTCTGTAAATTTCTGTTATATTTGAATAAGGACTAGTAATTATCTTTGGGAAGTCATTGCCCGGGACCTGAGTGCACTAAGTCTAAATGATGCTGATCAACCTCACTTGAAGCCTCCATCCACATTTATGGGCCCAGGAGCTCTATTTAAGCTCATCCCTGGCCCTTCAATCTCTTCCTGAGCTTTGCTGGGGAAGTGATGGGTTGTGGCTGTGCTATGTTGCCTCCTTATCTGCGTCAGACCTTCCTGGCTTGACCCGGAACTGCAGGTTGATGCTGTGGTCCTGTAGTGACCACTGGACCTGATATTAACCCTGACCTATGGACTGACTTTCTAGCTTAACCTGAGGTCTGCCTCATCAGTACAGTATTGCCTTAATACCTGGATTCTTGGTTGAACCTGGTCATGTTCTATGTTTGTCCTACTAACACAGGTGTTCGGTGGGATGGGCCCTTGCTAGCAAGGAACCAGTATTCCCCTTGGCTCACCTTCCTTTAAGGAATAGCATTGCCTTGCCTGCTCCCTTACACATACAACATAAAGCAGGCTGTAGCAGAGAGGATGAATTTTTGGGTGGATCATACACAGGACAGACAAGAATTTTTTAATCAAAAGTGTCGTTGCATATTTGTGAAGCTATAGGAAATCTATTAAATAACTTCTATGTACACCAATTTCTGATGACCTAGGAGAAGAATTCAGGATGGATGCTGGCATTTCAGCTGGCTTTATCATCAACAAGGGGCAGGAATTAGCATCTATGGTTCCTCTTTAAAAATGCAGAATAGTAGGCTAGTGCTCCTTACTCTTGGTTGGGGTCTGGAGACTTTTGGAAATACTGTACCTAGAGTTCTTGCGAGTAGTAATGATTTATGTAATCCAGAAGCTTTGAATACCAAAAAGAGAGACTGAAGTGTCCGATGCTTACTGGAGTATATTTAAATACAACCTGATAAACAGAACTATATACTGCTGATCTTTCTAGTGAGTGAGTCAGGAGTACTTTTCTGCATTTGGTCCCTTGCTGTGCTGGGACAAGACCAAGAGTCCTCCAGCTGTTTACATACCTGTTTTCACTGACAGGTTCAAAGGAAGCTTGGGATTTCACATCTAGAGAGATCAGGACTGCACAGTGAGCTGCAGATGACACCTTCTAGTAACAGAGATTTGTTACTGTTTGGTTTCACTGGATTGAAGACAGTTCCTGAGTTTCTGGCAAACTTTTGAGACTATCATGTCCTCCCCACAGAGCAAATCACAGATGGAACTGCTTGGAACTGGGGGTTTGAGTCCCTATCACTGCTTTGTGAAGTCAATGCTCATTTTAGCTGTGATAATCACTGAGCAGCTGAATAGTTTGGGGAACTTCCAGTTCAGAAGAATTCCTGAAAATATCTCACTCAGATTTTATTTGGACTGAAATCAAACCTGAAAAGCCCCCTCAAATTTCTACTGAGCTGCAAATTTTGCTTTTCAGCCAGATCTGATTGGTAACCTTAAACTGGGTAAACCTTGTATAGAGCTGGTATAAACCTTGTATAGAGCTGGTATAAACCTTGTATAGAATTAGAGCTTGTATAGAACTGATGCAAATACAAGCAGTATCATTGAAGATAATTTGAGGGTCAGACTTGGAATTAAATTATCCTGTCTAGCTGAGAGCTTTTCCAGATTTAAGATTATTCCACTCCCTTTCTCATCCAAAAAGTGGAGAGAATACGCTTCAATGCTGAAATGGAAAAAGCTGTTTCAGTAACAAGATCCTCCATTAAACCACAGTATGTGGTATTCCTCAGCCAGCAATTTGCACTCATGTGATTTACATTGTTCAGGAGCGTGTTGTAAGGGGTCCCCTCAAGTAACCTAAAAGAAAGTCACAAAAAACTCGTAAGATAGGTGCAATTGATTCAGAGTAGTACATGAAAACCTCCTAATGGGAAGACAGCTGCTTAAAATTGCATAATTTCTAATGAATTTTTCTAGATAGACTCTTTTATTATTATTTCCTCTTGGAGGTGACTTAAACTTGCAATGCCCAAAGTTGTGACCCAGCAGGTAAGAGGGCTTAATAACACCTGTACATTACTTGCTAAAGTAGTTACGATGGTTTAGAAAACCATCCTTAAGAAAACAAGACTTCACTTCTTTATTCGGCATATGGATCCAGTATGTCATCTCATCATTAGCAAATGACAGTAGGGGGAAAAATGAAGTACTGACACAGGGAGAAGTGGACCCCCCACACTAAAGTTAAGAGGTAGAGGAAAACACTGAGGAAAGTCCACAGTAGGAATGTTTTCATTCATAGTGCCAAGAAAAAGCATGAAAGATGATACTACAAAGCATGGAAAATAGGAAATGTCATGCCAGTGATGTTAGAACCTCAGAAATAATGTTTCAAAGATGTTGGAAAATTTAGAATACAATCTTTTACTCTTTCAATATCATCAGCATGTTGTTCTTGCTATTTTCTATGACAAGAGAATTTATTGAGTCAATTTGTCTTCTACATATTAAATGTATTTTGTGTAGGTGGGTAAGCTAACCTTATTTATATAGCATTGCAAATGAGAATGCTAACTAATGAAAGCTATATTTCTTCTAACAGATAATACCATGCACTCATTTTTTGGAGTTACAATGCTCAGGCAGGTGTGAGAACGCTCTTTCTTAAAAGAAATGGCTTCAACAAAGAAGAGACAGCGGGGTAATTCTACCTGTGTTGTTGAAGTCACACTGAAAAGTCTGACTCTCATTAATTTGCTTAAACTGCTCTCACACCACATACTTGTCCATCTGTTTTACAAAAAACAGCTCTTGGAATGAGGCCCCAAGGTATTTTTCCTTGCTGATTCTGAAATATTTTCCCCCTTTCTGCTTCATGCATTGATCTTCTCAGCTCCACTTGCTTACTTTTTCTGTTACTTTTCTAAAGAAAAGTAGGGAGAACTTGTCATCCTTCTCTGCCTTTGCACAAATTTATTTTTGCCCTTTCCCCTCCATATTGCATTTTCCTTTTCCTCGACCCTGGCCACTTTAAACCTCCTCGGTGCTCTCAAGGGACTTAGTTCTTCAGCCTGTTTCTTCTGACTGGGTTGCTTTTTTTTAACAATGTCTGGTATAACCTGGGCAACTTCATCCCTCTCCACTACTGCATATATCCAAATCCAAATGGATACTGGGTTGCTCTGTGTAGATTCCACATCTCATTGCAATCTCTAAGAGACTCCAGCTTCCTAAGAATTACTTTTGACTGAAGTGGTCTTCATACTACTTAATGAACTTAAGTGGCTGCTCTTTTTGTATCCTCCAGTTGGTGTCTGCCTGCCATCTTTGTTTTTTTCCCTACTCTTTTCCTGTATACCCATTCCCTGTACACACAACTGAGATTGTGACTGTGTATATTCATGTGCCTGTGTTCCCAGATATTTTTCTGCAGTCTGTTTGAATTCAGCAGTTGTTTATTTGAAATCTCACCCTGAAATTCTTATTTAAATACCTCTTTGTCATTTTTCAACCTTTGCTTTTTCATTTTTCCCAGCACAAATTTCCCTTTCTTTGTAGATTATTCCTCCAGAGTCATCTTTTTCACTTGCTTGTTTTCTATTTACTTTTTAAGTAGTTATGTCTTTTTTTCTACTCATTAAATGGCTGTTGGTAAAAACTAACGCATACATTTCAGCAAAGGAGCCAACCTATGCAACTAAAATCTCGTAACAGCCCTCTTCCCCCCTAGCAAAGGTAAGCTTGTTAATATTACTAGATGATTAATGAATCTTTAATCACCTTCCTGTTTCTCAGAAGGGTGCCATATGCTTGACTTTCTCACCTTCAAGCAGAGGCGATGGAGCTACTTTTGCTAATCACATGAAAGGTGATATTATATGGGAGAGGATAACAAGCAAATTGGAGCCAAACTAGTCCAAGGGGTTCACAACTTGAGAAACATGGTCTGACACCTCATTCCTTCTCCTCCTCACTCTGCCAAATATTTCTTCAAAACATGACATTGGTTTCTTTTCTTGCGGTAACAGTGGTCCTTGCCACGCCATATCTCCTGTCACAGATTCGACAATCTGCTCTCCTTTGGCTCTGTAACAAAAACCTCACTTATCCAAGCTAAGCCACTAGAAGCCACAGTCCTTGCACACTTGTCTCATAGTCCAGTCCCTTTTCCTTTCTCCACTTTTAATCACTGCATTGGCTTTTCACACCAAACAGGTACTCCTTACTGTTACCTTTCAGGACCTGATAACTGTGTGCTTGACATATCCACCATCTTGAACCCAGCAAACACCCCACTTTTGCAAATTGGTATGGACTGTCTACTTTTCTAATACTTTCCTTTAACCAAATTAATGTCCCTAGAATGTTGAACTGGATGTTGTTCTCTTGGCTCGTTCCCTCAGTTGCACTGCAGTAACCTCTCCCATTTTTCAGAAATTTGCCATTAATGACATTAAATGCTTAAAGGAAATAATCCGTTCCTCAGATATCCAAACTGGGGCCCTCGTCACTTTAATTCACTGATGTCAGAATTCATTTACCCAATTTACAACCCTTGTGGGCTGACACATTTGACTAAAAGCAGCTAATGACTCGTAGAGGTACTCTGGGAGGGATAGATGTGTGTGCGCACACCGAGAATATGATTATACAAGTTAAAACACTACAAAGAAGCTTCTACTGTTTGTGGGCAATATATGGATCTCAAGCTGCTTTATTTTTGCAGACCTTGTTTATCTTCTCAAACTGTCATTCCTGGTAATGTTGCCTCACCTGGTACACCTTTTATTAGATATAACACGTTCTTAAATAAGGACTGCCTAGATTAAGTTTACCTGAGTGTAAGATTATAGGTAAGATTCCCTTTCTTTTCTATTGTTCAGACCATCATCTGCCAAAATTAGTCTGCAAAGAAACTAGTGTATGTATCCTTTAAAGATATAAAATTATGTATGTAAACTGCTTTCAGGAAATTCTACTAGTTTGTAGATTTGAGAATTTTGTAATTTAGCACAAGGCAATTGTAAAAAATAGTTCAGTATCAGTGTTCATAGAGGGAGAAGCTGGATACTTCTTCTCTCAGTGTTACTGTTTTTGTTGAAAGAACAAAGAGCTCTGGTGGTAGAGGTCACATCTGTGCCTGTGTTTTGTACAGTGGCAAGCACTCAGCACATAGTCATTGATACACGGGCAGGCCAATTTGCAGACAGGAGTGCTTGAATAACATGTCTAAATACTGAACTTGGGCACTCTATTAAGGTCCTCCAGGGCTCACACAGTTTGAATCAATTCAGCAATAATTCTGGGCACTTTATAAAAGCAAGACTAAACAAAAAGAAATAAATAAAAAAAAAAGAAGACTCCTTTGAGATGTGGAAATTTGGCCATTATTCAAACCATAAAGCAAAATGGGTACAGGGCAATACAACTAGTAGCTGTTGAAATAGATCTGGAAGTTGGAAGAATCACCATTAATTTCCACCAATACAAATCATTTCAAAGGCAAGAACTCAGTGCACTGCAACTTTCCAAAGCTGTAGCAGGTAAAAACATTTGAGTGATTTCTCTAAAGCAGATGAAATGACAGTGGCAAAGAAACATTTTTCCAGTATCTGGTTGTGTTAGGGCTCTAGCTAAAATATAATTATACTACAAAAGCATGACTCATAACAGGACACTTCAAAATACAACAGAGGTCTGTGTATACTATGTAATCTTTGTGTTGCTTGGATTTTACTGTGAATGTCATGAATTACAAAACAAGCTTTGTCAAACTATGGGCAGTACTGACAGAAGAATCTAAAATTCAAGGTGTAAGGGTAAGATCCATGGGACAGGGTCTGATTCTTTCAGCATATCCATCATGTCTGATTAATAGAAGACCCTGATTATAGATCTGAAGCAACTAAAATTCAAAGAAAAATGAATCTTTGTAATGCTTAAATCACAAAGCAATGGCATCTCAGAAATAATGTCATTAAATGTGCTGCATACATAGTAGATATCAAAATGCTTAGTCAGAAGATTTTACGAAGTTGGGGACTTTGTATCCAAAATTCATATATTCTGTATGATAGTTAGGCAATAATTTCCAGCTTCCTTAATTTGTTGTTTACATTTTTCCTAATTACTATATTCAGTTGTTTCATTACTTCTCACAATGTTAAACCTCATAAAAGAAAGCCTACAAAGTGAATAGTACTTAAGACTATCCAAATGAAAGTGTAACAAAACTTAGACCAGTTAATTCTGCAGCTGTGCTGAGGCATCCCTGCTGTAACAAGGTCACAGTAGAAAGCCACAGGGGAGGACTTCTGGCTCTAGTCTTGGGTCCGCCAGTAAGTGATTCTGGATGCCATCCAACTTTCACTGCTGTTAATGTTACAACTTGAACTGAGATCAGTGACTTCTTTCAATTCACACAGTCTTCTTGTGCCTTGATTTACTTTGACCAAAAAGGAGCTAATTGGCCAATAAAACAGAGTGAACTTTCCTCTCCCCCTGCAAAAACATTTTCTGTCTGGACAGAAGAGGAAAAAGGGAAATAAATGAACTCCTGAAACAGGCAAAAATTACATCTCAGTAGTAGTCAAGGGATTTAGGTTGCAACACAAAGGATTTCTAATATGTGCTCTTAAACTTTCTGTCTTGTATCTAGAGAACTTGTGGAGAAAATCTGAGTTTATACCTTTGATACCTGACTCCTGAGAAGGTAGTAGATTCCCTACTTTCCTGGAAAGGCCCTAACTAAAAATAAATTTCTGAAATAGAAAAGGGATTTGAAGATGGGTCTTACCTTTTCCTTTTTTTTTTCCCCACTTTTCTGTCAGAACTGTCCTAGCTACTAAACTGCATGAGGGCAAATCACACAGAATCACAGAATGACCCGGGTTGGAAGGGACCTCAAGGGTCATGTAGTTCCAACCCCCCTGCCTAGCAGGGCCACCAAACAAACACATTTACTAGATCAGGTTGCCCAGGGCCCTGTCCAACCTGGCCTTGAACACCTCCAAGGATGGGGCATCCACAACCTCCCTTGGCAGCCTGTTCCAGGACCTAACCACTCTCCTAGTAAAGAACTTCCCCCTAACATCCAACCTAAATCTTCCCTCCTTCAACTTGGATCCATACCCCTAGTCCTGCTATTGTCAGCCCTTTCAAAGAGTTTACTCCCTTCCTGGGTGTAGGTTCCCTTCAGGTATTGAAAGGCTGCAATGAGGTCACCCCGCAGCCTTCTCTTCTCCAGGCTGAACAAGCCCAACTCCCTCAGCCTGTCCTCATAGGGGAGGTGCTCCAGCCCCCTGATCATCTTCGTGGCCCTCCTCTGGACCCTTTCCAAAATCTCTATGTCTTTTTTGTACTGAGGGCTCCACACCTGGACACAGTACTCCAGATGGGGCCTCACAAGAGCCGAGTAGAGTGGGACAATCACCTCCCTATCCCTGCTGACCACCCCTCGCCTGATGGAGCCCAGGATCCCATTTGCTTTCCGAGCTGCGAGAGCGCACTGCTGGCTCATGTTAAGTCTCTCGTCCATCAGGACCCCCAGGTCCTTCTCTGCCGAGCTGCTCTCAAGGACCACTCCTCCCAGCCTGTACAGGTGCCTGGGGTTCTTCCAGCCCAAGTGCGTAACCTTGCACTTTGCTGTGTTGAACCTCATTAGGCTCCCATCAGCCCAGCTTTCCAGCCTGTCGAGGTCCCTCTGAATAGCATCCCTTCCTTCCACCGTATCAACCGCACCACTCAGCTTGGTGTCATCAGCAAACTTGCTGAGGGTGCACTCAATTCCCTCATCCATGTCATTAATAAAGATGTTAAAGAGCACCGGTCCCAAGACAGACCCTTGGGGGACACCGCTCGTTACCGGCCTCCATCTGGACATAGAGCCATTGACCACCACCCTCTGTCTGCGACCTTTCAACCAATTGCTTATCCATCTAGTTGTCCACCCATCAAATCCACTTCCCTCCAATTTGGAGATAAAGATGTGGTGGGGGACCATAATAGACTCAATTTTGTTTGAATAACTTTCTTTATGAATCTAGCTACTTCTTTTGAAATTTTGATTTTTCAGTAACAAACCACTTCAGGTTAGTCAGAAAGCTTCCTTTCACTTGTTTTCCCTTTTCCTAAAGCCAAAAGGGTTCTATTGGGTCATACTGAAACCAAAAAGTATATTGGATTCAGCTACCAAAATAATTTATTCATACAGCTCTATGGCAGGGTGTTTTTCATGGAAAATTAACAACTGTAGTATACTTTGGGACCTTTGGATGAAAGGGACTGTAGAACTGGGAGAGACTATTAGGTATATTTAGTTTGCCTTCAGTAACATGATGGAGGAAATAAACAGTATATTAAGCATACATGAAATATTTTTTGAATGTATAGTCTGTTCGAAAGGAATGAACAGTTTGTGTTATTAGCTGGGAAGTGAAGTATATATAATCCATCAAAGTCCTACCAGGAATGCAAGACTAAATGTGCTATTTTTACCTTCTTTTTCTTTCCTGCTTGCCTTGTGGTTTTGGCAGAACAAAAAGAGACCTAGGTGAAAGGAGAAAGATTTTTTTGCATTTATCATGTTTGTATTTGAGGCACTATTCTCAGTTTGGAGACACAATAAGCATTTAATTTATTATTTGCATTAAGACTACAGCATCAAAACCTAGGCTGATATTCAAACTCCGCCATCCTAGGGACTCAGTGTACCCATGGGGAGGAACAGTCTTTGCATGCAAAGAATTTATGATAAAATAGTTATTGCAAAGGATGAGGAGTGAACAGAGTAACAGAGGAGTAACTCTCTGTTTACCTGGTGCCTGGAATATAATAAAGCCAGTGCTTGTGTTCTTGTCTGCTGCTTCCCCTGGTCCTTATTCTCTTGAATCATGCTGCATTTCCTGTGAATTACTCTCCCAACAGCCCATGGCTCCAGTAAAAGTATCAAGTTTTCTGTCCACAGATTTCAGTGGGGGGCAGTGGATACATGACTCACTAGAAGGTGCACACAGAGGTACCCATGTTACTTTAACTGTGCTGTGACAGATGTTTAAAAATAAATGTATTCCTTTCATCTCCCAAACCTGACCCAGCAAGAGCATTCAGTTAAAGAAGCTGATGGTAATGCCATGCAAGAGGTTAATCAGCCTTATACCCATCACATTTGTAAAAGAAAATGGGATGGCACAAGCCCAGTCTTATTTTATTTCATTATTTTAATAACAGATGCAATGCTGCCTTTGTTATAAACCTTTATTCGTCAGACACTGTTCCCCCTCCTAATTATTACTTGTCATCTTTAGTAAGATTGAGAAATGGCATTCTTTGAGCTCAGGTAAATATCAAAGCAGTCTTACTGGTAATGACAGAGCTGCTTTCACCGGAGAATGAAGTGTAATAAACTAAAAAAGGTATTTAGTATGCTTTACAAATTAAACAATATATGAATTTATTCCAAACAGAGGTCCCTAGCCTCACTTGAAAGCAATGGTACTCATAAATACCTGCAAAATTTGAGGGCAGTTTAGAAAACGGTAGCCAAGAAGCAAAAGGCATTAGGGCCACCTCCTTCAGTATAGTGCTCTTTGCCAAATAGCTGTTGATGAACAAAGTTGTCCTTGTGTGCACTTGGTCCCTCTGCCAGCCCAGGGCACCCTGTGGAGAGACTTGCTCTATGGACATCAGACATCTCTTCCTTAATTTTTGCCTATACAGCTGCTGGCAGTGAAGTGCACTGCTGCCACATTTATTGCTGCTGTTCCCTGCCATCTAAAGGTCCCTTCACAAGGGCAGTTGATCACTACATGTAGTATTTTCCTTGATGCCTACTTGATGGAGTCATGATGAGACCTTCATCCCAGCTCCCCTCAAAAATTTCTGCTTTTCATTTTTTGTGATTGCAGAGGATAGTTTGAATATAGAAATTCTAAAGCTTTGAATATCAAAGGCTAATTTTAAAACAGGCTTTTTTCTTTAATATATTCCTTTAGTCAGATAGTAATTTGTCTTACGTGTTTATTTATAAGATTTAAGGGAAAATAAGAAAAATGCATTTAACTCTGTGGTTTTAGCCTCTTGGAAAATTCTTTAGGATTGTGCTGAAAAATCAGTGTGTAGAATTGTTTTCCTGGCAATGTTTTTCTCTCTGTAAATAGTTTATAATTTCAGCAAAAATTCCAAATGGTTTTATAAAGAATTTGATGATGAGTCTCTGTAGAGTGGCTTGAGGTCATTAAAAGAGAGCTGCTGAGAGCAAATGTTGATAAAGGTGTTTCACTATCTGCAGATGGAAGCACAGACTTATTCCACCACAAAGGTGAAGCTGGAGCCCTGACTTTTTAATCTGCCCATCTCAGTGAAACTCCACATAGTCTGAACTGCTCTGAACACGTCTATATGTGTGGATGTGCAAACCTATGGATGGAAACACACAGAGCTGAAACAGAGAAAGCATGGAAACCTGCATTCCACCACTCTTCCCGTAACTGTTAATTAATACGTTCATATTTAGAAATAGAGAGAAATAGACTTTCAAAACTTAAGAAATAAAGGAACATTCCCTGAAACTGAGAAATTTGCAGATTATCACAGATACAGAAAAGCTGACTACACTGGCCATAAATTTGCCATTTAAAAACCATTTCAAAAAACTGAATTTTGTTCATTACATACAAATAAATTTCATTTAAATCAATATGTAATGAGTGAAACTATATTTTTCACTTCAGGGAAAATAATTCAAAGATCTACTTCAGAGACTTTGTTTATCGGCTTTTCCATTTTTCTATGTATTATTCTCTTATCATTCCAAAGCATACTAGTAGTACATACAGAAATGTTCTCGGTTTTTGACTGAAGTGTCAAAATGTTAGTGCTTCTTTCATTAAAATATGAACAAAAAGATGTTTTAAATGGAATTCAGGAATAACTACTAATTTTTTTTAAGTTAAAAAGAAAAGTTTGTCTCCTCTACTGTAGTGATGATTCTGAGAATTCTTGCATTCTTCCTCAAACTCAAGACCAAGGTAAAAATAAGAAAAATGTGCAAAGAAAGTATGTTCAGTTCAGACATTTGTCCTCCAAACTGTTGGCAAACTGTTGGTTTTTTGGTAGTTTTTTGGTTTGGGGGGTTTTGATGGTTTGTTGCTTGTTTTGGTTGGTCGGTTGGGTTTTGGGTTTTTTTTGTTTTGTTTTGTTTATTTTTCTTGGGGTTTTTTTGTTTGTTTAAATAAGTTCTTCGCGATTTTAGCGGGGAGAGGGGCATTGGAAAGCATTTCCTGGGAGGCGCTGAGGATACCTGGGTTTTCTCTGACCCGTAAAGGCGGGCGGGGGAAGGAGGGAAGGAAAATCAAAAACTGCCAAACTCCCATCTCTTGTGGCAGCTGACGGTGCTCTGCAGAGACGCAGGGCTCTCCCCGGGCGGAAGACCTCCATGATCAACTCGCCATACTGGTGCTAGGGTAGAGGATGTAAAAAAAAAAAGCCACCAAACCCCCACAACTTCACCCCAAAACTGGAGGTAAGGCGGCTGCTTCTTACGCCGCCGCCGCCTTCCCGGCCCGGCCCCGCCGCGGGGCTGAAGCGAGCGGCGGGCGGCGACTCCCTCTGGTGGCAAAAGCGGGAGCTGCCGCGCCCCCCATCAGCCTTCCGGCTGCAGCAGAGGTTCCCAGACCCTTGGAGAGCGCTGGATCCCCCAGGCCTCTCGCACCCTCGGCCGCCGCGCATCTCACGACGGCGCTTTCGCCTGTCCTGTCGGAGGGCAGCGGCGGAGGTCGGCGAGGCAGCCGCCTCCAGGCTCTTTGTGACCATCGTGAGAGGGAAGGACGACCTCCAGCAGCAGCGACCCAGGGGTCGCCCCTCCGGCACGCTGCGGGGCACCGGTGCGGATAGAGAGCGACATTTTTGCTTAGGGCCGAGCCCGAAGCGTTTCGCTCTGCTGTGCACGCCTTGGTTTCAAGGCCCGTTATGTACTGGAGTTTGCTTTCCTTATCTGTGTTGTGGCCGTTGAGTCCAGGTTTACGGGGGCCTGGGCTTCGGTCACCGTAAGTCGGCCACAAGCTGCTTCTCACAGCTCCGCTGCAAACCCAGGGGGCTGGAACCCCTCCCCTGCGAGGGCAGACTGTGAGTTGCGGTTTTTCAGCCTGGAGACTGAATGAAGGTTCCCTGGAGACTTTGCTGTAGCCTTCTAGAACCTGAAGGTGGCCTACAGGACTGATGGGGAGGGACTCCTGATCAGGGAGTGATAAGGATATGAGGTAATGGTTTAGATTTAGATGTTTTAGGAAAAAGAGTTAACTGTGAGGATGGTGAGGCGCTGGAACAGGCTCCTCAGAGAAGCAGTGGATGCTTCACCCCTGGAGGCGTTCAAGGCCAGGCTGGTAGGGCTTTTGAGCAACCTGGTGTAGTGGGTGGTGTTGTTGCCCATGGCAGGGGGTTGTAACTGGATTATTGTATCCCAACTCAAATCACTCTTGTGATATTCTTCCAGCTTTACTTCAGAATTTCACAGCCGTGTGGGGAGGCATGTTGCTGAGCTGCCACAGGGTAAATTTTCCCTGCAAGGTGCTTTGTGGAAGTTAACTGTGTGAACCAGTTGTTCTCCTCCTCTGCTCACTGTAAACTGCTTCAAAGCACCTGATTGCCTCAGCAGTAGTTAGCAAAAATCTAGTGGGACCGAGAAGTTCTCCAGGTATGTCATACATGTAGGTGAAGAAAGAAGATGAGCTGTTTTTCTTTCTTTTACAAAAGGCTGGAAAGGGGATAAATTAATTGTACTATACACATGCTGCAGCCCAATCACATTTCTTCCTTTTCATTTTTGGTTAACTGGAAAAAAATGCCTGCCTCTGACACTTTTACTATTGATTCTATTGATACTATTGATATGATCAGTTGTTTGCCTAAACCATGGGCCCTGTTCTCAGCTGTAATTACTGGGATGCAACAGAATGTCTGACATGGGAATGCGGTGTGGTTAAAAGAAGGAGCATAATTTGATGTCCTCCTTCCAAATAAAGGAAATAAATGCATTCTATGCCTGTTTGCAATCTTCAGGTAACTGTATCAGATTCTTGAGAGCAGAAGGGAAGATGACAGTGTCAGATCCTCAGTCCTGGAAGCCTTTAACATGCACTCAGATGTTTCTTTCTGCTAAAGACCACTCCACACACAATTGCAGTACACTTCCACTCTACCTACTCTACCAAGTTGTCAATCCTCATGCCCATTATGTTTAATTTTTGTGTGAAAATGTCAAGTCTTATTTGATAGCCACAAGCTGAGGAAACATCTGTATGCAGGCAATCAATACTCAGATAGGTGGTAAGTAGGTAGACAGGTACAGATCGTTCATTAGGTGGCATCTAATTCAGCCTCAGAAGTGATATATTAAAATGCAAATATTTTATGGATTTTTTTAAGATTTAGATGATTTTAGAAAAGTAGGAAAATTTGACACCTTAGAAATATATACTCATATTTGGCAAAGGAGGCAGCATTCCTGTTTTTTAAATCTTTCCCATTCTTTTTCCTTACGGGTGAAAAAATGTATAAACAACAGAAAGCACCAAAGACTATTTTTCTTCATAATTTATCTTTTCCCATGAAAAGGGATTTGCCTTTCTTGTTTTACTTGAAATGTAAGATAAAGCTTGTGTTCCATATTTTTTTGATGGAGAATGAGTGAGAAGAAAGTAAATGAAAGAACTTTCTGGTCTTTAATTTGTTACATTTTTTCCTTTTTATCCATGGAAGAGGGAAAATGGTGACAGAATATTTCTTCCCACACACTCTATTTTGAGTTCTATGCCCTTTTCTTTGAGAAGAATGGGTTTACAGAGCACAGAACTGGAATAAATCCCCTCCAATTTTTTTTTTTCCCAAAACATTTCTTCCTGTGAGGAAGGCAGATGCAAGACAGCAAATAAGATTAAAGGTCTTTTTTTTTTTTAAAAGCAGTACTAAGAAATATACTAATATTTTTCTTAGGTTTTCAAATAACTTTCTGTATCCTTTAAGCATCTACTGTTCTGTGGAAGTTGTTTCACTCTTTTAGTCAAAATCTACAAATTGAAATTTTCTTTCAGGGTTTCAACAGAAACAAAGAAAAAAAAACCCAACCAAAAAAACCACCCCAACAAACTGTGAGAAATTTGACAGGAAAAAAATTCCTGCCAACCATTTTCCATAGTTACATAAAGTGGAAAATGGAGCCATTGCTAATGCTGCTGTCTTGTGCTCAACTGACATCTGATCTGGATGACTGAATTCACATAATAAGCACATAGGGTGTAAATTAAGTGAGATCCCCTGTCCTTCTTGCTCCTTCTGTAATTAGAAACTCAGTGGGACTGTGCTCACTAGGTAAAGCCTCTGTTCCAGGAATTTCCGGGTCAGCCCTAGACATATGGCCATCCTAGAGAGATCAAGTGAGAATCAAGGGATCAAGTGCTCCGTGTGAGAATGTGCCA
Source organism: Turnix velox (assembly GCA_013400935.1). NCBI lineage: Eukaryota > Metazoa > Chordata > Aves > Charadriiformes > Turnicidae > Turnix > Turnix velox. Next base: position 65,587 of record VZTY01023887.1, on the reverse strand, counting down.
CCTTCACGGAAATAAAAAACATCAGGAAAAGGGAGAAGCAAACTGGGAATTAATAATTGTACCCCAGTGTGATCAAGAAGTTAGGTACAGATTAAGGGGTTTAGTGCCAGAAAGACAATCTTACATTTTCAGGAGTTGATAATTTTTCAGCCTGCTGCAACATTTAATGCTAATAAAATGACAGATTGTGAGTATTTGAAGATTAAGCTACTTCTGCAGGTTAATTGCTCTAATATCTCTTTATGTAGTTTTCAAGCTGGATGGTATCCTGTTCTGCATTATTACTTTATGAGCTAGGTCTAACCTCTATGTTTAAAGCCATATATGGAAGATGTAACAGCAAATTTCTATGGGAAAAGTTATTGCTGAGAATACCTATTCTTAAGGATACTTCATTTTACTGTCAGCAGAACATACATTATGGTCTTTTGCAGTTTTGGTGGCTTTGTCAAGACCTGTTAGAAGACTTGAATATGAGGCAACAATCTTACAGTCTGTGCTGGACTGCTTTGCAGAGTACAAACAGCCCAAGTCCCCAATGGACCTGCACTCCTGTGGCCTCACCTTACTATGATTCCTGATAAAGTTCCACAGAGAATCTCATATAATCTGTTGTTTGCGTCTTGAGTTTAGTGAATTGGTAGGTTGTACCCCTGGTCCTTGCTACTCTAGCTGCTCCTAATTCCCTGTAATTGCAGCCATGCAAATCAAGAACATTCCGTGAGCTTCCTTGATAATCCACAGAGGAAGACATCACTGATGGTAATTCAGTTCTTAAGTAAGGAGCATAGCATCTCCACATTATGATTTATTTAATCAGGTAGCTCAGGTGAGCTAGTGTCTAATCACTGTCTCTTCTTCCTTTGCCAGTAAAAATGCCAGCACCTGGGTCACACTGTGGGGAGAGCATGAATTGCTGAAGAAATTTGGGAAGTACAAATAAGAGATGAGGAACAATGAAAATCTGACCTGTTGACATGACCTTATTCTGGCAGGCAGTGCTTGCTGAGTCAACAGTGGCCCCCATTGATTCTACTGCTAGCCAAGAAGTGCAGCTGGTGCCCCATATTCTTTCTGCTATTGCTCTGTGCCTGGTCACTCCAGGGCAATACCACACTGCTACTGTCATCTTTAAAATCAGTCTTTTCCTACTTCAATGCATGGTCAGTTAGTTCAGTCTCCATATTTTTGTCTCAGGAGTGTCACAGCATTTCATTGCTGTGCCCCATAGGGAGATCCAAAGTGGAAGTTAAGTTTTCGTAGCAGTTTGAGCCCATCTACTCAGCATTACTTCACTGCTTCCCTACCTGCACTGACTTTCTAGAGAGCACATTTGAAACTAGAACGTAGGATTTTTTTTTTTCCTTTTTAAGCTTAGTTTAAAAGTAGTGGGAATGGATAGCAGGATGCTACAGCAGTTCCTTCATCATTCAAAGTGCAGCCCTAGCCCCTAGTCCAGGAACAGATACAGAGCTCAGGGACTACACAGCCACCTGCCTCAGGGTGCACCTTAATGGCATTTCCTCCCGTGGGCTGACCAGTGAGTCCTTGGACATCCTTTAGTATTCATCCTGTGTATTGTTTGTACTTATTAATCAGACAGGTAATTAGAAATACTCTTGCAAATTGGCTTGAACAGAATGCTCTTGCACTTGATTCTAATTTCAAAAGAAGTCCTAGATAAGACGTCCCAGTCTCCACAGGGAGGCAGCAGAATATCTGTCAATTTATTTGCAAGCTTAAACGGTCTGGTGTTTGGGTTGGTTTTTTGAGATGTTTCTTTTGTTGATGTTTTTGGTTTTTTTCCTTTAAAATAACTCTTTTATCCACTATATATGTTGTCTGGATAACAGGTTTTCAGAATTTTAAGTTAAAATGAAAATTCTTTTTGGCTTGCCAAGTTAAAGGATTCCAAGATCAACATTCCCCTTACTTCCTTCTGAGCTGCCAGTGAAATGATTTACAAGTTATATGAGTCGATTTTGAAAGAAGTGTGCATTTAATTAGAAACTAAAAATCACAGTGTCTCGTTTGAGACAGTATAGTTAAAGTTCTATCAGCATTTTCATTCTTCTCAGGGGTTTATCACCCCAGTAGAAAAAAGCATGCTATTATTCTGAAATTTGGAATTTTAGGCCTCAATACTATAAATATGAAATAGGTAGGAAATAATAATACTATAAAGTCCAGCATTTCCAAACCAGGCATTCAAATATTGTGGAGCAGACACCTACCCAACTCCCAAATTATGTAATTGGTTTAAAAACTATTAAATTTTTAAAATAATAAACATAATGTTCTTTTTGTCTTCTGACTTGGAGACATTTACAATCCATATTTTCAAAATGTTTCTTTGCAGCCACAGTAGTTGAAAACTTACTTTTTTGCTTTTTCCCTTGTTGTAAATGGAAGCAGAGAAAGCTAAGTCTTGAAAAAAGAGTACAAATATTGAAGGATGTGCAAACCCACATCTTTAACTACATATTCAACTAGATGTCACTTTATGGACTTAAAAGAACAGAATATATGATCCAGGAAGATTCAAGCTTTATATTTGCTTTAGTCAGAAGTGGTTAAATTTAAATCTGACCTTCAGAGAAAATACAGATTTTCCACTTTGTTTTTTTTAAACGCAAGGAAATTAATCATTTATAACTGTTAGCTTTATCTACAGAAAGCCATCTCATTGCTAGGAGATATGTTTCTTTCATGCTATTCTGAAATGTTCACTTCACTATGAAGTGAGTGAAACATTCACTTCGTAAGAGAAAATCCAAGTAAGTTTTCTTAGCTCCTTTACAGCATCATGTATTTTCAGAATTACTCCTCTCACTTAAGGAGTCAATTAACTGACCCAGTCTGGCAAATCCTGCATTCCTGGTAAGACTGGGGGCTTTAGTCTGTTCTCACAGGTTCACTGACTGAATATCTAACCTGCTGGAAATAGGAAAGAAAGATCTTGACCTCTTTGTAGTCCCTTCTATCCAACACAGTGCTAGATTTGTTTTGTGCAACTTGGGAAAGACGAGAAGGAATGTTATATATTTTTCTGTAACTCATAAAATTCTATTGAAAGTAGAAGCCTTAAAAATATATATAGTGCATTTTTATCACTTGCAGAGATTTTCTGTATGTACATTTCAACAATTCATTTTCAAAATTGCTCTGTGGGAAAAGCCTTCAGATTTTTTTTATAATATCACACTTTTTTGGGAAGCTTTCGATCAAAGTCAGTTTGTCAGAGCCCTGAGAACACTGAAACCCTGAGAATAGGTGTGGTTACTCATACATTGGGCCTTGGTGGCCCTGACTGGCCTCACATGGAGCCCCCATCACACTTTCTACCTGTTTAGGCTGGGACTGAGCTGTTCTTCTGGGTTTGCTGCCTGCAATGCTATTCCTGAGGTGTTTGGATTTCGTAGCCTGGCCTTGGAACTGCATTACTGTCTTGCTTGATTCTCAGTGGCGAAGATCTGTTGCTGTCAGCATCCTGCTCTTTTTGTCTGCATTGGATGCTGAGGAACTGTACCTAGTTGGTGAGGTCAATGCCCATCTTGTGTTGCCTCCTGGTGTTCCCCTAAATAGCAGTTCCACTCTTGCTGCACCCAAAAACTACTCTTCTATTAAAAAAAAATTCTTCAGGTCAAACAGGGAGAGTGAATCATCCTGCAACTAAGAGACCTAAGTCAGTAGAAGCACCAAAGGGTGACTTGCAGTCTTAACTAAGACAGTGAACTTATAACCTCAGGTTGACAAGCTCCAGATTGATTACCAAAGTTGTAAGCTGTGTACTTCCTTTAAAACATGGATGTAGGTAGATGACGAATTACAGCAATTAAAAGCCATTGATGGTGTAAAGCTCTGGTGAGCCACTGACTACCTTCTCCAACTAAAATAGCTATTTTGTTGCTATTTTGGCAATGCTTCATCCCTACTATAAATTGTGATAGTGACTTGAAGGGAGGGGTTACACACCCCTGGGTGAAGAGTGTTTGACCTTAGGGAAGAGCCAAAGGAGAGCTCCAGCTCTGTGGTTGATAATAAAGAGGAACTCAAAGACTGTGTGTGCACAGTCTAGCAGTGTTAGGAAGATGTCCTATGTGTTGTTTATTGCTGCAGCAACAGCCAGAAGTGAAGCCTCCAAACTTCACTTTGTCAGTCCTATTCCATTACCCTGAGCATGTTTTAGGCTTAAGCAACTGAAGCCCCAAACATAAGCCTTTGGTTCCTCCTCTGTATAATTGATTCTCTTTATTTTATGGGCTGTCTGTGATGATGATTGTATTAGTGACTGGGAAGCACAAGAACTACAGGAATGTCTGTTGTCAGGTAATTTATGATCAGACTCTTCTGCTGCCTTATCTCTTGTGTTTGGAATTGGTGTCATGCCAAGTCCTCCTGGTGTTCCAATTATATTTAAAATATAATTATATTATGATTAGAGAACAAATGCATGTTGGAGCTGCTGAGCAGACAACTGTGTTTCAGTAGTAATGGGGTTGGTTCCTGACTGAAGCATCACTGAAGATTTTTCTGACATCTTTTGTTAAAGTGGGATTCGTGCTTTAAAAATGACAGTTCATTTGCCTTTAAAATTCAATGGTCTGTTTTTCACATCACTGCTGCAGTGTTTCTGTTCTCTGCTCTCAGTTTCCCTTCAGGTGTAACCACATTTTGATGGCAGATGAAGCGATTCCTATATATAGCATGCAAACCACTGCTTGAGATCCTTCCAGAGAGTAAGTCCCAGATACATGTCAGATATTTATTTAATGCAGCACTTTATAATAGGCATCATGACCACTTTATAATAGGCATCATGACAAGAGTACAACTTTGGAGCACTTTCTGGCTTTAAGCTCAAAGTTGAACCTACTTTGTATGGCTGGATCAGAATTTTTGAGCAGTAGACATGCTGAGAAGAAAAAACATTTTTGTCTACATCTTTCTTATTGCAATGAGCTCACTTTGGATTACTTGCAGTTTCTGAGGCGGCTGACAGTTCTGCCCATTTCCATAGGAAAGGAAATACCAAAGAGTGGGCTCAGAGGAGGCTTCTCCAGGAATTTAGCATTTGCTATACCTATCAGGTCAGATATCTTGTTCCTAGCAGCTGACATAACATGATGCTTCAAAGGATGTTCCTAGCCAAATCATGACTAACTAGTGCTGAAAAGAACTGAGGCAAGCACTACTTTAGCTAGTGCAGGACTCAGCTTTCTGCCCAGACCGTGAGATCTGATTACCTCTGGCTTAGTAAATGTTCAGCTGTAATGTGAGCAGCAATTATGACTGGGCTCCTACACCTCTGCCAGCTCTTCGCATTGACCTTTTCAGGTACCTGTCCAGCATCTGCTTTCCACCAAAGGCTTTGCAACCAAAACGAGATAAAATTCAAAGGGAAGGCAAAATGAAATTTCATGTGATCAGTTAAATGGTTGTTCTTCAATACATTGTCTGCTGGGTCTTGATTTTGAAGCAGATAGGAAGTAGGTAGAGAGATGACAACTTTAGGACCAAACTGCTTCAGCTGCTTTCCTGCCCGCTGATTTCACTTCCTTAACACTTTTAAAAAAGTGCTGTATGCTAAAGATACCACCAGTTCTTTCACTATTTGTTCAAGTGTCTGATGACTTCAGAGGCAACGCATCTTGAATTGCCCTATACCAAATGTATCTTAACTTCTGAAAGATTCCAGTGTTAACTGAATTTGTCATCCAGAGCAAATAGTCGTGAAGTTTTCTAAAGTCTTTGAAAATCAAGAATGCATTTCTTGTCTGCCTTCTCCTTAGAAATCATAGTCATATGTTATTGTGCACTAGCACTATTTCCTTGCATCTAGGAATGGATTGACTTGAAAGTAGGTTAGTAATTTAACCACAGTTATTTCTAATTATCTGCACAGGAGAAAGAGTTTTAAAAAACATAGCACACAAGTAAAGCAGAGAAACATAAACTTCCTATTTTTTTTTCTGAAGTGTTAGGCACATTAAAGAGAGATTGTTTATTTTCAGTTTTGTTGTGGAAAGGTAAAAGTTTTAATAGTTTTTACTGGTTTAAGTAATTTCCTTTTTTAAAATGGAACATTCCTTCTCTAAGTCTCTGGAGATATGATATTCTAGCCTGAGAAAATCAATAGCTACAAAGGTTCCAGTTCACTTTCCCCTGGATTTGGTCAAGCACGTTCAAATATTCAGTGATAAATGGGCTAATTTTCACATCTGCAAAACTGGCATTAGCATTTTACTATCTCCCTGAAGTGGCATGAAGTTTAATTAATGGTCGTAAAGCACTCCTCTGAATGAAAGGTATGACTTTTTACATTTGTGATTGTGTAGATCCATCAGTTTCTGCTGTATTTGTAACAGCCGTCTAGAAGACTAATAGTTTTGCAGATTTACTGCTGTGCTTTGCTGCCTTCTGCTACCCAACCTTTTTTAAGTTGGGTAAGTTTCTGAGATTAATGCCAATATTACTGTATTGTATTCAGCTGAAAGATACATCTTAATTAACTGTTCAAAGCAATTTCTTTGCATTTTAATGTACGTAACCAAATTAATACAACGGGTACCACATTAGTCATGAGAATGGCAGTTTTCAAGCAGCTGTGGGAAAAAAAAAATCCTGACTCTATGCAACCTTAATGAATCAATACAGCGAAGTATCTTCTGACTGCAGCATTATAAGGACAGTAAACCAGATTCTGGCAGCAGGACAAAGTTTGCATGCACTGGCACCACTACTGATAGTCATGAGAAGCTGGTTGAAGTGGCAACTCAAAGTATTTGTGCTGTTCTTATCTGAAGGCTCTGTCTCAGTTTTTCCTGCTAGTCCCCTGAGACTGCCTTAAGATTTCACAGAGTGTTTCAATGAGATCACAGTCATAATTAAATATATGATGAGACTAACTTACTAGGGTTTATTAAGTTTTTCAACTCCCTACCCTCTGCTTCCCTCTTTCAGTGTGTATCCTAATTTGGTGCAGCAACATCCCTTTTTGAGTGAGTGAAAGTGATGACAGTGAATGCACGATCTTAAGTTCATCAGTAAAAATCTGTGACCTGGTCAAGTACTTGTACAAGTAATTTTGGTCTTTTGTTTTTAGAACATTCCACATCACTTGTTGCAAAAAAAGATTCAGTTTTTCTCATTGCTACTTTAAAAACCAGAGAGACACAAATGTCGTGCTCCCAACTCACTTGGAGTTTTTGTATCCATTTTGAAACCAGGAAGACACCATGACTCTGCATCTGAGACACAAATAATCCTCTCTGATGTACCATGCCTTAATCCAAATGGACTAAGTTGTCTTCTTAAGCTGATACAGAGCTGTCAAATGTTGTCAGAATATTTCAGTATCTCAGTGTTACGTGGGTCTATGCAACCAACAAGAGAATTAGAGAGGGATATGAGTTCTGGCCACAACCAAGTACCACAATTAACACAAATTTACATGTATTCTTTCTTGCTCTGCTGATCTCAAGTATCAGGGATTGCCAGTTACAGCCATCTCTAATAGTCTGTATTTGCAGCATAAAGATCAGGACTACAGAAGTACATCAGTCTAGAGTGTTTTTTTCCTTGCCTGTCCTTATGATAGCAAATTTACATTCAGTTGTGTTAATAACCCAGAAGCTCTCTGGCAAGTGATGCAAACCAATGGTTGATCCTGGCTTGATCCCAATGGTTATATGCATTCTGATTATTTCTTCAGTTGCTTTCTAAGACAAGGATGATACTTGAGACATACTTTTTAAAATAGCACATCATATCTGGATAGCTGGGAAGCAGTCTTGTAAATAATTATCACCTCTGCATCAGTGCTGGGGCAGGAAATAATGCTGTACCAGTGCTAGTGAAGCAGGTATACAATGGGCTCTGCAGCAGGTCAGCAACAAACTCCAGTCACTATCATTCTATTATTCTACTTTTAAATGTTTCATTTTCCTGTGAGAACGATGACAAAAATCTGCACAAACTTTATATGAGCTATGTGTGACAGCAAAAACATTCAAAGAGAGATAAAAATCTCTTTGTTGGTGACTTTAATCTCTGTACCCAGAAAGTCAGTGAATGATGCCTCACTGAAATGCTGTAGTACCTGGGAATATGCATGACAGAAAAACGTCACTACTCTTATATTTGGAAGAGTATGTCAAAGTGGTGGGAATTCCTGTAAGGCAAACTATTTGAATTGCCCTGCAATGGGAGCCAGTTGCTCCTGGAGGGTGGTCCTTTGCTCAGGTAGCTTGCTGTTAACAAGGCGGTAGTATTGGAGCTCTTTGTCAGCCTCTTTCCATTGACAGAAGCAGTCCCAAGGAGAGAAACCACAAGGCTGCAGCAAAGGAGACAGTAAACCCTTTATCTTCTTAGCATGAAAGGAGTTTAGAAGTCAGCTGGAGCAGAATATATGAGTAAAAGGTGCTTCCAGGAGCTCTGCAGCTCCTTGGTGGGGGTGGACACAAGTCCTGCTGCCATGTATTTTCCTGCTTAACCTCCACAGGAAAAAGCTAAGGTTCAGAATCAGTGCGGCCATGGTGGCCTGTATTGGACTTGTTCAAATAATCTATTTGTACAACTGAAGTGGAGGAAAATGAAAGATTGAAAATAACTAGACATTTTAAAGCAGAGAATGAAAGATTGACTTAATAAAAAGATTTGTACCATGATGTTGTAATATATCCAGAGGGTTTCTTTGCCTCCTTTGTGCTGCCACCCACAAAGTTTCTGGGACTGTTTTGTTTGTAGCTGTGTGGTGCAATTTGCAGACCAAATGAAGGACATGCCATTTTGATGAAATCTGTTGTTTCATGACTTGAAATTGCGTCTTTTGTTTGACATAGGGTTACATTTTTACTTCCTGATTTCTTTCTTGTGTGTTGGCATTTAAGAAATGGCCAGTGTTACTGAGTGAAAGTAAATGCATCCATCCATCCATCCATCCATCCATCCATCCATCCATCCATCCATCCTCTGTTAGGACCACATCACTTTAAGGCAAATAAAATGGTCTGTATCATTTCTTGTAATCTTTGTTCTTCAATAAGTTATGCTTTAATCTTTATTCAATGTATTTATTTTACCTGAAATGCCAAATAACCCTGATATTACACTTCACAGGTGCTGTACTTTACTCATACTATTTTGTCCTTCAGTTTCACTGGAACCCAATTTGCAAACAAATGGCCTGGGAAATGGATGTAACATGTAAACGAATCTGTGCAGTCACCATCTGGTCATATGAGGATGTGGGTATATGGACAATCCGCGGTGCACTGACAGCCTGTGTTGACAAAGTGTTTTTCTCCATTGCCTTGGACAGGTGAGTGCATCCTGTTTGTCTTTGTGCTTGTGCTAGACACTAGCTCTTCACCTTCATTGGCTGTGGACTGTGTTTCCTTTCTTGTTGTTAGTGAGATTTTAACAGGCAGCAGAGGATGCATTCCATCAATGGAAACATGAGGTTGGATTACACCCATTGGTCTGGGAAAACAAATAAGGTCATAAATATTAGTTTGATGGTTTAGAATTGTGTGATAGTTCAGCCTTGTAGCCAGCCACTGTGCAGGGAGCTGCAGCACGTGCAGTGACATGCACCCATAGGCCATTTGCCTCTGTGATGTGATTTATAATGTAGATAACAAGCTTCCATTCTGGACAGAGGTGTCACACTGTATCAGTAGTGGTCCATCTGACAAAGATAGCCCACGAATTGAATCTTTCAAAGTGTGATTTTGAAACAGTGCAGAGAGCAGACAGAATCCTGTCCTATAATGCAAGGAGAACCCAGCCTGCAATGGCAGAACCTTTTACAAGGTATAGAGAAGTCCTGACTTCTGCATTCAAAGTTTCTGCATTCAAATATCACTACCCAATTCTCACATCCCATTTATGTTAAAATACTTTATACCTGTATTTTTGACACAATAAAGTTTAGTCAGACGCTGAATGCCTCACTCAATCATATGTTACTGAGTGCTTCAGTTATACTGAGAGAGCAACTTTATTTTACTGGCACCAGAAATTTCACCAAATGTCAAAACAAGTTGCAAATGAGGCAATTCCAGACTGGACTTTTATTCAATTAAATGGATTATTTCCTTGGTGCCCTCAAAGTTTTCAAATATGTCTGGAATCTCTTGCCCATTTCTCTGAGTCTGCTGAAGTGAGATTATTAAATGGCCCATTTTCCATAATATCAGTCTGGATTTTTCTCATCACTCCCTTGATTATTATAAATTGGATGGTATGATATTTCAGAAGATTAATATTCCATCTGCCTGCACAATGCCAGGAGATCAAAACAATTGGCTACTCTAGCTCAGAGTTAATCTGCATGACAGGCCAACTGCTATAAACACGCTATGTGTTCATGGTGGGTTTGTCTACATGGGTGGTTTATACTTCATGGAAAGCTGACTGTCAGTATAAAGAGATCTGTACTATATATCATTGACAAAATGCACTGGAGCTTTTAATTCTCTTGAGATTAGTAGCACTGTCATAGTGGAATAAATACTGATGAGCATCGAGTTAATTTTGTCTGTGCTACGATGTTTTGTTAGCTGTGCCTCGTGGTACAACTATGCAGCTAGGACCCTGCAGCCACTCACTTACTCCCCCCAATTCAGAAGAGTGAGAGAATCATCAGAGTAAAAGTAAGAAAATTTATGGATTGAGATAAAGACAGTTTAATAAGTAAAGCAAAAGTTGTACACTCAAGCAAAGCAAAATAAGGAATTAATTCACCATTTCCCACCAGCAGATAGGTGCTCATCCATTTCCAGGAAAGCAGAGCTTCATCAGGTGCAGTAGTTACTTGTGAAGACAAATGCCTTGACTCCAAGTGTCTGCCACTCTTCCTTCTTCTTCCTCCACCTTCATATACTGTACATGATGTTACATGGTACAGAATATTTCTTTGGTTGCCTGGGGTCAGCTGTCCAGGCTGTTTCTCCTCCTAGCTTTTTGTGCACTGCCACACATCACCATCAGGACACTGTGAGGAGCAGGAAAGGCCTTGAGAGCTTAGCAAAAACCAAAACTGCTAGTGTGGTTTTTACACATTTCTCATCACAGATCTGAAATATCATAATATACCAGCTAGTAGTGAAAACATTAACTCCATCCCAGCTGAAACTATGACCCTGTGCTAGAGCACCCACAGAGAAAATAATTTCTTTCTAGTATCTAATCTTAATCTACTCCCTTTCAGTTTAAACTAGTTATTCCTCATCCTATTGCTATATTCCTTGATCAAGTGTCCTCCCCATCTTTTGTGTAGGCCCCTTCAGGTACTGGTAGGTCACTCAAAGGTCCCCTGGAGCCTCCACTCCTCCAGGCTGAAAAACCCCAACTCCTTCAGCATTTATTCATAGGAGAGGTGCTCCAGCCTTCTGGTCATCTTCATGGCCCTCCTCTGGTTTTGCTTCAGCAGGTCCACATTTTTCCTGTGTTGTGAGCTCCAGAATTCCAGGTGGGGTATCACAATAGCAGAGTAGATGATCAGAATAATCTTCCTCTACCTGCTGGCCATGCTTTTTCTGATGTAGCTCAGGGTGCAGCTGGCTTTCTAGCCTGCAGGTGTACACTGTCAGCTCACCTTGAGCTTCTCATACATCAACAGCCCAAGTCCTTCTGCTCTCAATCCATTTTCCAACAGCCTGTATTTGTACTTGAGATTTTTCAGACCTGACCAGGTCTTTCTGGGTGGCCTCCATTGTCTCCAGCATGACAACTGCACCTGTGACAACAGCTTGGTGTCACCAGCAAACTTGCTGAGGGTGCACTCAACCCCACTGCCCATGTCACCAACAAAGAAGTTAAAAAGTACTGGTCCCAGGATCAACTCCTGAGGAATACTGGTTACCCTCACTGGTTGCCACTTGGACATTAACCTGTTGAGTACAAGTCTTTGAGTGTAAGGATTCAGATGGTTCCTTATCCACCAGTCAAATCCATGTTTCTCCAATTGAGAGACAAGAATTTAGTGTAGGACAGTGTCAAATGCTTTGCAATAGTTCAGGTAGATAATGCCAGTTGCTCTTACCCTGCCCACCAATGCTGTAATGCCATCAAGGTCACCAATTTTTCATGCACAATTTACCCTTAGTGAAGCCATGTTTGTTGTCACCAATCAGGAAGGATCAGAGGATCAGAGTTTCTCCTGATGGAGCCTGACTCCTGTACAGCTGTATCAGGCTGTCACAGCTACTAATACACTCTGGTCCAATATTTCTCCGTAGTGTTAGCTCAGCCCACCCAGAAAGGGCAGAGATTGATCACTACTTTTGGGAGCTAAGAGCATTAAATCTGGGGGGTCAGGATGTAAATTTCAGTATAGCGTTCTTCTCCATGACCAGGATTCAGACCCTGAGACGTCCCAAACTAATTTTGCAAGTCACACAAAGGTTTTGAGAGCTGCAAACTGGTACTGAACTTCCAATCTAAATGAGCTCAGAAAAAAAACCCCCAAACCAAACAATTAAAAAAACCAAACTCAGCCAGAACTCAGTTTCTTACCACAGAAACTTTCTTTCTAAAGCATCTGGCTGTACAGACCTTAGAAAACAAGATTAGCTATATAGCTCCATTCATCCAAACTTACCACTTCTGTAAGTCTGAAGTTCTATTATTATTTTGGGAGAATTCTCCCTACGCTTTCTCTCTTACATGAAGGTCACTGTATGTAGCAGTGATTGCTTCAGAGTATTCCTCAGTAATCGTTCATGTTCTTCACTGAGACTAAAGTCATTAAGTGCCAGCAACTGTCTCTTACACAGAAAATGTCCTGGTGAATAGTGCAGGACCAGAAGCTGAGATGTGCAAAGCTGATGTCTCCAGCACATATCTTAGGTTTTCATTGCAATGGTCCTTCAGTGGGCCAATTAGCTAATTTTACTTGTCTAAGCATCTCCTTGAACTTTCAGTACCATAGACCTTACCCTCCTTTCTGTCCTAGTTCTCCCTTGCTTTTTGGAAACCTTGAATTAGAAAGCTGCAATATAATAATGATAATCTCTTGGGGACACGGAGGTGGGAATCTGGATGAACAGAATACCCAATACATGTTCATTTCACTAGCCTAAGTGTCAGAAGTCACTGGCCTAAATCTCAAAGATCATTTTTTGAAGCAGATGTGTTTAGCAGGGTAGATATAACCACTTAATCATAAGGATTATTATTGGAATTTAAATGTAAAAGTCACTCTGAGAAAAAAACGTCCTGGATATTTCTTTTGAATGATTCTTCATGCCATTGCCAAGCATTATTATCATGGTCTTGAAGCTGAAATCCTCTGTTTTTTTAGTGTCCAGTCATTGTGAGAGTCCAGAGTGTAGACTGTCCCATTAATTTCAGAGAGGTAGCAATTTCTTTCCAGAACCCAACTTTCCACCAGATATTTGGACAGACAAGAAAGGGACAATTTTTGCAACAGTGTCCCACTCAAAGGTGTTTTATCTAGTGGAAACTAGGACAAAATCTAGTCATAATGAAAACCACCCTTCCTATTAAATACTGCAACTTGAGTGAAAATATCCAAACCAAGTTCTACACTGTCTCTTTTAAAAGTATTTGAAGCAATGGACTCTGAGATTCAGGTCTTCCCCTATCCAGATTTATTCCTCGGTAGCTGGTAACAGGACACAAATGCAGAGAAAGAGCACATTCTGAAAAGTAAGACATTTTCAAATTTGAATACATGGTAGTGTATTTTCTTACTTTTACAGAATATAATCTTTTATCTGACTGCTGCAAAGCATTCTTCAAATAATTTATTACATCTCACTATCCCATCTCTGGGGCTTAAAAATATTATTTTCTTCATTACAGAAGATGGAAAAATGGAGAAATCAGAAAAATTAAGTTACTTTCATAAGACCACACAGTGAGCTAGAAGCAGAGTAAAGAAGTCTGAAGTGATAACTTCTGATGCGCCATTCCAAGTACCCGATTATATGGTTTGCCTGTGACATTCCCTCCAGTGAGAGGTAATGAGAAGTAAGGATCTGCTATAATTCAACCTAGAAGTTACTGGGACAGATGTGTTAATTACTGTGTGAAAATCTGTGACCTAGCTATTCAAAGGGTCAGACTAGATTGTTAGAAAGGTCTTATCTAGTCTTAAAACATACAAGTCAATACCACCATACAAATTCATTTGCCCTTTCTCTCTTTCCAAGAACAATCAGAAATTAGTATTTTTTAAAACCTTGCTATGCACTTTTCAAATCTAAGGCATATTATGCCAGAGATTATTAAAAATAGCTTCAGAAATCCTGAAAGATAGGTTGAATCAATCAAATCCATTTTTAATTTTATTTTGACAAAAAATCCCACTGGGCTGACATCTTATAAAAACAACTTTGCTGACTGCAGTTTGAAACACACATGCTATAAAACCTCAAGAACAGGATTTATAATAGAAACCTGTCAGTCTTCTAACCCTACCAATATTATTACCATGTGTGACAACAATATATTAGGACTGTACTTCAGGGCTCCTTCATTACATTTTGACATATAGGGGAGAAAGGAAAGCCTGAAAACTAGGGAGGACACAGGGTGCAGCCTCAGCTGTGCATGTTTAAATCAAGTGAAGGCTATTTATTGACTTACTGATTGTAATTAAAAATGAGAACTTAATTAAAAGTTAGTTCATTACCGCACAATTACATGGCCCTCAAGACATTTCCAGGCTAGTAAAGTGCATGCTTAATCATGTGGTATATTGAGAAGGCTGGCTCTTCAGTTGTTATAAATCAGACATTAGTTAGTGCCATGCTAATTTACGCCATCTGGGGACAGGGCCTATTAGTTTTCCATGCAGGAGACAGTTGTTACTGTTTTAAACAAAGGGACTACAATGTAATGTTGTCTTTTGCTGAGCAACAGCATATGCTAAGTTCCCACCAGAAGACAAAGTAGTGATGAGAAATTTAGTCTTGGTGCCATATAAACCAAATATATATATCATCCTCTGAAAAGAAGAGCTCACAAACGGCATAAAGGACTGTCTGCCAAAATGTTAACACCAGTCCCCAAAGAAGCTGTTCTGCCTTGGAAACATGCTGTAGTTACTGTTATGGGAGATAGTGGCAAAAAGCAAACTTTCCTGCCAATTGCTTTCAAGAGCAACAGGACACATGTAAGCAAACAGCAGTACAGATGTGTTGTGCAAGCTCTGACATCCCTTCAGGTTCTCAACCTTACAGGGCCGCACATACACCTCACAGCTTGTGGTTTTTTCCTTCCACACAGTTAGTGGAATAATAGCTGGAAAATAGTGGAAAATCTGGCTTGTGATTGACATTCTTTGAATGCAGCAAATTAGGATGCTGGGGATCTAATCTTGAGCATTTCTACATATTTTGATCATTGTTACATATTTACAAATGGGCAGCACTTACAGTTAGGGAAACAAATTGTGTAAGATGTTCACATGAAGGCATGAGGCACTGAGGGCAACTTAGGCTGTTTATGAAGACATGCACTGTGTATCTTCAGTGACTGAAGCTTGTGCACTAAAAAAAATCCCCGCACGGCCACACAGAATTACACTATTTGCTGTGATCCACAATAACAGTGTGAAGTTTTCACTTTGCCCTGCACCTTTATTCAGCTAACAGTTTCTATTCACAAGCCTTCAAAAAAGAATTAGGAGAGGCAATTTCTCCATATGATTGCATTTTGAACTCTCAGCATAGGACTTTTCAGCAGTAATGTTGTGTGGGCTAATGTAAAGGAACACAAATAAATCCTGCCACTCTTCTGACCATAGGAACTAAAGGATTTTTCAGTTCGTATGTACTGGACTTTGACTTCAACACAAGGTTTCTATTCACAGTCATGAGGAAATGCACCTAGCAGTGTAGGGTGATTGTGCGGACACCAAAGGTTCTCCCTGCTCAGTCTAAAGGACAGAGGCTAATGAGTGCAAAAGGACACCAAACACAACAGGAAGCTGCATTCATGCATCTGTCATCCAACAAAAATGAAGCATGTTCTTCAGTAAGCACAGTGATTAACCAAAGGCAGGTATCCATGTAGTCATGTGACTGGGGTGGTGGTAGCGTGAAGCCTTAAGTGACTGGGCTTTTGAAAACTGGTACATCTGTAGGCCAAGGAGTATCTGTGTAAGGAATCAATTGCAGGAAGAGACATTTTAATAGCTCCATGGTAAGTGCACCTGTTGCTACTCAATTTTCAACCAAATAGTATTTCCCATCTATTGATTGAGCACATCCTGAGCTGCTGAGGACCTTTTTTTCCATAATGCCAGATGATGTGTGTCTGCTCTTCTCTGTTGTCTTGGACATTCCTGGAACAAGAAGACATAGACTAAGATGGTCTTTGCAATGCTTGGTTGCAATATCTCCAGCTGGCAAGGAACCATGTTTTACCTGTTGCAATTAGATTAATGTCTTCTGCCTTTCTAGCTTTCAGAGCTCTAAGCAATCTCACCGAGTTTGGAGTAATAGCTGCACGAAACATCCTGCTGTCTCAGATCCCACTTACTTTTCCACTGATAGTTTTTTCTGTGCCTGCTTGTACTTTCTCCTGTGGTCTCTTTCATTTGGCTGAGATCAAGCATCCTTTTTGTGTGTGATCAGAATATACTGGAATGAACAGAGGCGTAAGTGAGGATAAGAGTTTGCCTTACAACCATGCTCAGTGCCATAGCTTGTAAACTGGAGTAATAATAATTTTTCTTCTTTGCCTCTGGTATGTCAATTTTTTTTCAGTTAAGGGAAAAAAATAAAAATGCTTTTCCCTAGTTGCCTGACAGAATTTATGGCATATGAGAGAGAATTTTTATGAATCCCACCAAAGTCTGAGTTCAGGGCTGTTAAAACTGCCATTAGTAGACATAATGTTAACAGAGCAGTCAAAACAAGCAGTTAGTTTATCACTGCTTCAGGATTACAGAAATTGGTATAATTAGGAAGATCTCATGCAAGAATAATTTTATATTGATTGTAGATAGAGTCCTAGTAGTGAGGGTAACTGAACATTATTACAATAGATGAAAAGGGCGGCATGATTGACATTACTTGGAGTCTTTAAGCAGCAGTTTGGATATCTTTCCAAAAGATATTCTTTCAAACTGGCTTTGGTATGAATGGTTCAAGGAATCTGTCCAGAATCTATCATTCATTCAGCTCTTTCCTTCATATGTAACAAGCAGAATAAGTCCTCAGCACAATCATCATTTGCATAAAGATAATGGTTGTAATAAAAGCCCGTGCTTCAGGGTTTTAGCTGGGTAACCACTGGGGTCATGAAAGAATTTTTTTTCTCTCACTATGCAATTAGCCAGATGTCCTCTGGGTTAGTGTTTGCTTAGTTCCTCTGAAGCACTGGAAACTGACCATGCCTAGAGGCAGTCTCCTCCGTGATGAACCCTGCAGTGGCCCAAGGTTACACTGAGACTCCTCTCTCCAGTGCCCAGAAGTGGTTTGCTCATTTGTTTAGACCTCAGAGAATCTCCTGCAGCATGAGAACATGGCTAGCTGGTGAGAACATGGCTAGCTGGTGTGTATCTCACCAATCCTTCATCTGCAAACAATCTCCCAGATACTTGAGAGGCTTTCAAAATGCAACGACCTCTGACAAATATTACAGTGGCTCCTTTGTTTCCAAATTTTTCTGCTTGCATCACTATTTCTGGATCTGTAAATCCTTTTCTGTGCTCATAAAATTATTTGTGGAAGACAATACCAAGAAACTCCAAGACTACCTGAACTAATCAGGGGTTTCTTAAAGGTCCATTTGTATAGCATGTGTAGTCATAGCTACCTCCATCCTCCCACCCCTGTCATCTTCAAGCCCCCTGACAGAGGTGCTGCAGGTATGCAAGCCCAGTCACACCAGGGAGAGTCCGTGGGAGCCTGGGGAGGTGAGTTGCTCCAACCACATCTTGTGTATCAGCACCCAGCTAGAAATACTTAGTCAGGCTGCCTGCAAGAGGTTGCAAAGCAGCCTTGATGGGAAAAAGAAGCAAAATTGACTGTGTCTTGGTTGGCCTTGAGAGTGTTGGTATTGTTTTGTTTTGTCGTGATTTTTTTTGGAAGTGGTGAAAGCAAATTTGAGACTGGTGAAGGTAATTGACTAGTCTTGAGTTTGCTTTCAGAGCTGCTGTGCTTTTCAGATATATAACCTATGTGCTAATCTGCTTTTGCAGCATTAATTCCTACTTTTGTGGTACTAAGAACTGTATGTATTGTGCATATTCTTAGAGAAATAATAATCTCTGGGTTGAATATTACCTGTATGAGTTAATAGGTAAGTACAAAGACCTATACCTGAGGATGCACAGCAACAAATCCCTCAGGCAGCACAAAATAGATTTGATCCTTCTCTCCTAATCTCTGGTAATTTTAATGGAGCAGGAAGAAGCCTAATGAGATTTGCTGGGAGGTATTATATGGCTGCTGTATAAAATTTGCAACTGCTCATACACTCCAGAGCACTTGGGTTGAGTCACTGGCCTTTTACTGTGGTTCCTTTGGAAGTACAATATCTGTCTTTGTGGCTAAATCATCACAGTAATTTAATACAAATGTATTTTCTAATACAGGGCTCCTGCAGCTCAGGAACGGGTCCTCATCCTGCAGCTACAACTGTACCCATTTTAAATATCATAAGCAATTGGTTTTAGTGGAGCTGCTCACAGGAGTGCATCTGCTGTTAATCTTGCCTAGTGCTGGAAAGTTTTACTTTCAATTTTTTTATTTTTATTCTTTCTCAAAGTGTGACTTCCTGTGGCTACTCTACTTCACAGGTTTGACTATTAATAGACTTCGTACCGTATGCTAATTCTTTCCATTTTGTACACAGTAGCTTTTCTTTTGCTTTGTTAGGAACTTCCATGAAGATGGATCTTAATGCTATTTTTAGATGTTGAAATCAAGCCTAGAGGAATAATCATAGTGTATCTAAATTCATAGAGCAACTCCTTGGCACAGAACAAGATCTGATTTGTAGTCCTTCTTTCTGTCTGCTACACAATGGTAATAGAAATGGTAGGATGGGGGCTATTTTATGTATAACTCAAAATCAATCTTGCGAAAAGAGGAAAAGCATCAAGTTTCTTAAAACTGAGTGCCACAAGATGAATGCTTGCTCTAAGGAACTTCCTTTCCAGCCATTCTTTCCATATTTTAATGTGTTCTTATATTGAAGCAGAGTGCTGTTTTTCACCAGTACCCTAAGCAGAGCTGGATTTGTCATGTTTATGACCTTTTCCTCCTGCTTGCCCCCTCCTCCCCCATTGTTTTCTTTTTGGCATTAATAGTAGAGCTGCCTTAGAGTTATCAAAATCTAATTAAACAATTTTTCATTAAAAATTCTGCCAAATGCTTGTTGTTTTCAACCTTCCTGCAGAGTACTTACTAGCAGTCAATGTAATTTCTTTTCACTAACAAAGTTCATAAAGTTTAATTGTGGTTAGAATTTTTTGGTATTTTCCCAGCTTGTTCTTGCCCCTACTGAACCCTGATTTTTGACCAGTTTGAAAATATTTTTGCTTCTTTCTTCCTTTCTTTTCCTGTTTCTCGCAGCACATGCTTAAAACTTAAAACTACTTTTTCACCTTTCAGTGACTCTGGGGAGAAGATTTTTTCCCTTCCTTTTTGAATGAAGCAGATATTCCAGTTACAAGCCGACTTTCTTAGAACCTGAGTAATTCAAATATGCATTGATTCTTGGTCCTGTCTTGCCTAGTGAAACTTAAATGTTGTTAATAACGAGCCAGCGTGTAGCATCAGGACAAACATTTGCTCATCAGCAGCCAACATGCTACCTTCGTTACCATCATCAAACTACCTTTTACAAGCCCTAGAAAAAATGAGACTTTTAGTTTAGGATATATTGACTACTATTTAAAAACAAAATCACAGGTATTTAGAATTACACTAGCTTTAATACTTTTCTTACTAAATATTTAAGTTAAGGTACAATCTAAAGGGAAAATAATTTACATTTTTTTCAAGCCTTACTATAATTTTCTTTAGCAAACTGTATTTCAAAACTTTTAATCAGAGACGCTGCTGCCACTTTCTGCAATGCTTGGATTTGATTGTTTGTCCCTCTACCTGACTAGTGTTGCAGTCGTTTGTAAACACAGGGAACATTTAGAGTTAATAAAAATGTTGTTGATGCTTTCATCAAGGGAAGAGTGGGAGGAGGTGGGTTTTGGTTTTGAATTTCTTCTTTCCGATTTTACAGTTTACTAGCACAGATTAAACAAACGAATGGGTTCAAATTATAACAAAATAATTGCAGTGGTTTATAGACTCACTACAGAATAGCACCCCCACACACTTTTTTAACCTTTCATCTCAGTCTTACTCTTATCTGTGGTCTGCCCTCTTGCCCTCTTCTTCCACTTTACCTGAAAAATAAGCAGTGAATACAGTTTATGTTTTGCCTCTACATGCTTCTAGGGTTTTTTTAATACATTCCCAGAGGAAAGTGGATAAATAAATATACATTTTTCAGTAGTTGCAGAGCATTTGTTTAACATTAGCTAACTCCACAGTAACTAGCGAAACATGCAAATCTAATTTTCTTTCTATACCTCTCTTGGGAACCTTGGTGGCTGCCTGCAAACAGTTTCTTTGGATCATCAATATCAGCAAAGATGCATTATGTTACTAAAAGTATATAGTGTAAAAAGTGAATTAAAAGAAGGAAGGTTTAGAAATAAGAGGAGATGGAAAAGGGAAGTACTATAAAGGGAAGGGCATCTATAAAGGCAGAGGGGTTTAAGCCTTTTACAATAGAGGCAGTCTGAAATAACCATGGTTTCTTCTTTGAATCGTGAGAATAGCTATTTTCTTGTTTAAAAGCTTAAAGAGCTATTAAGTTGAGCAAATCACTGGTAAAACAGCTGGAAATGTAAATAGCAATTTAAACAGTCCATTGCCCCTCAATCCAAATGTGGAATGTGCAGATCTACTTTAAAAAGTTCCTCTGGTTTTATTATATTGTCAACGGTAAGAGGATTGAGTAGGCACCCTTTCTCCATGGGTTGAATGGAGACGGTGTGCTTTATTTAGAAAATCCACTTTTTTCCACCTTTTCTAATTTTTTCTTCATTGTCTCCTTTTCTTCCTTTTTCCTCTCTTTTCCTTCTTTCCTTTTCTCAATTTTATGCCTTTCTTTTCTTTCTTTTTTCCTCTCTTCTTTCTTCCTTTTTTTTTTTGCAAGTGAGCAGACGGCTCTCTAATTTTCACACCATTCTCCCTTAGAGACCTCCTTCAATTGCACCATTCTTTCATTATGTGGAACTAATGAAGTGCTCTGCAACCTTTAGGTCTCCAAAGAACCCATTGCTATAGGAATATAGCCCTTAAATAAAACATGTTTCATTGGCTGACTTCAAAACACTATTCTTATGTGGAGGAAGAAGGGGGGATAAATAATTGGCCTGGAATCATTGTGTGAAAAAAGAAGAAATTACATTGGACAATTCTTTTAAATTACAGTTACAGTCAAAGGAAACATTCAGCAATGGCAGTTTTGATTCTTATTCCTAGTAAGTTGCCAAAAGTGCAATAGAATGTTTTAAAGTCCAAAATTACCCAATGTTGTCTTTTCAGTGTCTGTTTCTATTAAGTAACTAATGGGTTTTCATGGTTAAAAAATAATGCAATGCCAAATCAATAAATAATAATTCAGCAGCTGAGTTTAAAGACTGATTGCCTTGGTTGTCCTAAGACAAGAAGATAAGAACAACCTTATATTCTATATGTTGCTTTTCAGCTTCAAAGTACCCAGTCTTTAATCAGTCTATGAAAGAATAGATCAGTGTTATCTATGATGTATCAGATGCCTTATTCTCCCATGAATGTTTGTAGATATGAATGCAACTTATTTTTGTTTGCCATTGTGGACCTTGTAGAACACCACTATTTCAAATTTGTCAAAGTCTCTTCTCTTCCTGAGCGAAGTCTGCCCCCTGGCATTTTTAATTGATTTGCCTTTCTTCTCTAAAGCTTTTAATTGGTCTGGGCCCTGTTTTCCTTCCCCCGTCCTGAAACAACTGAAATGTTCTCACTCGTAATATCTTTGTCTGCAAAATCTGCTTTTGAGTTAAAAAAAAGAAGGGAGAGCAGATGACAGGGACAATATAAAGCCATAGTTCAACATCAGATTGCTTGTATATATCAAGTTTGTATCTGAACCCAGCAAAGAAATGTAAACATTTCAATTTTTATTGGTATTCATTTCCTTTATTCATTGCTTATCTTTTGCTTAATTTCATTTGGTACTTGATCTAATTTGTAGCATACTGGATTTTGGCTTTGGTAAACTGAAATGACGCTATCAGCACAATACTACTGGCATGAGAGATTTGCTGGCTTAATTTCAGTGAAAACTAGAACAAACTGTAATGTCTGTCTTTGCCTGAAAAACAATTTATATTTATAGAAACTGTTGTAATCATCTATTTTTGAGTGAAAGGATTTCTTGGAGCATAACTGTGCTACAAACCCCAGGACTTATCCCAAATTTCTAGTCTAAAAATAATATATTTAAGCTCCATTGAACAGACTAGCTAACAAAACAGTGCCTAATGGACACAGAGCTCTAGGTTTTGGGTGGCTATGGATAAGTTAGTGTGTTTAATTAGCTTCCACTGAATCTCAGCACACTGTGCTTGGCAATATCAAAGACTATGGAGCAAGAGTCCAGAGTATAAATGAAGTTTTGCCAAGGTCATTAGTAGCAATGGTTGCCTAATTGTGAACCTTCTTGAGTGGTCTGTTTTCAGATACGCATGGAACCCACAGTGGCTGCATTAAGCTGCTCTGAGATAACTGAAATCCCTTTGAAAGTCTCAACTCTAGCTCTCTTTCTGGGTTTCCAACTTGCCGTGTGAACCTGAGAAAGTTGTTTAACTTTGTATGTTCTTTCCCTTTTCTAGAGTAGAATAATAATTCCCTTTGGTGTTATGAGACCTAATTCATAAATATTTATCAATGTCTTTGTGCAGAAAAGAGTTGTACAATACTGGCCTCATAATAAATAATTTTTGAAATTACAAATTGGAAACCTGTTGGAATTTCTGTAGCTTGGTATAGGAGTAATTCTTGAGCTGTATCCTGTCAGTTCCTTGTGTGCAATAATGTTTATGTAACCCTGGTTCATACAGAGAAAGTTCCTATGGTGCTGTCTTTTCAAAACTTTGTATGACAAGCTGTGACTGGCAGCTTGTGGATTCATAACAGATGACTCTGGCTGGCCCCACTGGTAGCGCTTGTGGTTGTCACTCAGCAGCTCATGTCACTCAGCTTCCATTACAGGTACAGCTGTGGGCACTACTACATCTGCATGGTGTTCAATTTGAACTAGGACAAACTATATAAGCTTCCCAATGGAAAGCTCTGCAGAGCTGTTCACCTTCTTGTTTATGTCTGGAAGGGTTTGCACATCCCATGAGCAGACCTGAGTGCATAACTGAGGGCAGAATATAGCAAATAGAAAACTCTACATTACTCTGAGTTGTTGAGTTGGACAAGCAGAGGTAGAAAGCAGATGAGAATTAAGACCATGCTTGAATGTTAGCTGAAGACAAAACCAACAGGGCAAGCTGTAGAAGGTAGATGGCATCACCATGTTCAGTGACAGGTCAATAAACACTAACATGTAGATTAATTTGTCTGTTTCTAGATATAAAGAAAGAAACACGAGATGATGTGTTTGAAAGAAATTCTGAACATCAACAAGATCTTAGATCTGCTGTCCATAGTTTTGGTCTTGATTGACATAGATATCTATGTACAACTAATCTGGCCTTTTTGGTGTCCAGAGATTCTTACATTCACTTGGAAGTTTGTGTGACAATAATGAGTTTTGCTTTTCTATAATTCCACTGTAGGTATTTGATTGAAGCTAATTCCAAATTATTTTAGACGTGTAATTAAAGCCTGATCTGCTGAAGTACGATGAGAACTTGCCTGGAAGCAAGGAATCAGTAATTTCTGCTTCCAATATTTCACTTAGCGATAATATACATTTTTCCAGATTTCATGACCTTTCTGAGCCCAACTTTCTGAGTGAGTCTTACCATCTTTTTCTCTTACATAAACTACTTTCATTGTAATTTAATATACCTGGGTTAATCTAGTCCATCTCTAATGACATAACAATATGTTATGTATATATAATGTTGCATAACAAACTGCAACATTAGTAATGGGTCTATATTGTACATTTTTAATAATTTGAAAAGAAGAGATGTAAGCATACAGGATCCAGACTGTTCATTCTGACAGTTATGCCTATTCAGTTGAACAGGGTAATATGCAGAATTAAGATGAGTGGAATTTTACCCTTTCTAAATATCAAGGCCTCCTGAGGATACCACATTTAATTCTGTTTGATAATCTTCTCTTTTATTTGCCATTTCACACCACCTGAAACTGCAGCTGCCTGTCGGGAATTGAGTTAGTCTGACCTTCAGCTATCTCATAGGTAGTTTAGCAGACCAAAGCATTGGCTCTCAGGGAAAGCCCTCAAGGGAGAACAACTCATTTAGCTGAAAATTCTAATTGGGTTTTCTGAATGCTTCTGGAGTTTTCACTGCATATTTGGATACGATGATATGTTTAAAAGCCTCTGCAAATATGTAACTGAGCAGGCTGTGCTTTTAAGGATGGAGCAGGATGCTATGTTACCCTGGCTTGCGTTTGCTTTAATGATGATTATTGGGAAAACATGTAAGTGCGAGATAAACATTCTACCCACAGGGTAAGTTTTTCGAATTAGGAGCTTGGGAAGGAATGTTTACTGTCTAAGCTAGAGAAGGATCATTGCTGAGTCCTACATAGCAGTACTAAGAAAAGGGGCTGGTGTCTGTATGAGCATGGCATGTGAGCCATGGGCTCCCTGACAGTAACTGAAATTCCACCTGTAGACTGAGTAGGACTCTGAAAAATAATCTTGCCATTTAGGGAAAAATGTGGTAGTAGGGATGAAGATTTGCTGACCTTTTGTTTTGATAAACTGTCTGCAGACTTAGTTAAAAGACATCAACTGTCTGCAGACATCAGCGTCAACAGGTCTATGGATTTTTTTTTAAGAAGGGGGAGTAATTGATTGATGTTGTAGAGAAGTCTGAGGCAAGGATTTGAGCATGGATATTTTGTACATTATCTTCTTCGCTGGAAGTTTCTTGTAAACCAGAATGATGCTGCTAGTTTTGTTCCATCAGATTTTTTCGATGTGTTGAGAAGTGCAATATGAGTCCACTCAAAACTGCAGCACAGTTTAGCGGGAACTGAATTTCATTATGCTTGTTAAAACCCTAAGCACACAAATGTATTCCTAGGTCTAACTTTTATTTTTCATTTACTTGGCTAGTCATTCAGACTAAAAATTGCTCATCTTCCATGGGTAATGCTCACAATAGTGCTTAGCATCAACATTTTAAGTGTTTGAATATATAAAAATTTGAGAAACATTTCCTTCCATAAAAGAATCTGCTCGGTATTCTTAAAATTTACAGAATGCTCTGATTAAAGAAGCTTCATCCAAGCATGTTAAAGACCCTATTGTGACATATGACAATGTCTTTTCCCATTCTTTCTTAAAAGACATATAGGAAAATCTCCCTGCTTTGTACACTTCTCTGTTCAGAAGCACTATTCTTTTTACTGGTAAGTGGTTGAAATTTACCTGTGGTGAATTAGCTAATGTGAGCACAGCTAGATATGTCAACAGAGGTGCTTTCTATAGGACTATGGGAGACTGAAACTTGTCCTAATTTTGAAGCTCTGACTGCCTTGTTAGTCATTTCTCATCAGGTGAACATTACAGTCCTCATTCTACAAGACTATGGGCCTAACTTTCTGCTGCCATCTACCTGATTCTCACTTGTCTTTCAAGGTGACAGCTGGAGTATTTTACATATTTGTTGCAGCTGAAGAAAATTAGGCTACAGTCAAAGCAGTGGAGATCCTTGATCAAAGCCAGTCTATTTTCATCAGTGTTGGATGAACAAAATAACAGAATTAAAATGCATTTAATTACAGTACAAAGAATTTTATATTTCAGTACAGGCACCTACTATGGGAGAAAATTCACTTGGTCAACACAGATTTTGTCTAGGATAGAAGTTACTATTGGTAACAGATAAGACTTACTAGATAATATTGGGGCTTGTTCTAAAGCATCTCTTCGGCAACTTCTTGTTTAAGTTTAATTGGAAATGGTCTTTTACATTGTGAATCATGTGTAGTAAAGATTGCAGCTAAACAAGAGCAGAAATACTCATATAGTACACTTACCTTAAAATAAGCATATGTGTTTTAGGTAATCTGTGTGGAAATCTCCCCCACTAACATAGCTGGTTAGGACTTGGGTTGGAAAAGGAACTGATGCCTTGACCTGATCCTTGGTCCTCTGGATAATTGCAATGGAAGAATTTTTCTCCCTGCAGTAAATTGAACAGATGCTACAGTACAAAATTATCTAATTTTTAACTGCATCGGGCCCTTTTCATATTACAGCAAATTAAAGGGAAAGTCTTGAGAGTAGCTTTGGTACTGTGGGCCTGGCTAATTTCAATGCAGAATTTCAAACTGGTGCACAGATTTCACTCTAGCCCTCAGTGGCAGAGGGAAGGAAGGAAGCAAGGAGGAGAATTGCAGGAACTGGCTGCATTACAGATATTTTTCTTTCCCGTCTGCATGAAGGCTTATGGAATTGTGAAGTCAGGAATAATTCTGATTAAAGAACTTCTGTTGGAAATTTCCTAGAGTATTGTTGCTGCTGTTAATGTTTGAACTGAAACATTCTGAAATCAAGAAATTTTCAAAAGGACTGATAATGGGGTTTTATAGGATCCTACCATGAAATGGTAAAATGTCATGCCAACTCACCCATCTCTGAGAATCTGAGAAGTCTTGGGGCTTCTGAGAGTTGACTATGGGTTTGCTGGGTTGTATTTTGCATTGACTTTTTTTTGGTTGGTTTTTTATTTTTTTGTGAATAGGTGAGCACTGAATTGCAACAAAAAATTTCACAATGTTGAGTCTTTTGTGAAGTGGAATCAGCTTTTTCCTTGGAACTGCTGTCATCCTCAGTGGCACAGAGTCCATGTGGTTAGAGCCATGTTACTCCCCACATACAGTTTTAAACTGAAGAATAAAGGGTCTGTTGACTAGAGGCCACAGTCCCTTCTCTTTATCTTGCAGTATATGATTCTGAAACTGCTTAGACAGCCTTTGCAGAAGTATATATGCAGAAGTCCTGGTGATAAATATGTACATGCTTCAGTGTTCCTTGCATGTTCAGGCCCTCGATCAGACAGGATATCCATACAGATAAGTGACAACGGATCATGGGAAACAATAAGAAAGGGAACAAAAGAAAGTGCCTCTGCTTGAGTGTCCTATCAGGGCTTTGAAGAAGAAATCAGACTCAGCTGTAGCTATTTTTTAAAGCAAAGTTCACTTTTAAAAAGACTTAAAAAACCCAAAAGCTTTTTCATCTTGTTTGGCTACTTTAATTCTTGTTGCTGTCCTGTGCAGTCAGAGCTGTTAATGATTATGCAGCATTTAAGATTGGAAATGAGGCTTGAAATATCCAAGGTGGTACAACTTTCTGTCAAATCAAGCACATTGCTAGACAGGGGTTAAACGATGGCAGTGGCTCCCATGCTAGACTCCACCTTCAGTTCATGTAGCTTACCCCAGTTATACAGGGCAGGTTTGAAGTAATAGATCTGATCTCAGCTTCTACACTGGAAGCTTGGTCATTAGTTCTAACACTAAACTTTTCATTGTAGCATCTGACATTGTGCAACTGACATAGGGATGATTTTAGATGATGATAAACAAGCACAGAAGCATAATTACAAGTGAAAATGAGAAAGTCCACAAAGATCCCTTTTCTGAGATGTGGCACTTAGCAAGGAAAATGGTTGAAAAGACCCTTCTGGAAATATTCAGCCTGACACTGTAGATCATATTCGTTATTGCATGTGATGATCCTGACTCTTAAGCCAGGCTTTCTTCAGATGAACACCATACTGTTGTATTTCCTCATATGTTCTGTCAGTCATATCTCAGCATATAAAAAATGCAAGCCTGCTGGAACATGAACACCTTATATGAAGAATCTTTAGTCTTCTTGAAGTATACATCAATATACATAGGTAGTGTGGTATTTAAATCAAGGTGACTCCCTTTCCTGAGTGACATATGAGTGAAGTCAGTTCTGTACAGTTTATAGATGCATTGAATCAGGGATGATAAAAGGTACAAGCATAGTGATTTCCACTAGAGTACCTTAGCAAATTTTGATAACATGACACATGTGCTAGAAAATGAGTCACCAAGGCAGTTGCTTTAGACAACCTTCTTACTACACTGTGACTTTTAAAAAGTTGGTGTTGTTTCCAGACATTTCTAGTTAATTCCTCGATGGAAACTAAACTTGTAGCATGATGTCATGAAATAGGATGACAAGGCAAATTACTAATTTTTTTTTTTTTAGTTAGAAGCTCTACCGTTATTTTTCACTTAGGACAAAACTTATACATGCAAAGTCTTTGAAACTGAGAGCCTTCCCAGAAAGAGTGGGATGTGGTGTTATCAAGGTAAAGATCATTCTACTAGTAGATATAATTATTGAGATGATGATCTCCCTGCCACAGCATGTCATAAAACTCACTAGGTGGAGCTCTAAGGTACCAGGTAACCCCTCTGGGGACCTACATGGAAAAAAACGCTCCGTGTATCCACGGAAAGACTTCAGCATAGAATCCACAACTGCACCTCGGTGTAGTCACACAAAAATAAGGGACTGCACTAAATGATTAAGGACAGAAATGCCCAAAGCAGAGGTATAAATATTCTGAAAGCAAAGAGTTTTTCCGCTGTGCACTTGTTACTTAGTTTTTTGACAGAAAACGACGGTGGTGCTTTTACTAACCAAGCAGCTGGCCGAGCAATTTTTCTTATATTTCCTTCCTATCTTGTCAGGCTTAAAGATACTCCCTGGGAAAGTGTTTTGTGCTGAAACCTGCATACATTTGGGAGGAATTTGACAAAAAGAGGTACCCAAGGCTAAAGGATGTATCTATGGCATACTGGATGTCACACAAAAAGGACAGCTTTGCAGAGGAATGAGAGCTAAAGTAGCAAAGTATCTTTGTGAGGGGGAGTGGTGTCTATGAAAGAAATAAGGTGTGAAGCAAATAGAGCTGCCAAGTCATAACAAGAGATGTCTGTGAGTTGTTTCATAGCTTTAAAACAATCCATCTAGAAGACCTCCGGGTTCTTTGAGGAGTTAAATTTCTCACGTTTTGCTTTGGTGAAGGTGAGAAAAACACGTCTGCAGCAGAGGAGGGTTACAGTCTCCCAGATAGTTTTGTGGAGAACGCCTGGGCCGGGCCGTGGCTGTAAGGGTTACCTATGGAGCCGGGCTGCCTCGAGTGCAAGGGGCCAGGAAAAAGCGAAGCCCGTCTCCAGCGGCCGGTTGCGGCCCAAGGCGGTAGCGCCAGAAGTAAGGCGGGACTAAGAGGAAGGCGGGGAGAGGGGGGAGACGACGGGACACCAGAAC
>VZTY01023887.1:0-32278 GCA_013400935.1 Turnix velox | reverse complement strand
GAGGGCGGGCCGCCGTCCGGAGCCGGGGCCGCCGTGCCTGCGGGTGGCCGTCCCTCCCGGCGGCAGGGGCTCGGGGGGGCCTGACGGCTTCTCCCGCGGCCGGCGGGGCCACGGGGAGCTGGGATCGCCTGCCTCCGCCACAGCGGCGGGGTCGCTCCAGCTCTGCTCCGGCACGAGGTTGCGAGTCGTCCCGTTCCTTCCCCTCTCCGCGGGTCCCTGTGAGGCACGGGAAATGTACACCTTTCTCCCAGCTAACGTGTGATGTACTGTCCTGGTGTTCTCCTCATCCTCCCCGGGCCAGTTACAGTGGGTGTTTTTCTGAGGCAGCTCCAAAAGGACACTGGATCTTGCTTCTCTTTGACACTGTGCATGTGCCATGAGCATATATTTTCAGCCTGTGGAGCACTATTTTTAGAGGAGCTACTTCAGATTACTGTACTTATACGGACTTTTAAAATTTGGTTTCCTTCTGTATGTCCTTGCAATTGAAAAAGACCCACCATGTTTTGTTACACTCTGTGCACACTCATATTTCGGATTTTATGGGCTCCACCTTGTCAGTTTAACCTCAGCAGAGGGATTGCTCCCTAGTGAGAAGAACCAATATTGTAATTACAGCAGAATGTCTTACAAATAAAACATCAGCGATTATTGGAATTTTTTTCTACTTGTAGCTTAGCAGCTATAAAAGTTCACCTTCCAACTCCCTCTCTACAGCAGGCTGAAACTTTCAAAATATATATGGCCAGTCCATTAAAAAGATTAAAGACTTAAAATTACTTTGCTGAAGTCTACAAAAATTTGAAACCACATAATGGACTTCCAAAGTGTTTGTTCAAGTGTCCTTACAAAGCAGTTTTGTGGTTGTCATATTTTTATGTCTTGAACTTTAATTGACAGAGACAAATTCCTGCTGTCCACCTCTTGGTGCTCTCATGTCTCTGAGTTGCTGTTCATTTGGAAGCCAGATTTTCCTTCTTGGAAACAGAATAATCATTCAGCACCACTTCTTCCTCTATTCATTCCTCCCAGGGAAAGGGGTTTGTGCAGAGAAAATGCAAGGCCACAGCTGTGGAGCATTCTCAGAGTTGGTACTTCTTGTTGTATTGGTTTTCCACATCAAACGTTTCCTTAAGCTTTAACTACTCATATTTTAGCTGATGAGCTCTGTTCAATGGTAGACTTGTCTGATCCTCATGCTTATTTAACAGATATATTTTTCTTGGTGGTCAGCAGGGATAGGGAGGTGATTGTCCCACTCTACTCGACTCTTGTGAGGCCCCATCTGGAGTACTGTGCCCAGGTGTGGAGCCCTCAGTACAAAAAAGACATAGAGATTTTGGAAAGGGTCCAGAGGAGGGCCACGAAGATGATCAGGGGGCTGGAGCACCTCCCCTATAAGGACAGGCTGAGGGAGTTGGGCTTGTTCAGCCTGGAGAAGGCTGTGGGGTGACCTCATTGCAGCCTTTCAATACCTGAAGGGAACCTACACCCAGGAAGGGAGTAAACTCTTTGAAAGGGCTGACAATAGCAGGACTAGGGGAAATGGATCCAAGTTGAAGGAGGGAAGATTTAGGTTGGATGTTAGGGGGAAGTTCTTTACTAGGAGAGTGGTTAGGTCCTGGAACAGGCTGCCGAGGGAGGTTGTGGATGCCCCGTCCTTGGAGGTGTTCAAGGCCAGGTTGGACGGGGCGCTGGGCAACCTGATCTAGTAAATGTGTTTGTTTGGTGGCCCTGCTAGGCAGGGGGGTTGGAACTACATGACCCTTGAGGTCCCTTCCAACCTGGGTCATTTTGTGATTCTGTGACTTACGTTGGCTCAGTGAGTAGTAAAAAAATCAGATTTCTCTGTGGAATGATGTACAGAATTTCTGTGGCTGTTGTCAAACTCATATCTAATTGACATAATGTCTGACATGCTTGATAAAGTAAGCTGGGGCAGACTGCAACACATTCTGCACGAATGTTATTTGTTCAGCATTAGGTAAATGAATGCTCTGTGCTAGATATGTTGTATAGCTTTTCTTTTTAAAGTGTTACACTAACAGTCCTGAAGATTTTGCATCATCTCTATATCTTAAGTTTGTAATTTTTAAGGAAATTTGGAATAAGCAGAAAGCCTGAAATAGTTTTGGAAGCTTTGTTTCCAGGACTCATTTTAGATTACTCATGTAAATTGTACTTACTTACCAAATTGCAACCTAGTAATTGTAGTTGTAGTTTCTTACTGACTAAATTGCAATTACTTACTCAATTACATTTAGTAAGTAAATTACTCATACAAATGTACCTCTTAGTTTTAAAATTTGTTACTGAAGTTATGTTTCTTCCATGGTAACCTGATACAGAATCACAGAATACAATCACAGATGGAGGGGACCTTCAAAAGCCACCTAATCAAACTCTCCTGCAGTAAGAGGAAACATCTTGCACTAGATCAGATTGCTCGGAGCTTCATCAAGCCTGGCCATGGATGCCTCTGGGGATGGGGCCTCCACCATCTCTCTGGGCAAGCTGTGCCAATGTCTCACCACCCTTAGGAAGTGAGGAACTTCCTAATACCTAGTTTAAACCTCCCCTGCTCTAGCTTAAACCACTGCTTCTTGGCCTATCATTACATGCCCTGGCAAGCAGTCCCTTCCCAGCTTTCTTATAGGTCCCCTTCAGGTATGGGTAGACTGTAAGGTCTTCCTGGAGCCTTCTCTTCTTCAGGCTGAACAGCTACAACTTTCTCAACCTGACCTCACACTAGAGATGCTCCATCCTCCTGATCATACTTGTGGCCTCCTCTGAACTTGATCTAACAAGTCCATGACCTTCTTGTACTGAGGGCTCCATAGCTGAATGCAGTACTCCAGGTGAGGTTTCACGACAGAGTAGTGAGGCAGAAATATCTCCCTTGACCACAGCTCTTCTGATGCTATCCAGGGTACAGTTGGCCTTCTGGGCTGTGAGTGCACCTTACTGGCTCATGTTCAGGCTTTTGTCTGCCTGTCACCCTCAAGTCCTTTTCTGCAGGGCTGCAATCTTATCGTGTCCAATATTATCATGTCACCCCTCAGTCTGTATTGATAGTGAAGATTGCTCCAATCCAAATGGAAGCACCCTGCACTTGTCCTTGTTGAACTTCATGAGGTTTGCACTGGCCAACCTTGCTAGCATGTCCAGGTCCCTCTGGATGACTTCCCGTCACTCTGGCTTGTCAACTGCACCACTCAGCTTGGTGTCATCCACAGACTTGTTGAGCATGTACACAACTCCACTGTCTATATCAGTGATAAAGATATTGAACAGCACTGATTCCAGTCAGTCCCCTGAGGGACATCACTCATCACTCCTCTCCATCCAGAAATCAAGCCATTGATGGCTAGCCTCTGGATGTGACCAGCTAGCCAGTTCTTTACGCATTGAACAGTCCACCAATGAAATCCATAACTCTCCAACTTGGTGAGAAGGATATTGTGGGGGACCGTGTCAAAGGCCTTGTAGAAGTCCAGATAGATGATATCCATGGATCTTCTCATGTCCACTGCTGTCATTACCCCATTGTAGAAAGCCATTAGGTTGGTCAGGCATGACTTGCCCTTGGTAAGGCAATGTTGGCTGTCTCAAATCACCTCTCTTTCCTCCATGTGCTGTAGCATAGCTTCTGGGAGAATCTGCTCCATGATCTTCCCAGGCACAGAGGTAAGGCTGACTGGTCAGTAATTCCTGGAATCCTCTTTTATTCAATCCTCCTTTTTGAAAATGGGTGTGATCCTTGCCTTCTTCCAGTCACCAGAGACTTAACCTGACTGTCATGACTTTTCAACTATCATAGAGAACAGCTTGGCAATTATATCAGCCAAATCTCTGAGGATTCTGGGATGCATCTCACCAGGTCCCGTGGACTTGTCCATGTTGATCTTCTTCACGTAGTCCTGAACCTTGTCTTCACTTAGAGCAGGAGGGACTTTGTCCCCATGGTCCTTCAACTTGGGAGATAAGAAGAGAGCTTGCTAGTGAAGACCTAGGCAAAAAGTTGTTGAATTCCTCAGCCTTCTCCTCATCTGTTACCAATTTTCTGTTCTTGTTTATCGGGAAGATACATTTTCTTTAAACTTTCTTTTCTGTCTGATACATCTGTAGAAGTCCGTCTTGTTATTCTTAGCATCCTTTGCCAAACTGAGTTCCAGCCATGTCTCAGCCTTACTGACTTTGTTCCTACATATCAGATATTGTCCCTCTATTCTTCTCAGGATACCTGACCCTGCTTGAACTGGTTGTGCAGTTCCTTCTTTTTTTTTTACTTTAACCAGTGGGTCTCATGTCTGCCACACCAGTCTCTTCCCTTTCTTACTTGTTTTCTGACCCCTTGGGATGGAGAACTCCTATGTTTTATGGAAAGCATTCTTGAAGATCTGTTTCACCCCCTTATCCTCAAAGACCATCTCCCAGGAGGTCCTGGGAGAGCCTGAGGTTTACTTTCCTAAAATTCAGGGTCCTGACTATGCTCCTTGGCTGACTTATCTTCCTCAAGATTGTGAATTCCACCAGTGCATGGTCACTGCATGCCAGACTGCCTCCAATATTGACATCCCAAATGAGCTCACTCACACTGGTGACTATCAGGTCTAGTATTGCATCCCCCTGGGTAGAACTGTCTGTTTTCTGCATCAGAAATTTATCATTGAGACACTCCAGGAACCTCCTGGGTTGCTTACACTTTACTGTGTTGCTTTTCCAGCAGATGTCAGATTGATTGAAATCCCCAAGCAGGATGAGAGCCTTTGAGTTTGATGCTTCCTGTGTCTGAAGTCAGAGGGCTGCATAAGTAAGCTTCTCTTGATCAAGTGGCCTGTTGTAGACACCAGCTGCAAGGTTCCCCTTCTTGACTTAGTCTGATTTCTACCTATTGCTTTCACCTTCCTCTTAGCTATTCTTTGTCTTTTTTAACGATTGAGTAAACTTAAAGCCATGGAGGTGAAGGAGACCTCAAGTCTGCCATTCACAGAAAGTGGGTTTATTTTGCACCCTGAAGTCAAGTATTCAAAACTTACTTCAGCAGAGAAATAAATAGACCAGCAGAATTGATGGATATTTAATATTCTGTCACAAGGTTACACCAGTATTCAGCCATTAAAATTATCTTTAAAGATAAAAGTAACTGTGATTGTAATAATAAAGATGAAATAGACGAAGTTGTATTTGCTGTGCCAAAACCAAAACTGAGTCATTAAACAGTTCTGAGTCTTTTCTAAATAAGCTTTTTGATCATTAAAACTAGTTACCTATGAGAAAAGGATGTCTTTTGTATCCCTTTAACTGAGTTTGTAGAAATCTGTCTGTATTGCTTCCTGTCTAAAGGACATTTGTTATAGCATAATTAATCCCCTTAAGGTGCAAACCCTCATATACAGCTAGGTTTTACTAAGCAAGAATAATTGCAATTTATATAGTGCAGTGAGCTTAAAGAAATCACACTAGATGATAAAATTTATTCTAATAAATTTTAGTGAGCTGCCAGGTTAGGTTATATTGAGTCATTACAATTTAGAAAGATAAACATGTTAATTTACTTTAAACATCACTCCTAAATATTGCTTTTATTCACTTAAAATCCATTTTCAGAGGATGGGATAGAGTATGTTAAAAAGATATGAATGACTAAGTTTTATAAAAACAATGGAATACATATTGGTACAGATATGTCCAGTATGTGAATATGTATTTTTGTATTATTGTGTATTTAGTTACAGTTACTTATTTTAAAAAACACTTTGAAAACTGGGATCTTTAGGCTATTGCTGTAAATGTGGAGCACAGCCCCTTGCACAGGATTTTGTGCATATTTTGTTGCTCTAACCTAAAGGGGCAGAGAGAAGTATGTAAGACAGAAACACTCCTTTGAGAACCTGTGGAGATCTCTACCAGAAATTATACTAAAATGAAACATTTTCTTGTCAGTCTGTTAAATTCCTTCAGCAGAGAATTTGTTCCTGAACTTTGTTTTTCTCCCAAAATGTCTTTTGGACAGGGCTTCTCCAGATTTTCTGAGGATTATTTATCAGTTTGCAGATCTACCCTACCTTTTTTCTCCTTCTTTTTTTTTTCATGGGTATCCTTTTGAACTAGCTGACCTGTTTTTTCCACAGAACACAGTTGTTTTTCCAGACAGAAGAGTTGCTTCTTCTTCCTGTGTCCTATCTCCCGCTTCACTCTGCAGTTTTCAGTTTATTTTTTTATAACCAGCTATATGCTATGCTTTGTCAAGCCATATTGTCAGCATTACCATATTTCCCCATGTCACATAATATATCAATATTTTCTGACCACAAATTCTCTAGCTGGCATTTTCTTAGGACAGAATAATGTGTCTAACCCAGGTAATCTTTAAAGGAAATACTCCTTTCAACTGTCCATTTCTATTCAGTATACATTGATAACTGAGTCTGTTGCCCTGGCAGACCTACTGTTACCTAGGAAATATTCCCTGTTGTGATTTTAGTCAATCTCTCAAACGCAGTGGCCTGCATTTAGGTACAAACACACTCTTTCATGCTCCCTAGGTCTTTGTCATTACTTTTGGTATGCCCACAGGTTAGTATCTTAATAAAATTGTTGGCTGAAAAGTTGTGTCAAAGCAATGGAAATTCCAGAGAGTTCAAAAGAATTCCTAGTCCTGGGGTTCCTTAGGCCTTGACAGGGCCTCCTTTGTCCCTGATGCCAATATTGCTTTTGCAGTTGTAGGGTTCTCTTGTCACTGTGCAGTTTACGAAGGGTTTATTTCTCAAACCTAGTTGATTTTTTCTAACCCATGCTACACCTCAGGCTATTCCAAACCCTCACACCTTTGATGGTTAAAATACTCCATATGATTTCCAAGTGATGTTTATATCTGTCTATTTTAAATCTATTTAGTGTGTTTACTTCCTTCTCTATTTTAAACATTTTTTTTTTTCCTCAGACACTTTTTATTCTAGCTGTAGTTTCTACTTCTTCTGGATGATAACCTTATGTTTAGGACTCTTTTTTTACAGTATGGAGAAGATGTGAGTGGATGAATGGGATTTTTCCCTTAAGGTGTGTTCAGTGGGATCTGTTGCTTCTGGGTTGCAAAACTGTGCACTGATCTTTCCCATATCAAATAAGATTTCCCTTGGATGCGCTTTTTTCTGCTGTCTTTCACAGTATTTGCATAACTGTTCTTAATTTCTTTTAATAATACAGCTGTTGTGTTTCTTCAACTCTTTGAACAGAAGATAAATAGTCGTGACTTTCAGCTGTACTTTTTAAAATTTTTTTTCTGTATTCCTGTTGTGAAGTGTCATAGTGTTGTTGATGGACATCTTGATAACAGCAACCATGCATGTACCATGGCGAGATGTCTAGGCTGAGTGTACTGAGAGAGGGCGATTTTCAGGTTTCTGCCTCTGTTGAAAGTTTTGCTGCACGAGGAACAGTTCTGCCTGACTGCTAGTTGGGCTGGCCTGTGGAGTTCTAGCAATGTAAGATTGTCAAATGTTGATGTATTTGCAGTCCTTTTCCTTATATAAGTTATCATTCCAGGTAAACGGACAGGTGGTTGTGGTAACCTGCAAAGAGGACTCTTATTCTTCATTACCTCAGTGGTGGCATTTCACTGGGTTTGAGCATCTCAAAATAACATAAACCATTCCTGGCTCAGTCACAGGTATATTCAGCACCTCAGTAGGTTGTATTCTGTATGTGTCCATTTGGAAACAAATACTGATTGTCCTTTGTGAATCCCAGTGCTCATCTAAGGACTGTTTAGCTGAAGGAGGCATCTGGGAAATGTGCAGCTCAGCAGTCTACTAAGGTATCTCCTAACCTGGGGGTGATATGCTGCTCATCACAACTTCTGCCATAGTTCCTAACATTTGTGTACAGTGGGTTGAAATACTCAATATGGTATCTGGGAAAATATTTGCGTTTATATACCTAGATTTTGTTATTTTCACCGATGTTCTGTGTCATCTGGCTTTGATTCTGTTGCCTCAGACAGAAAAAAACAGATCATCCCCAAAGTGTTGACTAAAAGCCCTTTTCAGAACTTGGATTTATAATTTTCTGGAGAGAGAAGGACAGTGAATTTCTTACTTTGAGACTCTTGGGTCTATCCCATGCAATTCTGTCTTCCTGCTGCAGATGCAATAATGTTCTAGGTCAAAATCAAAACCACTCTCAGTGTTTACAACAACACACCGAACTTTAAAATGATAACTCATTGCATCTACAATGCATCAGGAATGGTGTAGATGAAGCACTTATTATCATTATCAATTCAGTGGATGTGAGGCTGAGTTTCTTCTTACACCTATATGTTAGATCTCTTCTAAAGGATTTTAAACAAATCTTAGTAATTGGGAAAACATATAAAATTTATTTACTCATCACTCTCATTTGAATAGGAATTGTTTCTCCTGGCTTGACTTAATATTCTTACAATTTTGATCTGTTTCACCCATTCTATATTACTTTTTCTGAAGGCGCTGGTCTCACTAATTGGATTTTAGACTTTCACATGTCTTGTGCTCTTCAAAAATGAATCCAAATATTGGAGCAGGGTTGCCTGGAATCAGTCAACCTGGAAACAGCACAGGGTATTTCAGATTTCCCAGTTTCTGATCCAGTATTTCACAATGAAGCCTTCTCTTGTCTGCCGGGATAAGTACAGGCCTTATGGATGTCTTTGAAATGGAACAGTGATCCCACTTATTTTGGAGCTCTATTGTATCTCATCTTCCTAAATTGGACCATCAATGATGTGTGAGAGTAAATTCATAGTGTTGAGTATTCTTTTGGCTACTGAAATTTGGGCATCTTGATGCATAGCTACAGTGGGCTCAGGTTTGTGCTCTCTGACTCTCTGTTGAGTAACAGTGATGCCACTGAAGAGGCAGCTTTTAAGTGACTTCTTCTTGATTGATGGTTCTCCTAATTGCAATAGAAGGTGAATTTGTTTCCTCAAAGAAGAGTCATCCTCTGGGTTCTTGTAAATATTGATGCATTTTAGGCTGAATGTTATTACTGTATCCATAGTCTTAAAGTTGCTTGCAAGAAGGTGTTCCAGGAAGTTGGTTTGTTCAAATCCACTACTAGTACATACTAATAATAGCCCAGGACATATCAGTCAGAAGAATGAAGGATTTTCTGGATCGGTCTGTGTTGATGTGTTGAGTTTTCCACCCCCTGAAAACACTTCAAATATCTACACACTTTGTCTGTCTATTCTGAAAAGATCCAGGAAGATGCAATATGAACATTTAACCTAAATATTGTTTCATCCTTTGTTCTTGTTCTTATTCTAATTTATTATTTTGTGTATAACCATATTTTGACTTGATCTCAGTCTAGCACTTGAGCCTTTGACACTGATCAAGTTACTTTTGAACTGGTTGGCTGGTAATCTTGATGCATGTATTATTAGTACACATACATGTATTATGCATGTACTGAAGCTGCTGTGCTTTCTAGCTTTACAATTACAGTACCATAACAGTGTTTGAACTTTATGTTGCTCTTCTATAATGTCTGTGTTCTAGGTGAGGTCTGTTGCTACAAGTCTGTGATGCTGGTTTTGTCCTGTTGGTTGGCAACACCCTCTCAGCACTGAGAAGGAGATACTCTGCCACTTCCTAATTTGGTAGGGATTTTATTTCAAGGGCAAATCTTTCTTCCTAGTTTTAATCACATGAATTATAGCTTTACTGCAGGTGAGCCATTGTGTTGATTTCCAGAATGAGGCAGCATGTGTTGTCAAAAATGGGAGAGGGAGAATATGAACTAGCTTCTTTGATTTGAGATAGCAACTACTCTTTTTTCTTTTTTTTTTCTCTCTATAAATCCTGTTCATTTCATTAGATAACTTGATGCATTGGTTTGAACAGATAAACGTGTTTCCCAGGATCCAATTATATGGTCTTCTTTATCTGTGTATACTTACGTGTGTGTTTGGTTTTTGTTGTTGTTGATGTCTGTTACTTGATTCCTAGCTTGCAAGTTTTCTGAGCTAATCAAGGAATAAGTTTCTTAGGGGATGGAGAAGTAGCAATCAAAAGCATACTCCAGCATACTCCTGAGAACATGCTGTAGTAAATGAGAATATTATTACAGCCTAATTTAATTAACGGCTTATGATAATTTTTTCTTTTCTCCTTGATGTGTATTCTGTTTCTTGAATAAGGCTTTTGTTTTGGCCAGGATTGAGCCTTGAATGAATTCATTTATTTATTTAGTTAGTTCAGATTTCTTTATTTTTCTGACTTTGTTCATTAGTTTATCCAATAAAACCAGAATATCCCTTAGTTGGGATGACATGACCCTTTTAACTGCTTGAAGTGGCATCAGTCCCTATGTATCACACAATTTATTGTTTCCTCCTCTCCTTTTTCTTCCTTACTCTTTTCTACTTCTCAGAGCTGCTTTACAGCAGTCCATAATGCTGCTTCAGTGAACAGCTCCCTGGTGGTCCAGTTTGGAAATCTTTCATTTTTACTTAGCAAAAGAACATTTGCTCCAACTTCTTCCCCCCTCTCCCCATCCCCCTTCCAGAAATTCTTCATGGATACAAATATCACTGTGTTTTGCATAAACAAATACCATGCTGCTACAAATGTAGCCTCATTCTTCATCAGCACTGTGTGTAGTTCTCAATTTGGAAAAAAAATGTTTTTTTCCATGGACGCTTCTCTGAATAGTTGATAAGCTCCCTGTCTGCTGGATGGTCTATGGGAACTATGTGAACTTATAAGTATGTATAAAATTTCATCAGTCTCAACAGTTCCTAAGCTGTAGAACCCAGGATGGCCTCCTATGGTGATGTAAACTTATATTTAGTAGGAACTTATCCTTTCCTGCAAGTACACTGTGTAAATTATCTGTCAGGATAATGATGATGAAAGGAAAGAGCATAAAATGAAAGTACAATGCCCTTTTTTCCACTTGCTTATTTTTTAATTTATTCAGATTTTCTTCCCTTGTACCATCTCTCAATGGGTTGTTGTAGATACAGCAGTATTATTCTGGTAACCAGTGTCACACAGCAAGACCTCTGGGAATGAAGAGCTGGTAGCTCCAAGCTCTGAAAATCCCTTATTAATCTTGAGGTCTAGCTTCAAGTCAGGACAGTTCCCATCAGTTTTCTGTTTTACTTCCTTTTTCTGCCCTCTTTCCTTATACCATTCCCCCAACCTCCCCCTCCAACCTGTGCTTCAGCACATTCTCAGCAATTCCCACTGCTGCAGACTCATGGCTTTTTCCTCAGGTGACTGGCTGGAGAGATATATTTGAGTGGCTCTTTACCATCATTTCCCAGCTTTCATTTGATTATGGGATTGTTTTCCTATTGCACTACCAAATTATGTGTTTTATGTTCTGAGGATGTTGCATGACACAGTCAGGGAACTTACGGTTGGTCGACAGAGAGGTAGAACTTTTTCTACTTCTGTAAGCCTTGCTCACATAAACTCCAGTAATGTGGCATTTTTCTCCTTTGCATCTGAGCCAGGCAGCGTCCATTAATGCCGTTAGAACACTGCGCATAATGGGAATCATGGATTGTGTACACAGTCTCTGTCTGTGGAAAAGGATGGAGCCATTGTTTTGCAAAAATGCCAACCTAAAAGATAATTTTGGAAACCTGGACTACCAAAATTTCAACAAATGCCTGCTGATCCTGTGAATCTATTTGGTTGTTTTGTTTTTAGGGAGTTTTAAATGCCTAGTTTTTATTTGGTTAATTTTCAGTTGTAGTTTGGTCAGTGCTTTTCAGTCCCAATAAATCTACTGATAGGTAACTCCCCTTCTCAACAAGAAACAAAACTTGCGAGCATTAAATCTTTTTAAATAATGGGGGGAGAATTTTTCAAATATAGTAAAGCAGTATGCCTTTCACGTAAGCTAACTTTATGAGTATATTTGATTGTTTTAGTGTGTGTATATATATATACACATATATATATTGTTAATTTTAGCTGAAAAAAGCAGATTCCTCGCATGAAAAATTCTAGCTGTTACATAAGTATGTGGTAGAGTTATAAGAAAGTGAAGATCAAGTCTGACAGACCCTCTTCAAAAATCATGACTTTTCAACACATTAAGGTGCTCAGCAAAAGGAATACACTTTCATTACAGTTTGAAGAGTTGTTTTGTTCAAATGCCTTGAATCATCAGAATGTTTAACCATGTCCTTATTCCTAAGAAGCTGTTACCCTTTAAAGTAATTCTGTTTAAGTGCTTTATTGAATTGAAGATGCATTTTATTTGCCTTCATAGTGCTCCTTCTCTGGAGCCCCAGAGGCTACATTCAAAACATTAGGGCAAGTTGTCTCCCTGTTACAGTGAAGAAGTGGTTGAAGTAAACAGTTATTTACTTTGATGAATAGGGAGGGTAGGTAATGTGTATCTAATGTTTTTGTCAGTGTGTATGTAGGAGGAATTTGATATCTGACTTCATACCTGTGGAGTGTCTTTAATGAGTAGAGCTGTACCTTTATTCTTCTTGTACTTTTCTGTTTGCTGAACTTCCTTGTGAAAGGATTGCATCAAAACTGTGTCATGGAGACATGTGTCTTGGAGTGTGTTTCAGAGTACTCTGCTGGGTGAGGGCTGGGTGAGAGTGTGTGTGTGTGTGTGTGTTGCATGCCCTGAGAAATACAGGTCGTAAGACTGCTCAGCTGATTTTGCTTGAACTTGCTAAAATAACCAATCTTAATCATAAGACCAAGCATGAAGAATTTCAGTCTTTGAAGAAGCTGTTAAAATGGGAAGTGGAAGGTGATGTGGGAATGTGGTTTATGTCATACAAATTGTAGTGTACTTCTGTCTTTAATTGTTAGAAGTACACACACAAAACATATGTGCTGTTCACGCAAAACATATGGCTATTTTGCCAAGTATGAACAAAACTGTTAAAAGGACAAAATACACTGCTGGGAAGTTTACTACATATTTTTATTATTGAACTATATAGAAATAAAAGAGGAATGCCAAATTAGGAGCAAACTTTAGTCTATATTTATAAAATTAAATAATTTGTACTTTGCTTTTTAAAATTATGTTAAATAAGCTGTTAAATACAAACATATAACAATATTATATTCCACTGAAGAAGTTGCCAATGGATTCATCTTTAAAAATAATTATGATCAATAAGGAAGTGTAAAACTTAAGGGAAATGTCTGTCTTCTGGTCTGAATTAGTCACTGACATGGCCTTTGCTATTTTACTACTGGAAGGAAGAGAGAGTGCTTTAAATGCTTCAACCCATTTAACCTTAATTGCTCAGTTTTAATAGACATTTGCTAACTGAAGGAACCAAATTATAGCTTGAATTAGGCCTTACTAATCTTAATTAAAAACTCCACTTTGTAATCAGAAGCAGTCTATGTTTAAAACAGTAAGCCATTCTTAAACGCTAAGACCCTTTTGATAATAATTGTTTAGACTGAATATGGGTAACCATTATCCTCCTTATATTGCTCTTAATTAAAAATATCTCCTCCATGTGTTTTTTTGCCTTCTTCTGGCTTTATAATCCTTGACTGGTGAGGGTTAGGATTACTTCACCTGTGGTAGTTTGAAAACATGTTGCTGCTCTTTGTTTTAAAAGTTTTCTGGGGTCATAAGATATGAAATTAACATGTGAATTAATACTAATATTAGCTTCTTGATTTTCTCTGTCCTCAAGTGGACACTTGTTAGTAATTTTAATTAATTGGTGTACTAGGCAAATAATTACAACTGTTCATACGACATCATTTAATAATTTCAGTTTAATGTTTAAATTGTGTTCAGACAGTTGATTATGAGCTTCACATTGCACACTTTCCTGAGACCTAATAGCACTGAAAATAAAGTCTATTGGGAGGAAGGCAATGGCTTTAATGATTGAGCATTTGGTATATTGGAAGAGATTCTATTAATTTCAGGAGTATCTGAAGAGGATAAGGAGTGTATTTCATCAGTCCAAATGTGGATCTCATGGATCAGTACACTTAAGTGGTTTGCTTTGTTTTCTCCTTGTTGTCAATAGAAAGAGATAGGAGTTTTCTTAATGCAGTTTCCCTTCTACTAATGGAGACAAAAATAGATTAGATAACTCATGTCCTGAGATAAGAGTCTTTTTCTCACACAGATGTGGACATCTACAGTCCAGATGTATGAAGTGTATCTGGGCCACAGAGATTGGCTGTGAGATTCAAAGTTGACTGAAATTAATGGAAATTGTTCTGTACTTAATTGTGCTTTGAAATTTAGCCAGGACAGAGGATTTTTAAGCCACAAAATTATCACACCTGCAGTCTCAGTTTTGCATTTTTTATTCTTTAATTTAAAATAGAACCCCACTTCTCCAGAAAAGGCATCTAGTTATTTTAGAAAAAGGTGAATATTTTATTTGTATTTTCTTAACTCAGCCTTAAGAGTTTCCTTGTTATGTCCTACTTGGGAAGCACTAGTAGAATGTATCATAATACCATTGTTTAAATTGCATTACTCTTCATTCCAGTAGCTAAGTTTTCTGCTTGCATAAGCTAATGATTTAGTCTTCTACACATAAGCCAGCTAGAGCATTGTGATATGCATTTAGAAATGGCTGATAAGAAAAGTCCCTTGTGCCAATCATGGAGATGGACAGACTTCTTTGAATGTTAATCTCATTTGCTTATTTATCAGATCCTTGGAATACCCTTTAAGCATTTTTTAGATTTTCTCCTTATTGTCTAGTTTGTTGAATGGTGCTGATGAAATATACAAAAACTGTTTAATTATACCCATTACAGTAAGGTAAAATGAGGGGGGTTTACAGTGGGTTTGAAGAACTCCAGTCCTTACCCATGACACATAGCAATGCTGGTGTATCTTTTGATATTAAAAGTGTGTAAGCTGGCTGGATCAAGTCTGACTAAACATTTGTCTGGCTTGATGTGCATGCAGTCTTTGGTAGTGATCAATAGTGGATGCTTAGGGTAGATTATAAAAATCTGCAATATAAATAAAAATCTGTAAAGATGGGACATGAGAGAATACAGCTCGAAATTTAGAGACTTTTTGAGACAGAAATTTTGTTCAAATCATAGTGTTTAATGACATCTTCAGAACAGAA
The DNA here is from genome assembly GCA_013400935.1 of Turnix velox. Taxonomy (NCBI): domain Eukaryota; kingdom Metazoa; phylum Chordata; class Aves; order Charadriiformes; family Turnicidae; genus Turnix; species Turnix velox. The sequence goes on along the minus strand of VZTY01023887.1, from coordinate 17,172 downwards.
GAGGAAAATCAAAATGTTTACTTTTGCAGGAGTTTTGCAAAACTTGCAGCTGGTAGGTGATTTGCCAGTATACTGGAAAAGAATCTGAAGGATTGTATAGGAACAAGTAGTCATACACACCTGTCTCTAATTATACTTCCCATCTACTGTTGTTTACCATGACTGTCACATCATGTTTCTCTGAATGGCCAAATCCTGCAAAACCAAGTATGAACTTTTGGGGTGGCAACTGACAACATCTTCAGAATGACTTCACTTTTTTGCAAATGTGATTTAGTTAAGGAGCAATTCAAGTCACTTGTGAAAAATGAATAGGTACTTTGAATAGATTAATCTGTATTTTTAACCTACCTTGAGATCATTACATGGTTAAACTATGTGCCATGGATAAACACCTTATAATTTAATTTTAATCTTTTACTAAAAGAGAAGTTCTGAATTAGTCATGGGTGAGTTACCTAGTTGGGGCTTGGTGCCCTGTTTTCAATGGATAGCCAAGGATGTTGTAATATGTTCTCCCCTGGACTTCTGTTTACATATCTTAAAAAAAGTAAGAATGTACACCAGATATAGCCATAAAAGAGGGATTGTCTAGAAAGATGTAAAGGAGGTAGAAGCATGAGAAATTAATCAAGAACATTTCAAAAAGTGACTTCTCCATTTTCTACTTTTATATTGTATGTAACCAAACCCAAACTGTTTATTGGATCAGTCAAGAGATTGATGCATTTTGCTTACCTGTGCATAACAAAATAGCATTGATGTAGAATGCATCTCATGATAAATTATATAAATTAGAGAATCTGGAATCTTCAAACAGAATATAAACTTATCTTTTATTATCCCTTTACAGTTGAGGGGGAGGCCAGTACAGTTAGACTCTTTCTATGGTATGTTCTCTCAAAAGCATAATATTATTTGAATACTGCATAGAAGTTGTAAACATTCTATTATTCTTTCTACCCAACATCTACCCAACAAATAAATAATGTTACATGAAACCACAAAGAAAATTTCCAGGCTAAGAGCTCTTTTCTCATTTTCAGGAAGTATCTGCAATTTCATTCTTTTTTTCACTGAATACACTTAATGATTCTGGAAGCTGTGTGAGCTTTCTAGTACAGGATATTTGAACGCTGGAGCAGAAATATTTAGTATCTTGGCAAAGCTAGTTGATTGCATCTGTTTGCTCTAACTCTCTTTCATGTCCAAGCCTCAGGTGTGAGCACAGCTTATAAGTGAAAATATTTGATGACTCACATGTCAGCAATGGTGTTTTTCATGTTTGAATTTAAAATTCAGTCCTTACTGCTTTTCCTGGATTTTCCTTGCTATGAAATAGGTGTTTGTACAGCCTGCCCTTGCCTCTTCTAATCCTCAACCCTGAGTGTCAGGCAAAAGTGGGTGTGTAACTTCAGTAGTTCCTATCCAGAGACTCCCTGCTCCTCCTTATGTCTCTGCTGGCCATAGAGTCTAGGCAAGATTTTGAATAGTCTGTAAGGGGTAATGATGGAAAAGCTGATGGGTTCCATGCTGGTGTTCAACATAGATCTTTGTCTCTGCTGGGCAATTGTTACACATCCAGACATCGAAACTTAAAGCCTTCTTAGGACTGATTTTCAGATTTTCTCTGTTACTATTTATCTCTGGTGATAAATAGAGCTGTGATTCACAAGACAAACTTACACGTGGCTTTTTAATGGCCTAAGGAAAGCCTACACCATAGCTAACGAGCTCTCTTTGTAAATACAATTTTAGAATAGGATGCATCAGGAGGGCAGAGTTCTTAGTTTCAGGAACAAAAAGCCTGAATCCAAAAACTACATCAGTGTAATATTTGTTTGGCAGGAAACCCCTTTATCATTGATCTATTTCAACAGTATCTAGGCCTTCTGTTTGATACTGGCCAGGCCATGGGCCTGACACTCTGTAACCCAACATTATTAAGAAGCCAAGAGTCTGTGCCAGACTTTGGAGTTCTGCATCCAAATTGCCAAATGTTTTGACATCTTGAAAATAATGCCACATTTTCATGATTGTACAGTTCCAAAATCCACTGACTTCTGACTGAGGTAGTTATTAGAACTGTGAACTGTTTTAGGCAGATGTGAGCACTTAAGAGTGTAATGTGACTTGATGATCTTCAACTCTTTCATAACAAAATCAGTAGCCTAGTAACTTTTTTCACCTCCTTTACAATGCATAAATCTGAAGAATGCTGGAGAAAAATGAGTTAGAGCATTTTGTAAACCTGTCTTTGATTTTAAAAAAAATACTGTAAATCTTTGATCTAATATCCACTTCATTTCATCTTCTCAGGTATCTTTGAAGCAAATGCATCAAGCTCACAAAGGAGACATTTCTCTTAAATTTCAACTAACTTAACTCAGTTTATTTTGTAAAGATCTTGAACACCCACAGTCCTTCAAAAGACTCAAAGAAAAAAGAATGCTTACTGCTTTCTTGAAAACAAATTATATGCACTCCACAATACCATTAAAAGAGAAGGAAAATATTAAAGCCTCACTACTATATTGGATAAGAGAAGTGGACTGGAAGTTAGGCAAAATGCTGATGTTAATATATGACAAGGTTACTCTGGAGTCTTAAGTACCACAAGGACACATACTCTTACTTTTCCATAGATTCTCTGTGTGTTTAAAAAACATCACATGGATCTTCCTAGTCCATGCAAACACATCTGTAGTTGGAAAAGCCCTGGATGGCAAAAATAAACCTAATTATTCTAAAACAAAGAAGGATCTATGCTTTCATTGTCCAAGTTATCCTCCAGTCTGCTGCTGTTTATCGGTGCACACAAATCCATGGATCCCCTGTGTATCATGTTTAGAAGTAGCCACAAGACTTCAGTAAATATTGAAATGAAAGGAAACCCTGGACAGGTTGTGGTTCTCTCATGGCAGTGCACAACAGTGCATGTAATGTGGAGCTCTTGTGCTCACAGATACGGTAGTTGTATCAGACTCTCATGGCAGTTTTTGTAGGCTGGTAAAATCAATGGCTGGTATGTGTCCCATACAAGGTAGGCAGTTTGACCAAGTAATATGGGATGGCAGGAAGCCCTACATTTTACAAACCACTGGATATAAATTATATTTCCTGAGTGATTAACCACTGCAGCAGAGCAGCTTTCAGCTAGGAGTCTGTAGTAGCCCAAGGGCTACTAAAGCACGTGAGGAAGAAATAGTTTGAAAAGGTAAGCTGGCTGTCTTAGGATGTAAATTTGCTATACTAGGATTTGCACCTCTGCTGGAAAACACATTCCTCATACCCAAGAACCACTGCTATGTAACCTCTCATACTGCTTGAGGCCTTAGCTGTCCCTGCCAATGTGTGCTGTATGATATCAAGAAATCTTCCTTTTTACAGTACATGATCTGCCACTGACTTGTTATGAAATGAGCAAGAAAGACTAGCCAACTTCTGTTCTTCTGCATGAAAATCTGCAAAAATCAGTTAATGTTCATCCACTGACAATGAATACAGAAATAGATTTCAGAATTGAGTTTTGGGTTTGTTTTGTCAGTGGACAGAAATTTAAAAGTAAAATGTGAAGGAGGGTTGGGGGGCTACAGAGTCAGAGAATGCCCACAGGGGTTGGAAAAAATGATGAATGATGTCTGCATCAATCAGCTAGTCTCACTGTTTTAAACCTCTCCCTCAAAGTTTTTAGATGCACGTTTCAGTTTAAAGATCTAGGAGTAATTTCCTGCCATGACTTAGTAAAATGATAATGATTAGAATTCATGCACAGTTGTGCCACTAGGGAGCATAAAAATATTCTCTTTTTAGATCTTCAAGAACATACAAGGTTACATGGGAAATCAAAGACTTCCCATTATATTAAAAGGGGGAATTGTAGTGGAAATAGCTGTGATTTAGAAGTGGTGGGAAAAATGCTGTCACATGTCATGTTTCACATTCATAATGGCTTGTGAACAGGAAATTTCTCTGCTTGAGCTTGTCGGGCATGGCAGCTACTAAACAAAGACAGACTCTAAAACTGTTACGTGCTCTGCAGGTATCCATCTTTATTTGGGTATCTCACTTGCAGTTCAAAGAACTTGTGTCCAGTCTGTTTAAATATCAATTAAGAAAAATGTCAAATCCTAACAAACTCTAATCAGCATTCGAGATGCATGATGCAAGGTAGCCATAATTTTCATTTTGTCTAAAAAAACATGTATTAATCATGAATGGGGCTGGAATGGGGCTGGAATGGTCTCAGATAAGTTTCAAATGTGCTGGCTGAGGTTGCAAATGTCACACAGACATAATACTCAGATTCGTAGAGCAGAAAATATATTTTCCCATGTAAGGAACTCTGTTTAATTACTAATTTTTTCCATAAATAACTCCAAAACTTTTAAACCCCAAAAGATACTCTTAAGTAAAGGAAGTGATATAAACCCAATGTTAATGGAGCAGGAAGCCTTGTCAATTAAGCAATCAGAAACTCTATGAAGACTGTTCCATGTCGTTTATTTGATCTACTCTGCATTCCTGCTCCTGGAATGTTATATATCCGCCAACAAGAGTATTTAGATAGCTGGAAAACTGCACTAAGTTTCTGCAGAATCTCAGTTTCTGTGTTCCTTTTCATTTTTTTAAGGTAATTTCTATTACCTTATACTTCAGCGTTGGTAAAGTACCAGGGGAGAACTAATAGCTGCCTGAACTAAAAGCATCATGAAAGAATGAATCAAAGAGGCAGATTCTTTTGTCAGTTTGATTGGCATATCAATGTCCAGCCACTAAAAATATTCTAAATCAGAGAAGGAACTGAGCAGAAAAGAGAACGGAAGTGGAAAACTGAGGAAGGGAACATGAATTTAATTAAAAAACAGGGAAGAGAGTCTCCAGAGACGATATTTCATATCAATGAATGAGGAATGTAAAACATAGTTATTTGGCTAGTGCAGTAAGTTTGGATTTTCACAATCTATCGCCTTGCCTTATTTAACAGTATGTGAACTGAATCAAGGGAATTATGCTTTCAGCAATGGGTGCTTGACACTGTCTAGATACTGGTCTTTAAATGTGAATCTTTAAGCTTTCCTTTGTATAATAAGCAATATCTGAATATCATTAACAAAAACCTGAAAAGTGATGAATGCTAAAACCCACATCTAATAAGTTCATGTGCTCCATTGTTTCCTTAAAGAGCAGTTTGTGTGTATTTTTCCTGTGTGGTGAACATGATACTTTTATGGCCATCCTTACTCTTGCAATTTGACTACTTGATTCATGCTTGCTGTGATCAGTATAATAAATAGGAAACAAATTCAAACACAAGGCAAAATAAAGATCTGCAATAGGTGTTTCTGTGCTTTCTCTAAAATTAGGAGACAGTCAAAGGAAAACATATTAAACAAATAGTAAAAAGTAAAAAACATCTCATCTTACAGCCAGTGATAAATGAGTCAATGCCTCGTCAACCTTCCAAATGCATCTTAAATGTAGGCATGAAAGTTCTAAATATCAAGGTGTTCATACTTCAAAAATACATGCTATTAAACCAGCTGGACTTAACTCTACATAGTTTGGTTTGTATTTGCATTGCATTTTTTGCCTCCTTTTTTTCAGACAAGTACTTTAACAAGATACAAAGCACAATAAGAGGACCTACAAGAAAGCTGGGGAGGGGCTGTTTGCCAGGGCATGATGCAAATAGGACAAGGGGCAATGGTTTGAAACTAGAGCATGACAGGATTAGTTTGGACATTTGGAGGAAGTTCGTCATGAAGGTGGTGAGACACTGGAATAGGTTGCCTAGAGAGGTGGTGAAGGGCCCATCCTTGGCTCTGAGCAACCTGATCTAGTGCAGGATGTCCCTGCTCACTGCAGGGGACTTGGACTAGTTGACCTCTGAAAGTCCCTTCTAACATGTTCTGTGATTCTATGGAGTTTGTGCTTAGCCATCACAGAAGAAAGGGAAACAAATCTGTTACACGGTACTTAATGCTTTCTGGTAACTGTCTGAAGTGCCTTCCACAAAAGCACCCCAAAAATACCACATATTTTGTCCAAATCATCTCCACTACGTTGGTGTGGCATTTTTATTTCATTACTATTTTACTGCTGGAAAATACAGGTTTGTGACATTTTTGAGGGAAGTTGTAAAATTGATTTTCTTTATCTTTATGGAAAAACATTGGAGGGGCAGTGCTAATAGTGTAGAGGAATTTACACTGAAAAAAGTGTAACGCTAAACAATCTATTGTACCTTTTCTTTTTTCGTTCTCCACTAAGAAACATGAGGCTGCTTTTTCTGAAGTTAGCCTATTCCCAGCTTCCTCACCCTTGACCTTGGCTCTCAAATGCAGTTCTAATGGCTATAAAATTTTACAGTTTTCTTGGACACAAGCATCTTGAAAATATCATGACAACTTGAAAGTTGTAAAAACTGCACTATTCTTTTATTCATTAGGTTGTAACATTTCCACAGTCACAGCATCTAAAGATTAAAGATGTTAACATTTATGAGTCAAAAGACAAAGTATCTGAGGAAGTACCTGATTTAATAAATCTAGTTTAATTTCTCATAGAAATTTCTCTTATAGAAGCTTCACATAGGAAGGGATTTTCAGAAGTGGACTTCACTTAGAGATGAAGGTCAAGGTTTTGTTTGGAGTAGAAAAAAAAGTGAATGAATCTTTATGTATCAATATTTTCTTCACAAAACTTAGACCTGGAGTAGATAAACTATTCTGTTATTACTGTCTTGTAGAGGAGAGTGGTATTTCAGTAGGTCAGGCTGGGTGGAATTGCTAATATTTTCCCAGCTGATTCTTTGCACATCTAGCTATGTCAGCTCTTGCAAATTTTAAGACCAGAGCTGAGTGGACTTTTGAGCATGTGGAAATGTGTTGGTGGTAAAATCCTCTTGAGAGCCAGTGCCAAAATCACTTCTTGACAGTTGTAGGATTGGCATTTCACCTGAGGTAATTTCACTTCTGATTATTACAAGGTCACTTCTTTCTCAAGCATCCAAGATGTAGGTTGCATAAAACTATGCAGTGGTGAAGACACCACTATTTGAACTGTAGCTCTATTCTTAATTCTGTAGGATTTGGAACCCAGGACAGGGGGCGGTGAGGAGGGTGTTTCTGTATTTTTGATGGAGAAATGAGGATACTGCATTAGTCCCAGTAGGAAAATGACCAATGGTCAGTAAAAAGTTTTGAAAGTTTTTAGAAGAGAAGCCGTTGAAGTGCCAAATATTACCACATGGAAATAAGTGTTCCAGCATATTGCAATGTCTTTTGCTGCATACCAGCTCTGGACAAGCAGGGAACAGGCTGCAATTGCAGTACTGTAGTATGACTTTTTAAACATTATTTAACTGATTCTCCAAGTGCTAAGGTTAGTCCTCTTTACGGGGCTCCTGGCAACCTCTCATGGAGAAGGAAGATAAAAACACGGTTTCATTGCTGCCAGGTTTGTAAGGACACTGTTATTTACTGTCACCATAATACTTCCTGGGCATTATTTTTTTTAAAGGAGGTGGATAACTAGATGAGAAACAAAATACTTTTCAGTAATGAATAAATAATTTCTAAGCATATCTTGATGGATAAATCCATGTATTTCGTATGATCTATAAAATGTGTAGATTGTTCTATTAAGATACATTTACAGAGACTTTAATGTTTATTTTCATAGCTATTTTGTGGATCCAGTTCCTTTAGGAAAAATTCCACATCTGCATAATATACCTGTGTGATGTTTTGTTTGTGGTTCCCTAATTTAGAAGAAATTGATGTAGGCAGCTTCCTCTGGCTATTTATTTTAAAATGTCTAAGAACATAAATTATTCTTTTCAAAGTAAATTGAAATTTGTGTTTACTAAATCATATCCGAGTCTTTCCCTTACATTAATATTCATGAAATACTTCTAAGTAAACACAGGTTTCTTCTCCTGTTTTGAACATCATCTATTGCATTGTGCGTGTTGGTATCCGTGGCCTTGATGCCAAGATATTGTCTTATTGCACACTTTTCCATTTTGAGTGTAAATAGCTGTAAAGCTTCTGTGACAGTTAAGTATTCTGTGACATTGATCCAGTATTCATCAATTTGATGCAGACATTTGCTTTGCTTTCAGTATCTTTGCCCATCATATTATGTAGCTATGCTGACACATATTTTTGGTTTATCTGTATAGTAAATTTTGGACATTCAGGAACTTAATGAATGCTGACAGTGGGAATAGATTTTGTTGGAGATAGATTTTTTACTTTCCTGGCATAAAGTGTATGCCATCTTCTAGCAAAGATTATTAGTGCTTGGGAAAGAAGGTCAGCATGCAGCAAATTTCATGCCACTACTGAAGATGTCAGGACAAAATGTGAATGATCATATTCCTCTGGTTTACAGTTTGCTTTGTCTTTTGGACATTTCCTGCTGAAACACAAAGTAGAAATAATGGAAGCCAAAGAGATCGATTTTTGCTATATTTTGAGCATTTTTTTGTCAAGTTGTATGTGGTCTGGGAAGAAATGCTTCTCTGCTGGGTGGTCTTGTGAGTCTTTTGGGAGTACCATCCCTGGCGCCTGTAATCATAAAAGAAGAATCAATCCCAATATGTATGAGGCAGATACAGGTCCCCTTGGACTAAAAAGAATCAGAGCAATTAAAGAAGACAAATTCAAATTATTTTCTGTTAAATGGAATACATTGATTGTAAATTACAGCATTTCCTCATGGTAACAAATACTAGTATTTCCTCAGTCACGTCTAAATTTTCTTAAAAAGTTCTTGGATGCTTAATAATTGCAATCTCATACAATATCTACAACATGTCACACCACTGCTCATTGAAGAGGACAACAGCAGACCATGGTAGAGCTGTGATCCCTAGGATTGCTGGAAGAGAGCTATTTCCAAGTTTTAACAAAAAGATTCACCTCTGCTTTCCAGGAGGAATTGTGATGTCATTTCCAAGCTTCTTTGACCTTGGGAAATATCTAATTCAATACAATTATTAGTACACATAAGTAAGCATGCTTTTTTGTCCCTTTTTTTCTATTGGCAATTTTTTCCTTTAAAACTGTTTGAAAAAAAGCACTGTATGGATATGTTCATATATCGCAGAAGTAGGTTTAGCTGTCCCTTGCAAATTTCAGGTTTTAAAATGCATAAAATTGAGAGCAAGACTGCAGGTTTAATGTGTTAGCATGTTATCCTATTACTTTTATCCCAATGTTAAGCTTATTAAGAAGCCATATTGTGACATGTCAGATGTAATACTCTGCTCATAAATCATTTTTATTCAGCACTTCCTCTAAGGCATTCTTTAAAGTCCTACTCCAGGTATGTGAAAAGAGAAGGTTGGGTGATGTTCACATTGTAGACATGTAATCTCCTTTCTCTTTTGATGCAGTTGGAGCTTGAAAAAAGTCAGCTTTTGGACATTGCTGGCTTTGTGCATATGGTGTTTGTTAGCTTTTGTTTTTTAAAAAACAAATATCCCCTTCATTTTTTACTGGCAATAATGGAGATCAAAATTCCAGTCATCCTGCCAGGTAAGGCCACTTAGGAGCCACAGCATAGCTCCTAAGAATAGGTAGAATGTTTGGCTCCGCTCTAGTTATGTATAGCTTTGAAGTAGAAAAGGGAGAAACAATCTTTTAATAATTTTGCAAAATGTAACTGTAACTCAGATTCAGGGAATCTGATCTTTCTGTTATTTTTCTGATTAATTTGTCTATCAGATTACCCTTCCTTGGGTCATAAGTATTTGTATTATTACATCAGCACCTTGTGCTGCTAATCATAGCACAGCTTTTTAGAAATAAGTATTATATAGAAGATAGGCATTCAAAAGGCTTCACATTCCTCTGACTTTTGTCCATTTTGAAGGCTCTCTCATCACTTATTTAAGACAGTTCTACTTGATTAACTGTTTGAAAAAGGGAATTAATTGATCAGCTCTTAGCAGCCTGACACAGCCTGGGTAACATGATAGCACTTTCTTCTGTTGAAGCTGGATAAAATTTTAGAACAAATCTCAAAATGAAGATACTATTTTTTCTGAGTGCCCTATAGGAACACCTGGAATGCCTGATAGCAGAATCGTGTTATGTGCCTTTGGATAGTTGATTTGTCATGTTGAAAGATGACATTACTGTAGAGGTCTAATTTTGTTTCTGTAGCCTGAGAAAAAGTGTCTAGAACTATTTAGGATTTGTTATGGAAGCTGCTAATAACCTCTAAGTGAAAACCTCTATGGGATGCTTTGGCAAGGTGGCACTCAGGCACACTGGGCTGTAAATAAAGGAGGGTGGCTTCTGGGGAGCTTTGAACTGCCATGCTGCGGATATGTTCTTAATAAGCCAATACACAGTGTTTGACTTTCTGGTTATTGTTTTCAGGGGAAAAAAAGACCCATAGATATATATGTTTTTGTTATCATACTGGTCTCTAGAAGGTAGAGCATAACCATAGCAGAGCTGAGGGGAAAAACAAGGCATACTTTGTCTTTTGGCATATAAATAGCCACTTTCATATAGTTGTTTGTTACTGCAAAATCAAAAGTTTAACTCATTGTCTGCTCGATTATTTAAAGGTGAAATCCAAAGCCTACATTTTATGTATCTATTAAAATGTGCCAAAGTCAGGTGTATCTTTTTAATTTTTGATGGAATGTCATTTACTGCAAAGGTACTACAATTACTGTGGGAAAGCATGTTCTATACATTGGCTTGCTGCTTTTCTGTCATATATTTTACTGGACTCTGATAAAATTCAGTGAGTAATTCCCTGAGACATGTTGGAAGAAATACACAACATGAATTTATAGAAAGATTAGCAGCATGCTGATATTCAAAATTATGTTCAGTCAGAGTGATTTTTGTGTATTCTTAATATTCTTTTTCCTCCTATTGTGTTTTAGATATTGACGAGTGTGAAAATGACTTCTACAATGGTGGTTGTGTCCATGAGTGTATCAACATTCCAGGCAACTACAGGTGTACATGCTATGATGGCTTCATGTTAGCCCATGATGGCCACAACTGTCTTGGTAAGTAGTGAATGCTGCAAGACAGTTTCATTTCATGGGTGTGATAAGCAGGCTTGATCGACTTAGTGCATTTTGTCATCTTGTATGTTTTCAGTAAAAAGTTGGTCCAGGTCACACTGAATTGAGTTCAAACATGTTTGGTGACTCCATTGTGGTTTAGACCAGAGTTGGTACTCTTAATCCTAATGTACTCAAATCAATTTATCAAAACCCCCCCAGACCTACCAAGCTTATGCTGGATGTTTGGGTTTCTTTTTTTTTTTAAGAGAAGTAATCAGTCCTATCCATTTAAATACATTTTTTATGTTTCTTCCAAATTTTGTAATTTCAGTCATATCTTTCAAGCTCTGTGTCCCCTTTGTTTCTTTTATGGATAATATAGTACTAGTATATGCTGCATGACCATAAATTACAGTGTTAAAAGTGCAAGTGGGATGGAGGAATACTTGTACAATAAAAAAGGGCAGAAGAAACAGTTATCAATAATAGCTGTTTACAGAGGGAAAGGGACACAGTCCACCAACTGTACAGGGCCATTTTTAATGCAGGAACTTAAATGCTTCAGCAGTCTGAGGATTTTGGGATCTGTGCTTTTTGATGCAGTCTTAAATAGGTTTTATTTATCCTTTAAGCAAAAAGGATATGTTTTGTTTTGAAATTTCTTCACATAAGTTACCTGGAAATTTACTTTGACTACTATACGCAGTTTCCCATACCTTCCTTATTGGTAGGAATATTAGCTAAATCTTAGTACTTAGAATCTTTTGCAGTATTCCCAATATAAATGCAATGAGAAGTGCTTGGTACAGTCCCAAATTCAGCTCAAGGTAATGTTTATAAAGCAGTGTTGCAAGTAGGTAGTTTTTTCTGCACCAGGTAATGCCTTTACTTTGGTAAAAACTGAGTTTCCTTGCAACAGAAGTCAAACAATCAGATAGTGAGCCAGAAATAATAAAGGTCAGTATCACCAGTCTTCATTCATTGGAGCTATGGAACAACTGAGCAAAGATTTAGTTAGCCTTTCAATAGATGTATTTCCTATGGGATTCATTTTCAAAATGAGTAATGTTTGTTCAGATGGATTATATATCATGACCCTTGACAGACTTTTGATCTAAAATTCCAAATTTCATTTGTTATTGAACAGAATAAAAGGATATCAACCTGAGGTGGTCACATTATTAACTGTGCAAGATTTGTTTCTGATAAAAAGAGCAGCCAGCTATTCATTTAAAAAAGAAAGAAAAAGACTATATATACTAATGTTCATGAATACCTTTTTTTAAAAAGGGACACAGACATAATCAAATAGTTCAACTATATGGAATTCATATAACTGTGCATGTTGTTTCAAATAACTTGCTATCTTCTACTTTGTTTCCAAATTATTCCCATAGGAGTAGGGAAAAGTAAGTTAGCAGTAACTAACAGCAAAAATGACCTGATAAAGAATGAACCCTTCAGGAGGTCTGTGGGACATTTTTTGGACCCCTGCTGTCTGAGTCGTTGCTGGATCCACAGTGATAGCCAAATTTTTATTCATCCACTTCATTTAAAAGAATTTTTTTAAAAAAATCAACACCAGCCAACATCAGACAACACTATATCTTCTTCTCCCCCATCCTTTAGCCTTCCAGGTATTACTTGTGGTCCATTTTGTCAGCATGTGGGGAGCCAGGCAGTATAAACTTCTTGAGTTCAATTCAGCTGCCTAAGCATAAGACTCTTATGCCGCTGAGCATGGAGCTGGTAGAAGCAAGTAGAGGTCTAGAGGAGTAGATCTGGATTGTCAGATGAAGGCTAGAGGAACCAAAAATGCCCTTTTACTCTGCTGTTTAGACAGCTGAATTGCTCTCTCCGTGACTGTTGGTTGCATTTTATCTTGCACACATCTCCATAAGTCTTTGTGTAATGATTTTAGATAGAATGCCTAGGGATGGAACCCCAGGATAGTTCTGAAGGCCATCTAGGGACCTCTAGGAAACAGGCTCCAATGATATACAGGTTATAACAGGGTTTCTGCATCTCTTGCTTGACTGAAGTCTATGCAAATTTTTAAGGCAACTCTTTTTATCAGGGTGTACATAATTACATAAACCTTCACTGAATGCTTTTCTAGTAATGTCAGTATAGCAAGGTGATTATAGTCTTTTCTGTAAATAACAGACTTGGAGTATTTACAACTAATTAGATCAGATGCAGTTGTCAGGATAAGCTTTTTTTCCAGAAATGTTGTTTCAAGATTTCTTTCTTTCTTTCTGGTCAGGTGTAATTTCTTATTTATTTATTTGTTGGGAGGAGGTGTTTGGTTAAGAAATAATGGCTATAATTTGTACTGGAAAATGTCTGAAACAGTCCTCAGGGAAACTTGGCTCACCTTTTATTTGACATTTTTATTAAAGAATTTCTCAAATATTCCATGAAATGGCACCACAGGGAATTAATTCAAACTATGATGATATCCTTATAAGGCAAAAATAATTTATTTTCGCACTGTAATGACTTGAAATAGCAGTTCTTTCTCAAAATTGCTCTAAATTCTGCTCAGTGGATGCAAGACTAATATTTGGTCTCATGCAATAGGTTGGATTTTATCCTTCTTTTGAAACCACTAATGAAGTATTGTTTCCTCTCTCATATATGAAATACCAGTCTGATTTTTAAAAAATAAGTAATTAACTCACTGGTCCAAATGTTCTTTCCTGTTTGATAGTTTCTTCTCCATGATCTTACTGATCTTTGTGTCTTTCACATGTTGAGACATGCTATCACTTTTTGTTCTCTTGCCATCGGAAGAGTTATGGCCTAACCATTCATCTTTCGTATTAGTGACAAACATTTTACCCATCTCATTTGTAGTAAACCACAGTCGGTTTTCAGATACCTTGTAAAGCCCATGAGTTTGTTTTACTAAGTATCAATAGGTGAGAGTTATGCCTTTAAAACTGGATGTACAAAATCTACTCCATGCTCAGATTCAGGGCAAGGCAATTCAGCATGAAACAAAGGTATTCCTCATTTGCATAGCCTTTCTTTATTGGTTAAATATCAAGTAAAAAGACTGAACTTTTGCATATGTGTGATGATTGATTGGATGCCTCTGTCACTTCTGCATACTGGTACTCAGTGTCTCTGGGAGGCTTTCAGTAAAACAGGTATGAGATAACAGTGGAGGTAGGTTGAGCCTTATGTTGAAGGTAACATATGTGACAGATGAGGATGCTGCAGAAAAGACTTTAGAATTTGTCTTCATTTCCAGTGAGAATTTCAGGGAAGCTTGGTATAGCAGCCACTATGGTGACTGCAGAATGTACCCAGGAGGGTAGAAGAGACTTTCATGTTGTTTTTTTCCTTTACTTCCAAGCCATTTGATAGGAACTGTCACATGAAAAGAAACCCTTTGCTCCTTCATCAGCTATAAGCCTTCAGCTCTTGGAGGGCTGTTCAGTTTAGAGCATTGCACCTGGATGAAGCTGGAAGACAGCAGTGAGAATGAGTGAGAATCATAGTTTGATAGAATATCTTGAACTGGAAGGTACCTGTAAGGGTCAGTAAGTCTAACATGGCTAATACCAGAAAAATGAAAAAAAATATAGTTTTCTTCTAGGGAAGAGAATATTAAAAAGAAGACACAATACTCAAAGCAATCCAAAAAAGGCTGCAGCAAAAATTAATTTTTTACCATTTTGTTTTCGCATTCACACAGAATGGAATGAGGTAGTGCAATAGTATTTGATTACTCGACTTGGGAAATTCAGGAAGAGCATTGAATACCATTATCTTATGCTAACCTCTCTCCTACTATGTAAGGCTATAAACTTTCTGGGAGAGTATTATGTGTATTATCTGAAGTATCACCAAAGAAGATAGTTTTGAAGCATGTAATGGATTGCGAAACCTTGGGATTTGTCCAGAAAAAGCTTGCTAGAAATCTTACTGAAAGCAGTTCTTGCCAGTTTTTCTGACTAAGTCTTACAAATTTATTCAGTGTCTGCAAATAGAAAATGGGAGAGTGTAGCATAACTATCATCAGAAAGCCTCGCTTTGCAAAATTTCCTTGCCAATGTGTTCTCATATCAGCTGAGACTCCAAGCCTTCTGGAATTTATCTACTTCTGATTAGAATATTAAAAAAGTGAGGAATAAAGAGGAAAAATATTGTAGCGACAAAAGCTGTCTTTTGTTCTTACTTGAAAAGCCATATAATACCTCCTCCGCATTCTACTTTTCTATCCTTTTGCCTGGGGGCAGGATTTTATGTACATATAGTTACAGAATTCTTCCTGAAAGATCAACCTGACTCATTGTTTTCTGTTTGTCAAACCAAATGGGCTGTGGAGAATATTTCAGGTCAAAGAGTGGAATTGGTTGGAGAAATTTTCTTATCTATTCAGACATAAATACAAATTTTTATGAAATGCATAGTCTGTTTTCTTTAGGCTTTAATAAAAAAATTTTCTCCTTAGCTCTGATTTTTAATAGCCTCTTTTTAAAAGGAAGCAAACATTGCTATTTTGCAAAAATGCTTCTTGATTTCAGGTTGCACTGATCTTAATGCTTCTTTTCTTTGAAGATCAGCATAGGTTTCATTAAGTCCTCTGTTCTTTATAATTTTTCTAATTAGTTTGTGTGTTCAGGAAGGCTGTAAAATCTTCTTAGAAGCAATCAAATGAGATAGAAAGGAGCATGGGCAAAAGATTTATCATAATTTATAGAGATGTGTTTTATTAATAGGTTTTCCTGTGTTTTTACTTGCTGTGGTATGGGAAGGTGTGTGAACACCTTGTAAATACTAATCAGTTTGTCCTCAGAAATCCCATATGGAAAAGAAGTATAGATTTCTTTTTTTTTTAAATGTATGAGGAATCAGGGCAAGCAGGTTTACTTTTCAGTCTTCACACAGGACGTCTGCAGCATAACCAAGAATAGAACTCTTACACTTCTGAATCCCTGCCTACACAGTCTTATTTCAAATGTCTTGTGTGATCTTGATTTCTCTTCCAGAATAACAATTACTGAGTCTGGACATATAGGACATGATATCTCCATTATCCTCCTGCATGTCAGGCCTTCTGAAAATAAATATAGAAGTAGGTTTTGATGATCCAGTGTACCTTATGGTTCTTTACCGGTTATCCTATATCCTATATCTGAGAAGAATTCTGGGAACTAAAGTGAGCTTTTCCTTGTAAATCAAGCAAGAAATGCAATTACTAGTACGCATTATAGATTCAGTAGAGATGAAAGATGAATGTTCAATATGGTAGACAAAACCACAAGTATCTACTGTGAATTCAGTAGCGAATAATAGCAAAGTCCTGGATATGTTCACAATTTTCAAGTGTGCTTTGGCCAGGTGGCCTGATTTGCTGGCATGAGAAATGGACATTACTGTTTTATTTATGCGTTGTCTGATGCTATTTTGCATTTCTTGACAATGTGACTATGTCATGGTTGCTATTTTGTGGAAATGAGGAGGAGCTGCTCCAGGATTGGTACTGATCTGGTAGGTGGAGCAAAGCAACAATTGTAGCCAGACATTTGGAAGAATCTTCTGGCAAACCAGGCAGAGATGATCACAGGCCTGTTAAAGGTACTCTGAGATCCCAAATCAGTATTAAAATTTAGGTTCATCTTTGAAATCACACAATTTCTTTCTTTCAGATGAGCTACGGTGAGGGGAAGCCTTCACCGTCTGAGCCAGTCTTGGCAGAAAACAGCAAGAAGCTCCTTTCCAGGGCTTTCTGCAAGCCGAAAAGAGAGAGCAGCGGCGGGGGTGCTCTCAGTTGAGCAAGCGGGGGCGGAGCCAGCTGGTGCGGTGGGAGATTTAAACGAGCTGCTAACGCACCAACGGGCAATCGCCGAGCAGACTCACACACCATCTCTGCTGCTCGACAAAAAAATAAAAACTGTAGCAGGCAGCGCGCGCGCAGCAGCCAGTGCGGGAGGTCAGGGCAGCCTCAACTGGTGTACAAGGAAGGTTAGGCTGTCCTCATTAGAAATGGTTTATAGAAAAAGGAAGGCTGGGGGTCGGAGAAGTGTGGGCACTCAAACAGTAGCCCCGAGCAGAGATGCGGGTATCGAGACCACTGGATGCACCGAATGCCTGAGCCAGGCACTGGCTAT